>JAGWCC010000138.1:0-600000 GCA_022651775.1 Drusus annulatus
GGCGGATGTTGAAATATCGGTGTGAGATAATAACGTTTTAATAATTGCAATGCTGACGAAAAAAAAATAAACACGAACTGACTAATAACAACTGAGTGTTATAAAAACATAATAAATCTAATGGTTAGTACTAATTTGTTCCAAAACGTTGTTAGCGTTGACAAAGGTTCATAATAAAGCAATCAGATACGTAGATAATCTGACGGTCTTCGTGGTCGAGTGGTTTAGATGCTTGACTACGAATCCAGAGATCGCTGGTTCAAATCCCGGCGTGCGCTAATAACTTTTATAAAATGAATATGTGTCATAACACATTTAATTCATTTAAAATAATATGCAGTATATTTGCGGCACGTTCCAGAATGGTAGATACTCTAAATATCTCCCTGGTGAAAGACCACCATTCAGAATTTAAACGTTGCTCAAAGCGGCAATAGCCGTGTTAAGTGACCAGATCTGAATAGCCAGGTACTTCTCAACCTTCCTCTTTCCCACCTCCTTCCCTTTCCTACTACCTTCAGACTCACAACATACCCCGATAAGGGGAAACCATAGTCCCACTGGCTCCAGGCGGTTGGTAGCAGTTGGGACTCTTGTGCGGTATTCAATATATACATATATATATTTTAAATATTGATAGAAGTATTTTAATTAGAATTCGTATTAAACTATTATACAAAAAGGGGGTTCTTTTTGTGTGCTAGAGTGCTTAGAATGAAAGAAAACGTCATTATTGATGCTGTTGTAGCCGAAAATGATTTTTACTTTTTTTTTTTAACTTCATTTTGTTGTATGAAGATTTTTCAGCAAGCCGTGCAGTGCACCACCAAAACTGAAAAATCCTGAAAATCTTCATACAAAAAATTAAAATTTTGAAAAAAAATTAAAACCATTTTCGACTACAGCAACATCAATAACGTCGTATTTTTCAACACTCTACCACACTAAAAAGTCACGAGCCGCCACTGCTTCTATGAATCTTTCGTCTCTAAGATCACATCTTAAAAAATAATAATCACCCGACAGTTTAATGTTTTACGCAGTTGTTTTTGTTCTTATTCAGAGTTGTGAACGAATAAATTTAAAGAGCACCATTAAAAATAATTCAGATATTTAGTTTTTTAATCATGAATTTAACTGGTAATCGGATTAATTGATTGCCGGCCGACGCGATAATAGCGGAAGACTTTTGACCGTATTTACGAGTCGGGGTAACGCGATCCGTCTATCGATTGCCGAGACGTGCTTTCGCTCAACGAGAGGGCAAGCTTTACATTGGCTATTGCCCGCTTAGATGACTAATAAAGTAATCCCATTAATGGATCCACAAATTAATGAACTCTGCATTTTTAATCGAACCACTAACCCTAACACCTAACATATTTTGATGAGAGTAGAAAACATTATTTTCAGAGTTAGTCAATATTATCTAAAATCAATAATTTAATATCGTCGCTGGAGAGGCAAGAGGGCCTTACACGTTCATTGCTGACACCGCGCGTTGAGAGACATGTGACTGGTATGCGCACAACGCGCCACGCTCGCTGTGCCGCCTCTTCGCTTTGAACCGATCTAAACAGACGCAGCCATGTGGTTATGAGTCGTTCCACAGGGCGCAGGGAAACCCGTCACTGTTTGTCAGTTTGATTGATCCGTCATTCGTATGGCATTAATATGTACGAATTTTAGTTAGCAATAAACGTGTTAAACGACAGACACTCTGGCCAAAAATGAGTTAAATATGCACTTTTAATCAGTTTTTTTTTCTGCATTGAACGTTCCGACTCTCGTTTGATTCTGAAAACTTTTGTGTTCCTTCAGCCATCTAAAATAAATTTACCATTTGGGAGAAAGCTCGACTCGACGACACAAGTTTAAGACGTTTTTTAGCTTTTTGTCGCTTTAGGTAACTCAGTGAGAGCATTGAGTTACCCGAGTCATTTTTTTATTGAATCCAACCAGGTACTGAAGACTTACGAATTTTATTCTAAAACAAAAAAAACTTTGGTGAATACCGGAGCCAATGGGACTATGGCATCCCTAATCGGGGTTAGTTATGAAGCTGAAGGTAATAGGGCGGGAAGGAGATGGAAAAGAGGAAGGTTGGTATCTACCTGGCTTTTCAGATCTAGTCATCAAACACGACTAAAGCCATTTCAAGCAACGTTTCGATTCTGAAAGGCGGTCTTTCATCAGGGCAATACATAGATTATCTACAACTCTCATTTATATATGTTATTTCACATAGGAATACCGTCTAAAAGCAAACGACCGAACTGATGCCAACAAAAAATATATATTTGGATTAGTAACTTTGTGATATAAAAAAACATAATGAATAAACATGATAAAACATAATAAAAAACTATAATTTTGTTTTCACTACACTTTATAAGAACATGCCAACTGGTTTCGTTGAGACCACGCCCTCAGCAGATATAAATTAAATATATATTTATTTAGTAAACGAAATACTTCAAGGAAGTGTTTTTTCAAACGTTTTTACGCATCATAATCAAAGTTGATTTAAGCCAATGTAGAATATCTACGAAGAAAGGGGTATTGTATATGACGCATACGCATTGTATCGGATACTTGATATGCGCCCAATGCCTTGAAATTTGGTATTCTTCAGTTCCTGAAATCGACATTGACAAAGGGCGGCCACGTGGGCGGGATACCGTCCCGCCGTCATTTTAGACACATAAAAATAGAAAGCGGAATGTGCGAAAGGATTTTATAGGTACCTCTACGAATAAATAAACACCCTTTACGATTCAAATATCAAACGAATAACTTCTGTAAAAACATTTTTTTGCGTGTACATAAAACGAAATACCCAACGAACGATTTTTTATTGAATAGAAATTATCAAATGGCGCAATGAAAATCGAATACTTTGTATTTGTCTGGAGGTTTTGGTGAAAAGCGACATTCATTTTCATTATTATTTGTAACTTTTTTATTAATTCCAAGAACCTTAGATTATATTATATCGCTGAAAAGGGGCGCTTCCAAAATGATCTTTTATATTACAAAAAAATACGAATTTCGCCATATAAATGCGCATTGAATTGTATAGCCAAACGTACAATAACTAGGAGCAGGTTAATGAAAGTTATCACATTAAATCGAATTTATGATTAATAAATTTCATTACTATTACGCAGAAATAAGCTTCTGAAAATAATATCAAAGCAAAGCTGAAATAAATGGGTACGAAGTTGATAAAGAGCCTCCTTGAATAATGTTAAAAACACCGTTGTAAAGAATATTTTTTTGAATAGATATAATTTACAATCAGCCTCCAGGTAGGGCGGCTTAAAGCTTTACTTACTGGGAGTATTAAATGTATGAAAAATCACAAAATGTAGGAAAACATCCAGATCGGCGTGATGATTTTTTTATCAGATTGTAATATTTTAAAATTATTTTATTTAAAGTCATTTTCATGCTGTGAAAAACGCGGTGTCCTCATTAATAATTATTTTGAATAGATTTGACATGATTATGTCTTAATGGTCAGCACTCATAAATGACACTAAACGTTACTTTGTAGTATTCTAATACAAGCAATCCTACAAATGATGTATATGAAAAATTTCTATGAGTAGATAGAAAAATGACTGAGGTTACCAGTGAATATAATTTTATAACTGTAATCCTTCTATGAAAAACGTGCTAAAATGTCAGTAAAATGTGCAGTTTTGAAACCAGAAAAGACATTTTCAACGTTTTATGTAAAATTCTAGTATGCTTTTCATATAGAATTTAAAAGATTACTGTTTAAAAATTGTATTCCCTGGAAACCCCAGACATTTTTCTAACTACCCATTTAGAATTAACAGATGAATCATTTGTAGTATTGCTTGTACTAGAAAGCCAACAAGTGTCTATTTTTTGGTGCCGACCCTTTTTTACGAAAACTTTTTTTAAACGAAGTGTGAGTGAAAAAGTGTACATATGCATTTCTATAAGCAGCGAAACAGGACAAAAATATAAATATTATGATATATATGAAACTGGAAGTCGTGTTTTATCTTGGAGTAACAATGTATGGAGAAAGAGCTAATTCTTTTTACCCAACCTATACAAACTTGCGATAAATCACTTTCAGCGGGTTTTTACGTCGTACAGCATGAGAGAGAAAGAGACAGCAAAAACATCACACCGCTTTTATGTTAGGATGATCTTGGTCTCCCGCGTTTCCAGCGACTCCGCCCACACGGTTTGATACGCGAAATAAATTAACATAAATTGACTCAACGGTTTATTAGGTTACATGCTATATTCTTGTTGATAACAATACTGTAAAAAAGTGGTTATACGAATAAACAAAAACATTATGCCGACATGAGCTAAGAATGAAAGTATATATACCCTAGTCCTAGCCACGCCCAGGTCTAGCCGAGTCCAGCAAAAATCATCAAAAACTGACTACACTGCCTTGGATAGGTACCGCTCTATGTACTCTAAGTGTTTTATAGTATGCATTGTTAACAAAATCGTATTTTCAGAAAACATAAAATGATATATTACCTTTTTTTTTAAAACCGGGTTTCATTTTTAATTCAGGGAAGAGTATTTCTCGGAATGCTTCTTAATATAAGGGCAGGGTAATATTTCATTCGTGAAACCATTGCGGTATAAAGGAAGTTGTATTAAATATCATATTTTAAAAGAACATTTTATTATAATTCAAATTCGTGCGTCCCATTCAAAGCATATTTCAAGTCGTAGGAATTTCAAATTTATCATCGTTAAAACATCAGCCTTGAAAATTTTATTAATTTTAAAATGTGAATAATGAAACTGCGATGAACTGAGGAAATACCCATTGTTGAAATATTTTTATCGGCTCCGCTCACACCATATTGAATCGGTATTTGAAAACGATTAATGTATTTTAATTTGAAATTTTAATTAAAATATTGATAAGGAGTTTGATCTAGAATCTAGACGAAGGACACGATAATTAGTAAAAATAATAATTGGATTATTTTGAGAGAGCTCTTTTTTTTAGACAAATTACCCTGGAATAAATACAATTAAACATAAAGGTTTTTTGTATAGGTACAAATCAAATACAAACATAATTATTTTTCTTCCACCACCCACTTCTATCGAAGGCTAGCTATCATCGGGGCGCTCTTCACCCTGCAGGCTGCAGTCACGTTGGTTTCGAAGCTATGAGATAAGTCATTTTTTCTAGTACGTTTTTCATCTATATTTCCTTGAATTATCAGTTGATAAATCTTGTATTTGTCGCTCCCCGAGATGACTTAGTTTTCTTTTCATTTTACGTCTAGTACAATTTCGCAATTTTCGGCTTTTCGATTAAGAACATAATTAGTTATCCTCTCGGTATTAGTTGCTCGAATTACCCTACCCCAGTTGGCATTTTAAGGAAGCGTCTATATTAATACTGAGCGTTGAGGTTATTTCGCAAAAACGCCACTGTCGTTGAGGTTGGCAATTGTCGAACCTTAGAGTAACGTAGAGACCTAACATTGCGAAATTTTGTCCGCACTTTTTGACCAAGGATTGACCAAGGGAGGTATGACGTATATGCTTCCAGCCAATCGGATGCGAAGAAAACCGTAAAGATAAACATTATTCCGTCTTTATCTGTTCGCGAACAATTTTGCGTTAGTATCATGAGAAAGAAAGAGACCGGGATACTTTAAGAAGCCGTACAATATGGGTATTCCCCCTTGTAATGGTTTCTTATGTGACAGCTAGTAAATATCTCTAAGTTAAAAATATTACGAATCCACTAAAACTCATTTCAAACGGAAGTTTATTATATTGGAACGAATAGTCCAAAGATTAATTACATATTGGTGTAAGTTACTAGTTGTTTTGTAGGTTAGAATGTTAAATATTTGAGATCTAACTAAAAAAGACGATTTTTATGGTACATACGTGTGAAAACTGTTTGTTTTTGGTCCTTTTGTACTTCGATTGAAGCAACCAAGTATAGCACATATGGCCATGATGTTTTGCTAGATATCGTACAAAAAATAACTCAAGTTTTTAACTATTTACGCACTTTTGACAGTCCGTTCGCCTGACACTCCAAACCAGAATGAAGCTCGTGCAGATCAAATATTGCGGACATGGTATTCAGCACGCCCCAAATCGTGTATTGGTTTCAACAATTGTTTGTCTCTTTTTCTCATATGCGTATAGAACCGAGCATAAAGAGAGAGCTATATTTTGCGAGTTTGTCAACGATTTGTCACAAATTAGTACGGTCTCTTTATATTGTTACTCTAAGTGTCGAACTGTTGAATATAACCATTGGAAATAACGCCGGCGTTGACGAGAAGATGTTGATTTTAATAATAATAATCCCCTGTTGGGAGAGTTGAAACAGTTGGATCATTGGTGCGGTTGAGGGTGTTATATTATAACGCAACAGCTATATTTTAGTTGCCACCGATAGATTCGCTCTACGCTAGGCGCTACGTATCGGCCGTTTCGGATAGGAAAATCCACAAAGACGTCTAGTAGGGAGGTATACAACCCAAAGATCATTACAAATTACGCATAATATCGTTTACAGAGTATACACTCTTACACCTTTTTGTTTATTTGGCGTAAAAGCTAAGACATTAGGTACATAATCAGTGAATTTTAAGACTGCGTTGCGTTGAATAATATGCATATGTAGCTATTGATATCCAACTGTTGGCGCAAATTTTCGTCAATAGCGTTAGACTTTAACGGCATCTAACATATCTGTTATTTCCAACGACTAGTTATATTTTGATACAGTGTCTATATGTACGAGTATATCAATGTTCAAACGATTTCTGATGCCTTGAATGAATTTGACGGAACCATGCGAAATCTTTAGAATTGAACGTACAAGTTTGAGGATCATCGAGAGCCGCAAAGAGGAGTATCTCGCCAAAATCTGTTACAAAACTATTCCGAGCTAATCAGGTGGATCCGGTTTACTACTCGCTATAGGTCCAGAGCGGAGGATGCGAGGGGACTCGTCCTGCCACACCTAGTGCCAGTAGTAAATAGTAAATACACTCGGCTGCGAGTATATTGCACGCTTTCATCGTGGGCGAGTTAAACCTCAACACTCGAAAATGGCGCTATACGTTATTTTGTAGCATTCTAATGAAATAAATGCTACAAATGATTGATTGACTGACTACATCTGTAGATTTTCTATTAGGTAGTTAGGAAAATATACAAGGTTTCCAGTGTTTTTTTTAAACTGTAATCTTTTCAATTCTATTAAAAACATACTAAAATGTGCAATAATGCCTTTGCAAAACCAGCAAAAACTAATAAATAAAAACTACTGAAATTTCAGTATGTATTTCATAAAGAATTTAAGATTACTGTTTAAGACTTGTATTCACTGGAAACCTTAGACATTTTCCTAACTACTCGTATAGAATCAAAAGATACATAATGTGTAGTATTGCTTGTATTAGAAAGCCGAAAAGTGTGTATTTTTGAGTGATGATCCTTAAGTGTTAATTTTACTTTGAAACTTAAATTAGATTGATACAATGTGTAACTTTTGTGCTGATAACGTCTTAGGATCGGTAACCCTAGTTTAGATAATATTTATGTAATGTAGGTTGTAGAAGGTCTCAGATAAAGCCACGATAAACATGCTTATATCAGGAGGCTGATATTCGCTATGGAAATGTTTGATAAAAATTAATATGAAAATAAAACGAGGAGATGCGAAAAACTTGCAAGGCCGATGTAACCGTATCGAACACGATTAAGAAAGATACGTTTAGATGGTTTGGACAAGTAGAGCTAATATACGGAGTGAGGAGTGTCAGGGAGTATTTGGTGCGGAAGTGGATGAAATAAGAAGGCAGAGACGTTCCAGGAAGACATGGTTTGACCAAGTAAATAAAATATTTAAATCGGGTCATATCAGAAGAGATTGTGTGAAACCGAGAATGTACTAGAAGATAATTGTGTGGAATTCAATGCTCTCTGCTATATCATGCGGAAAATGGTGGCAAGGTTGTAAAAAGTATTATTTTAAACATAATAAATATTGAAGATAATACAGACACATCGAAAAAGACTTTAGCGTGGATCATCTGCAAAAGTCTTCTCCTGATTAAATAATAATAATGGGTAAATTAATAAATCGCGAATGATCTCAAGTGGCTTTGGATGGTTTTAATGAGTATTAGAGATAGTACTAAAATTAATTCTAAATAAAAATAATACTAAATATGAGGTAACAAAAATGCTGAAATTATAGCTTCGGTATACAATTTCAAGTTTTGGTCATGTCTTTTGATTTTCGCAGCCGACTGTGTTCGTAACGTCACGAGCTGTTTCCGATGGCGGATGGCGAAGCCGCCGGAAGTGTAAGGACTCCAGGAAACATGTATGGAGGAGGGGGGCGTCAAAGGCAATGGAACCAACCCCACCACGCTGAGTCTTTTCTTCGAAACGATAAAGTACAGTGGCGCTTACTGGAAAGAGTTTAATTACTTCCTCGCTGTGATAGTAGTACAAGTATAAAATAATAAAAGAGCGAGATATTTTCTAAGATTTTGCTATTTTTTTTTTCCTATTAAAACTTCACAATCCCCAAAACAAAGAAAACTTTCTTCCAAAAAGGATCTCATTACTTGTTGATAAAACTAGTTGTACGATAACATACCTCAAAACATCAAATATAATATAAATTTAAAGCTTCATTAGAAACATTGTTACTAAAAAAATGTCAGAACATAAAGGAATATTTACCACCAAGTTAGTATTAACAGATACTATTTTATATTATGTGATCTTTCTCTATCGAGGTTATGTGTTTTAATTACTTTGAGTTTATTACTCGTACTCTCTATTATAAACATTCTTTGGTTAAACATGTTTTTTTTTAAAATATAATTTATCATTTCAAACCGAGTAGCGAAATAATTTTGCCTACCATATACATATGTCTTTGAATTTGTATTGCAAAACGGGAACGAACCCAAATTTTGACTATCGATAGCTAATAATAATAATATTCGTCAAATGCCATATTTTGCATAATCAGTACCATGAATAAGGACCGTGTACTGAAAACAGTAGTTGAACAAGGAGATACACATTATTGCAGTAAAATACTTGATTCCAAGTAACGTATTTATTCGGACAATACCATCCATTGATACAGTATAAGCTGAGATAAGCATTTAGGTTAACATTGTGATCGCATCAAAAAGTCTGATAATGATTGATGGGGTATATGTTTATACTGCGAATTGCGGTGCCACGTTGACTTTAAATCCAGACTACCTTCTAGGGGGGCCTTTCCTTTGCATAGACAATCCTCTCGAGTTAGCTTACGCGAAGTCGTGACAGTAAATGCGGCTTGGGAAATTAATTTAAAATCTAGAAACTTTGACAGAGGTTCTATGAGAGTACTCGCTGCCCAAGGGACGCATATGGGTGTATGCTCTTCAACAAGCCCAAGGGACGCATATGGTTGTCGGCTCTTCAACAAGTCTAGTCATAGAGAAAACTGGTTAAATACTCCAAATAGTACAGATATGTGTTGTACAACGAAGACGGGTGACACTGGCGTAAGCGCAGACGGGGGATTCAATATGGCGAAAAGCCAGTGCGTATTTAAGAGTTTTATCGTAGAAGAAAAGTGAAATATAGTAAGATATAATAAAGGATTGAAAGAATGGATAAAGTACACAAGCCCGCATATATGTACACCAAAAATAAAAGGAATGGGACAAAATAACAATGCCGTCGGCATTTTCTCGCACGATTAATATGCGCACGTACAGACAGACGTACAGACTGTCTGCCCGGTATCAATTTTTTTTTGCCCACTGACATACGCCGGCCTGCCGCATGGCTAGTGGTCACACTACACCGCCCGCAGGTTTGTAACAGAAATTAACTGCTCGTATACGAGGCCTGTTCAAAAGAAAAGGTGAATTTTGAATTTTCGCGGGCTGTGTACATTCGATTATCGATTTTTTTTGTTATGTTGGTACACATATGTTAGCATTATCAGCCATTTTGGATAAGTGGTTTGTTTTTGACAACTGGAAAGGTTAGTCACGTTTTTGTGTGTTCTTAGATTTTTTTTACTTTTGAAAAAAATGGATCATAGAATATGTATTAAATTTTGCGTTAAAATGGAATAAAGTGCTCCAACGCACTTAAAATGTTGACTGTGGCATTCGGCGAGTCTACTTTGTCTCAAAAAAGTGTTTATAAGTGGTACAAGCGCTTTACAGAAGGCCGAGAAGATGTTAATGACGATGAGCGTCCTGGAGTTGTGGAAAAACAAATCATGGAAAGTCAAAAGGGCTGAAGCGCCATTTTGGGATGTTTACACCAGAGCACTTGAAAGTTTTGTTTGTTTTACAATAAAATTCACAAGTTTTCGGTACCTGGTTGGATTTTGAAAAAAAAGTTAACTCAGGTAACTCAATACTTTCACTGAGTTACCTGAAGACAAAGAGCTAAAAAAAAAAGTCCCATGCTTGAGTCAAGCCTTCTTCCAAATGGTAAATATATTTAAGATGGCTGGAGGGCCACAAAATTCTTCAGAATCAAACGAGAGTCAAAGCATTCGATGCAGAAAAAATAACTGATCAAAACTGCATATTTAACTAATTTCTGACCAAAGTGTCGCATAAGCCCTTTTGCCTTTCCTGGGACGATATGGTTATATTACAACAGTATTATGTACGTTACATTCGTAAAAAAAGTCCTGAGATAATGCAAGTGCTTAGATAATTTTATATTAGAATAATTATGACACTAAGATATTTTCATTAATTAAATAAAAATATCAATCAATTTAAAAAAATATTCAGACACTATTTATCACAAAACAAAAAAAATAATTCAAAGAGTGCCTTTACGAAACTGCATATTGTAAAACCACGGCATAATAAATTCAAGAGTCAAAAATAATATTATAAAAAAGTTTACTAAAAAAGAGAGTATACTTGCATTATTATATCAATGGAGGTTTATGTATTAAAGACCGAGAACCAATAAAAAAGCCTTATCTTTCGTAGCTGAAACTTATTGCATACTAAAAAGTCCGACTAATTTGCTTTGGTTGCCTGCAATCCGAGAGTTGATACACTTTAAAAGAAGTTACAAACGCTGTGTTTAAACGCCGTTACGAAACTCATCGACGATTGAATGCAACCGGATTTGAATACATTTTCAGCGAAGTATTTCTTCAGGAAGCCTGAATAAAAGTTTCAGCGGACAAAGGATGATTTCAGTTGTATTCTTTAGGACGGAAACATTTTTCGGCCGTACAATTGGCGCTTAAATAAAGGAACTCTGCAAAGGCAAGGAGAGTAAAAATATTATAAAATGTATTAAAATCGGTCAAGCAAATTTCAAAAAAATATTTTTGAATTACATATATTAAATTAACGTGTTTGCAATTATTTGATGCAATTATAGCTTATATTTGACACAAACACTTATTGCTAGAGACCTACGTATGTAATCTTTCTACATGCAATAATTTTAATAGGTACTACCGGGAATATTTGACGTGAGTTATTTAGATATAAAAGTGACTTTATGATCAAACTATTCAACCAAATTTTAGAAAACTGTAACCCTGACGGTACATTTTCGCCATCTACTCTGTCAATGGACTCTCTCTTCGCTCAAGCTATGAGCGAACCCTTAAAAATCCCGACCCTGCGCTGTGCAAGAAAGCATCACGCCTTTGGAACGAGCTGTCTTTTCAAATGCTAACTTCAAGTTTTTTTTTACAGTAAATATCGTACAATAGTCCCAACTGCTCCCAACCGTCTAAAGACAGTGAGACTATGGCATCCTCATTTAGGGTATGTTGTGAGGCTGGAGGTAGTGGGGAGGGGAAGGAGGTAGGAAGAAGATGGTTGGAAAGTACCTGGCTATTCAGATCTGGTTACCAATCACGGCTAAATCCATTCCAAAACGTTTCGATTCTGAATGGTGGTCTTTCACCAGAAACTAGAAGGTTAGAACCCGCGACCTCTGGATTCGTAGTCGAGCGTCTTACCACTCAACCACGGAGGCCCAAGCTAAACTTAAAGAGGTACTTTCTGTTTTTTGTTGCACTTTAATGCTCCCCTTCCACCTACCCTAATTCATTTCCTTACCCTATTCCATCCTTTACTCATCTCAAGACAATTTAAATGTATTTTATTTAATAAGCATTCACACCATGCGAAAAACCGGTTGCAGATTTTTTTTCCACTGAAAATCTGAGTTGGTTGGTTGTAGGAATTTTTCACCATGATGATATGCACACATACACAGTGTTGAGTAAATGTTCTATAACAAAGATTTTTTTAAGTTTTGTTTTAGGAGACGACGAAAACGTGTGTTGTTCCCACCAAATAAACTTCAAATCAATGTTTTTTTTTTAATAATATCAATATAAAAAAAAAAATATATATATAAAATAATAAAAACAATAATAATTTTTGGTAAAAATTCTGATCGAACTTTTGTCAATAATATATTCATAAGCCTAGAAAAGAATTGATCTTCCGGCCGAATATCATTGAACCGGCCTATTAAAATGCTTCGAACTGTCGAAATTCCTAGTTGTCTTATTCACAAATTTTAAACCAAATCCTGTACTGTACGACAAATTCAGAAAGTCCATTTTTAATTTCGCTCCCATGATCTAAATCGGAAAAAATATATATTAAAATAATAATTATAATTTTAAGTTAATTAGTGTGTCTATCTGATGGGACCTGCCAGGTAAGTATGTTCCTGTATATTTTCTCTTTAAACTAGCAATTAATATCTAGTAATAGAAAAAAAGATCTGTACAGAGCCCTTGACGTGATTTTTCACAAAAACGACGCTATACAAATCATCCAAATATTATTATTATTATTGCATAACGTGGAAAATAAATACCAAATATGGATATTAAAACATGGTGAAATGTGGAACTGAGGGTCACAAACAATACGCCATAAGTGTGTTATGGCGCACTTTTTTGCTCAATACTAGCGGTGACAAGACAAAGAAATTTCAACCTTATTGCGACTAGCGCAAGGAATACATGGCCACGTCCAGATTGCAAATGAATTTGAGAATATATATCGACTTAATGTATATCGTCTTGTGTCCAGTGCAGTGGCGGCTCGTGAGTTTTTAATGTGCTAGAGTGCTAAGATTGAAAAATACTACATTGTTAGTGTTGCTGTAGCCGAAAATGATTTTTTTTCAAGAATTTATTTTTTGTATGAAGATTTTCAGGATTTTTCAGTTTTGGTGGTGCACTGCACGGATTTCTGAAAAATTTTCATACTAAAAATTGAAATATCAAAAAAAATAAAAAATTTTTGGCTACACCAACATCAATAATGACGTTTTTATCAATCTTACCACTCCAGCACACTAAAAAATCACAAGCGGCCACTGGTCCAGTGTCGCGTGTTTGCCTTTTGATTTTAAATTTATTTATTTAGTGTATTTTACAAAACAGTAACAATTTGAAACAAAAAACATTCCCAAGGAGTTAGAAAAAACTCACTTAATTCAAACATTATAACCATCTGAGTGCGTTCATGAGCACCGGAATATTCTACCCGAGATGTAGACGGAGGAGTTGGCGAGTCTAAAGGTCAGAGGTTTTCCAGTTTTACATTTTTTGCATTCTCCATCCAAAAAAACCTTAAAATTTAAAGTCGTACAGCACAGATTCAGCCATCCATATTATCGTTTAAAAATACTTAGCTCGAGCCGTTTCTATAAAAAAGATAAATAGGATCCGATAAAATCTCCTTTGAGCGAAATGGCTGAGTAAAAAGATTTTTTTACGTGCTTTAACAACTCAATTTAACATTCATAAAACAAATTTTATATTTCGTATAAAATACAAAACTTCGGCAAAGAAGCAGCACGAGAATTTCGCGCGAGCGATTAATTAAAAACTACCGCAATTATTATTGTTCAACGAAATAAGAAGTTAAAAAGTTGGTCGTTGCGCAGTTTTTTTTATCTAAGGTGGAGGCTAAACAATAAACAAAGAAAGTTTTAAATCAGAGAGAGTAGTTCTGCGCGACCCCGCTCTCGGGGTTCGGAGCGGCTGGAGTCGGAACGTTGCACAAAGGTCCGAGGCGCGATGTTAGGTGACCAAAAATATTATTTTGACAAAAATCAAAACTGTAACGCGACAAGGCGCGCGCCTCCGAATACTTTCTCGCTCCCGTCTAAAGCACTGTCCCTCTCTTGCAATGTCGAGCTGTGTGGATCCAGGGCCAGACTCCAATTGGGCAATCGCCGACGCAATTCTAGGAATTTCATCTACTACTCCCACTACGTGCTGAAGGCCGCTACCCGCCGGCCTATAAAAGGCACTGCTCGTTTTTGAAACAGCAGAGATCCAGAACAAGTCTCAAGGCCTGATTACTGATTGCGCTTTGTTCCCTTTCAGTGAGGTCTTTGAAAACTTAGTGATAGATCCAGAACCTAGTCTCAAGACCTGATACTGATTGCGCGCTGTTTCCCCTTCAGCAAGGTCTTTGAGTTCTAAGTACGAAATATCTGTAAGCGTTCGATTGAATTGTGCGCTGTGACCTTTCAGTTTGTTTTGTTTGTAAAATATTGTTTGAATTTTTAAAGTTATAAGGGAAAACCCTTTCAAGTCTCTTTTCATTTATTCTTGTTTAAATATATAATAAATACTACGTCTATGTACCGAACTCCACTCACTTTTTCAATATAACAAATTAGTTTCATTATAAATTGTCACCAAACGTGTGGCAACGAACGGAGCCAAACTAATAAAACTTTTTAAACTTGTCTTTTTAGGACAGTCAAATACCGCACAAACGTAGATATATTTGAAAAAGAAAACGCCATGTAATGAGAAATAGCAGCACCGTATATCGTCAATTCATCTGACTGCGACCCGGCAGTTGATGGCATTTGTGCATCTGAAACAATCACTTGCGTATTTGGTCCGATTTAAGACTTGTTTCCAGAGGCGGCTCGTGACTTTTTAGTGTGCTAGAGTGCTAAGATTTAAAAAACTTCATGATTTATGTTGTGGTAGCGGAAAACTTATTTTTTTATGAAGTTTTCAATATTTTTATGTTTTTTTTTTAAAATCGTTTTCGGCTACAACAACATCAATATAGTCGTATTTTCAATCTCAGCCCTCTAGCACACTAAAAAGTCACGAGCCGCCCCTGCTTTTTCCTATGGATATTTCTTCTTATTTTGTGTGATTTTTTGTAGTATTATATTTATTAGGATTGCGAAAACTTGTTCAGAGAGGATTATTCATAAAACTATTTTATTTATATTAGCGCAATTGATTCTCGTTATTTTTCGACCCAATTCATTTTCACCAAAACGATTTTTTGTGCTTTTCGGAACTTGGTTTAATAAAATGAAAAGTTTTTGCCAGTAGAAATGTTATATTTCCGAATTAATTCCATAGAATATCGATCCAAAAAACTTGTTTCTATGAAAATAAACTTAAAAATGCAATTAATAATTTTCAAGTTCCTTCCAAGAAGAATGTTGTTGAAAATCATCATAAATTTTTTGAACACATTACACATTGAAATTATGATAATAATGTCTCAATATTTTTGACCAGCTATACATGTGATTTTGACCTTTGTGTGTTGGGAATCGGTACATTTGAAGTCAGGAACACGAGATTACAATCCCAGTGCACATATGTCACCTCACGGCGCGGCCTTGGTAATCTCTGTTGGTACAGGGATCTCGCAGTTGGCCGGGCGACTGGAAGCGGAGTTCGGTAATAAAGCCAGCTATGTAAGCGCCACCTACAACTCCTTTTAAGAGAATTGTTGGAATCAGATTTAGGAGTCTGTTTGCTCTCGTGTCGGCGGTGTGCGAAAAATAAACAGTTTTATTTTATGCGCCAAAGCTTTTACACGAATCGAACTATGACATGTTTGACCAAATTTACATAGATTGACTCACAAAGCATCTTTCATCATAATTTGTTGACAAAGACCCAAAATCAAAATTTTATGAAAGAAAAAATATATAAAAATAATCAGAAGTTTTAACAGTACAACGTTTTACAATTTGTTAAAAACATAAAAGCAACTAGCCCAAGCTTAGAGCTATATAATATGTAGCGCCCTTGAGGTGATTTTTCACAAAAACGGCGCTATACAAATTATCCAAATACAGTGGTGCCTCACACTTATGCGAAAAGTTCGTTATGTGAAACGCGTTTTTTTCCCATAACAATACATGTTAAAAAAAATAATTCGTTCTGAAGCAAAAAAATATATATAAAAATTTTTTAACATAATGAAAAAAAACACATTTTTTTAATTTTAAGAAATAATCGAATCTTGGACATCTTCATCCATTTTCCGCTTTTGGCCGATGGTGAAAAACCTGTCCAAAGTCGTTTGTTTTCTCTTTTCTTCAACATCTTAACGGAAAAACATACCCTGAACTGCTTTCCATTTGACCAGGATGTTCTTGATGTCAGCAGTTGGAATTGGTTGATTGTTTGTTTGAACGATTGCTGCGACACGTGCGTAAGTTAAGCGTACTGCTCAGTGACTAACGACTGCCTGCGCGGAAGGATGCAATAAATCGGCAGTGATCGTGTGAAGTGGGCGACTTCGTTGTGTGAAGCGAAGTTCGTTGTGAAACATGAATCGTGAAATGAACGAAAAGGAAGTTCGTTGTGTGCAGCGTTCGCTATGCGAGGCGTTCGTTATGCGAGGCACCACTGTATTATTATTATTAGGTAAACGCATGTTTTAAAGATACACAGAATTACACAGTAAAGTATTAAAGTAGATCAAGGTTCCTATCTTCAAATCTCATAAAATAAGTAGAAAAACTATTAAAACAATACCATAAAAACCTAATTATAGTTGCCTGATTAATAAAAACGCATTTTATAGGGAAAGTTGTGTTGTTGTTTCTCATAAAAAAATAATTAATTAACAGAATAATCAGAATAGAAAGACAGCAATAACGAATGTATTTAAGTACCTTGAGGGGTTTATGCCTACAACAAAAATGGGATACAAGAAAAACTTCGGTTCACCGAATTACTCAGCTAATGAAACTGTCACAAAAACACAGCCAACTATCGGTGGGATTTTCAACAGTTGTTATTTTGATTTCTTTATTAGTTTTGTTTGAAAAAAGGTAAATACCACAAAGTGCGTTGAATCGATTGATTTCTATGGTTAGTTGAGTTTCATATTTCAGATTCGATGGGCAATAGACTCTTCTTTTGATGTAAAAACTTTAACGGAAGGCGGACAGTTATTTCATATGTGTGCATTACGATGACCTTGAACAAAGTGTAGGATGAAAAATAAACTAGTATAGGAACAACATATTTGAAAAACACCTACTATTGGAGTGAATAATCGAGAGCAAAATATCTTAAATATTGAATATAAAATCTGTTGGTTGAAGTGTGTTTTGAAGCAGCAAAAACTCTCAAACGTTGAACTCTTGCGTCATGAAATCAGCACAGTTTTTTTTCTGTCTTATCTGAACTATTTAGGTTTGAAATATCTATTTCACAAAAAAAAACGGTCAAGAATATTGATTGACCCATTTTTGTTGTTGTTCAACAACACCGCCCTTGAGATGATTTTTCACAAAAACGGCGCTGTACAAATTATCTAAATATTATTATTATTATTTATAAGATAAAAGATCGAAAAAAATGTGTTGGGATTCGGGCAAAGCTAGGTCGCACGTAACTACTAGCATTTTATACAGATAAACACAAAGGCAGAGTGGGGAAAAATCTATAGCGTCAACAAAATAGATGGAAAATATATTTTTGTACAAAAATCTATGGCAAAAATAATAGTTGAGTAAAAAAAACAGAACAAAAATAATTTGAAAGGAAAAACGAAATAACCAAGAAAAAAAAGAGTAACGTTTTTCGTTATAGATGCGTCATCCTTTTCGAATTTGCTCCTTAATGCCAGGGCCTTGTTGCAAAAAGTTTGCAAATTGGGCATCAGCCCTAACTCGGGCGAGAATACGAATATCTCCGCAGAGTTTCGTGAATGTGTATCGCCCGCGGGTACGGATTCGATTCAACTCTGGGCGCATTTTCTCACCCGGTCCGCTCCTCACCACCCCCAACCCCGAGGGAGGTTTATTGAAAATGGAGACGAGGAGAGAATAGTTCACCTTAACGTGAATGTATTTAAAATATTCAGCGAAACCGCGGCGCGGAAGAGTTGTGGTTTAAACCCGATTGGGGAAGACGCTCGAAGATAAGCCGGATTATGGGCGGGAAAGACTAAATGAAAAACGGATAAATGGAAATCTAATAAAATAGAAACATATTGTTTCTAAGCAGTATGGTGGAAGTGGATGACTTTTTCCCGACGGAAATCAAATATATGAAAAATCAAAATAATCCAAAATTTTTTTAATGAAAATGAAATAATAACTTTGTGTACAACTCAGATTCAATTTTATTTTTATGACTGACCGGTTTCGCTTTGTCTAAATATGTCGAACCACAAAGTGATTGCTTTCTACGAAAATATTAGAAATACTTGTTTGGGAAGATTAAAAGCGATTAGTTTTCGAACAAAGACATGAGCAATGAAGCACACAGTAGTGAGTTGTCAAAATGCAAAAAAAATAATCCGGACACAGATGCTGACCGTGTAAGAAAGGATTTAAGAGTACACATTTAAAAATTCTATTCTGTACTTTTTAATAACCTTGCCTTAATAATAATTGCTTCAAGAAATGATCCTTTCAACTTTAGGGATAAATAAATTTACGTGATTTACTGTTTTTTTTTCGTTTTTCATTTAGTTTAAAGCTCAACGCTTAAAGCTGAAAGCTCAAAGCTGAAAGCTCAAAGCTTAATATAGTTTTAGTGTTACTTAATTTATATAAATATTAATATAACTTAGAAATTAATATTAACAAGAAATTAAGATTTGTACAGCGCACTTGAGGTGATTTTTCACAAAAACAGCGCTATAAAAAATATCTAAATATCTCACAGTTTAAAGTTCAAAGCTTAAAGCTCCAAGTTCAAAGCTTACAGCTCCAAGCTTAAAGCTCCAAGCTCAAAGCTCAAATCTCACAGCTTAAAGCTCTTTACATCAAGTTTTGAGCTTTAAGATTTGCACTTTAGCTTTAAGCTTTGAGCTTCCATTTTGAAAATATTCTACTCAAACAAATCTTCGTCTGTGGAATATGTAATTTTAAAACGTTATAGAAAAGAGTTAAGAGTAATTTTCGAGAAAATCGAGTACAGGCAGACAAATTCTTTTTTTTTATATAGAGATACCGCACAAGAGTCCCAACTGCTCCCAACCATCTAGGATAATTATCAGTTTCAGAAACATGCACGTTCTAAATGTACGAGGCCTGTTCAAAAGAAAAGGTGAATTTTTAATTTTCGCGGGCTGTGTACATTCGATTATCGTTTTTTTTTGTCATGTTGGTACACATATGTTTATCATATGTTAGCATTATCAGCCATTTTGGATTAGTATTTTGTTTTTGACAACTGGAAAGGTTAGTCACGTTTTTGTGTGTTCTTCGATTTTTTTACTTTTGAAGAAAATGGATCAAAGAATATGTATTAAATTTTGCGTTCAAAATGGAATAAAGTGCTCCAACGCACAAAAAATCGATAATCGAATGTACACAGCCCGCGAAAATTCAAAATTCACCTTTTTTTTTGAACAGGCTATGTATATAAAAATTCTGCATAAAATATTTAAAAAAAACAGGCCGGACTAGGCCATGAAAACCTTTTGATTTTAATTTATAAAAATGATAAATATAAGTCTACACAGCTAAGCTTAAAAGCCGAGGCTACATTAATAATTTAAAGCAAACTTTCAGCAGGTAGTTACGGCAGAATTTCTTGGATTTATTAGCGATGGGCATAATCGAAACATCATGACATTCGAAACATTTGACCCCGAAACACTCTTGTCCGAAATTTTCGGACACAAACGACAACTATAAAGGAAAAAAAAATCTAGAACATAAATGTTTGAAACGAAATCTAACCGATTTTTATAAAATTGAAATGTATGTATGAAATTCTTTTTAATCTGAATGTTTCGAATGTTAAAGTCATCGATCATTTCGAAATGAATATGTCGATTATGCCAATCACTATTTATTCTGTCTATCAAGAGTTGAGCCATATAAAAACTGAACACTACGTTGACGTAAATAAGGGTTTCTCGGAAATGTTTGACAGAAAAGATTTAAGGAAGCACAGACTTCATATTTAATAAATAAGTAAAAAAAACCTGTCTCTTAATAAGGCGATGAAAAGCAATCTCATGTTTTTCTGAAAATACGGTATTCAAAAATCATTTCTTATCAAAAAACAACTCTTTGGAGTATAATATCGTCACTGGAAAGACAAAAGGGCTTAAGCGACACTTTGGTCAAAAATTAGTTAAATAAGCAATTTAGATCAGTTTTTTTCCTGTATCCAATGCTCTGACTCTGTTTAATTCTGAATACTTTTGTGGCCTTTCAGCCATTTAAAATATGTGTAGCATTTGGGAGAAGGCTTGACTCAAGCGACACAAGGTCGGGACTTAAAGTTTTTGAAACTTTTTTGTTAAAAAGTGCTCTGGTGTAAACTTTCCAAAATGGCTCTTCAGCCCTCTGCCTTTCCGGGAACGATATGCTTATTTAGCTTAATTTTCACATGACCAAATTGAAAAAAAAAATAACGTCTGATCAATTAAATGGATTTCAATGCACCGTTGTCGATCAGCTCTATTGCGAGCATAAAATGCGTTGATAGTATAAAACTTTTTAGAAAAAAAAAATCACATCTTACAGAAAAAACAACGCTGTTTGGTTTTGCGTTTGACGTCCCAAATAATAGTTTAGACATATTTTAAGGGGGAGAAGGGTCCCATCCCCTTTGAAGGTCTATTAAATTAGCGAGCTTCGCTTACTTAATTGGTTGCTTAACCTTAGGATATATTTTTGGGTGACCTTCGCAATGTCACGACAATTTACATTCAAAGTTGACTATTAAGGAGAGACCAGACAGGCAAGAACTTGGGCCAGTAAAATAGTATATTTATCATGAATATATTTGTAGATTATAGGAGATGACGACATCGTATAACTAGCATTTACAATGTGAAGCAATCACGATGAGCTCGGTAAGTTTCTGGGAAAAGGAGAAACATCGTTGTTAACTCAATCACTAGTTCCTCGAAATCTGTAACAAGCAACCTCAGTACATGCTTTGTGGTCTTGGTCGATATACAACATGTGCAACAATGCCAATTTTGTGATAAACCTGTCATTTCATTAGGTTTTGAGTGATCTTTTGTTTGGTATTACAATAGTTAATTTTACGACCAAAACAAGCCAGGAAACTTATAAATTTTAGATTTAAGAATAAGGATAAAATAAAAACTTTTTTTTTTGTAATAAAAACGTAACTGCGAAGTCTGTTTTTTTGAGGATTTAGATAACGGTTAATTATCACATTTGAACTTCGTGAATATGCATATCGCTAATAGTTCGGTTGGAACCTCTCCCTCATTCTCATAAACGTCGAATGTAACAGAAATAGATATTACAACGGAGCTCCGAGTGGCCGGACCATACGTCGAGCGAAAAACATTACGTATAATGGTGAACTTAAATCCGAAAATTCCGAAAAATCCTTAAGGACCAAAAACCGTAACCATCGCGTAACAGCAAACAAGTTGAAACAGGGACAACACGCACCCGCTAAATTCATTGTTGCTCATAATATTATAAAAAACTAAGGCAATAAATAATACCCTTTCAAAATAAGGGCGAGTTACGAATAATAAACATTTTATTTTAGTTCTTCTGCGAATTGAATAATGTATTTGTATTATTTATTGCGCTAGTACCATACGGCGAATTCTTCGGACATTTTAAAAACACGGATACTTACTTACCCTTATTTTAAATTGTTGAAAAAAAAACTGGCGTAATCCATTGCAAGCGTTTTTAATGAATAAACCACAAAACGACACAGCACGGTGACAAGAGGAATATTTGAGATAAAAGAGAATGTGTGCCAGGGAAAATGTGAACAAGGTTAGTTTGAGAGTCTTTTAATAACGGATGGTAATCGTTATCGGTCAACTTACTGAGAATTGAGAATATCACCTAGACCATAGATTCTCAACCTTCTTTTGCCCACCGCCCACTTTGTTTTTTTTTCTAGAGCCCTCCCCACTTTTTTTTTACTTACCATCTGTCGCGGTTCCAGTTACCGGTGACCACCGAGAAACCGGTTATTTATCTAGTTCTTTTTGGAACCGGTTCCTAGTGTTTTTTCGAAAAGTACTAGTAAATCGACAAAAGTTCCTCCCCCCAAAAAAAGTACTAGTCGGTAGAGATTTGAAAACGAAAAGAACTGGAACTGGTTCCTAAAGGATATCGACCGTTCCAGTGATCGGCTATTTTTTCCAACGCCCCCTAATTTCCTGGCCTTCTACTGCCCCCCTGAAAGTCTCCAACGCCCACAGGGCGGCGTTATCGCCCACGTTGAGAACCTAGACTAACTAGATGACCTAGACTAACACTGGTTACTTGGAGAAGAAATTAATAATATGATACATCGCTTACATATATTATATTACTATGCAGGATAAAAACAAGTATTGTTCCAATCAAATTATATGCATTATAAAACCACGCGAGGAAAAGGGTTATTGACGCGTCCGGGATTTGAAAACCACTAAGCTGGCGCGGCAACCCTCATACCCGTCGTGATCTTCCAATACATTTTTACAATTCTATTTTTCATTTGCACTGTTACACTGTTTGCTTATTGAATAATATGGAACAAAGCAATATTAATTAAATCAATTTATGGTAAATTAATATTTCAAATCTCCATAAGTTGTGATGTAAATGACGGTGTGAGCTGAAAATAGTAGACTTAGAAATTCCAGAGCTCAAAATCACACTAGAGCTTCTAGTTTTTTTTTTGCAGCTTAATTGCGTGGTATGCAGCAATAAGGATGGCAGGGCAGTTAAGAGATCCAACTTGATTTGCCTAAAGGGAATGGATGGAGTTTGTGGGGGAAAACACTTGTGTCAAGCATTTATTTTTTTATTTTCGTTTTCAATACACTATTGTGTTCTATTTATATGTTTTATTATCATGATTCGAATCTTAGTGAAAATAACGTTGAAGGAATTTAGAAAATCGGATAAATTTTAGAGAAGAAAAAAATGTTTATTTGTAGTAAATGACATAAAAATAGAATTTTATTTGGCACTTTCTCGTATATTTAAAGACACTATTTGGCGCTAAAGGGGTTATTTTTCCAAGTGAAAAAACAAGCTTTATTACTAATATAAAAAGGCTTGGGCCATTCAAGATTGATGTCCAAATTATTTTTAATGTTGCCAGGGTGCGGGAATCAATTTAACAGCCTGCCTCTGTCAACCGTATCGTTTTCTGCTATTAATAATATAATACCGCATCATAATCCGCACACAGGGCGATCGCAAACGAGGTTCACCTCCTGAAACATCGCACGCTGGTCAAAGGGCCGTCCTTTGGTCGCGCCACAAAGTATCCCGAGCTTAATCGCGTGTAAAGTGAAACGAATTATGAACCACCCTGTCGTGCACCACAGGCAAATTAAAATTAATATTGGATACAAATATTTAGATTATTTTAAAGTTGATAGAATGACGTATTATCGGCCGAATGCTTTTGAAATTCACCGCGTTATTTCAGTTTAAATGCCAACACAGACAGAAAAATAACGAGTAAATAAAAATACCAAATGACACTTGATAAATAAAAAATAGTCATTGAAATTGGAAATAACTTTAAAACATTAATGCTAATGTTTTTTTTTTAAATAATAATTTTAAAAATATAAAACACAAATACGAAACAGAAAAGCAAGAAAATAAAAAGACAACGGACACAACCGAGACACGATTTGTTTTTTGTATTTTGATTTGTCTCGATTGTGACCATTGTCTTTTGTTTTCTGGCTTTTTCTGTTTCATATTTGTGTTTTAGATTATTGATATTATTTAAATATTAAAAAAAAATTCAGCTCTGTTTTTCACTGTTTTTTGCAAGCAACTTTCATGGCGACCTCCGCTGGGGATAATTATCCATGAAAATTTATTAAATACACAAAAACTATATATTTACAGCGATATTTTCCTCTTAACGACGGTAGGTAATGTCATTTTTCTAGAACCATCATATTAAAATTACTGCGCGAGCTGCGCAACTTTGAAACATTTGTAAACTTTTAAACACTACACGCGAACATCTTTACTTTATCCAAGATTTTTCAACTCATAAAATGTATTTATCCTAGTCTTAATCAAGGTATGAAGAGAGAGGAAACCTAAGGTCTCGATTTCCTGTAAAAATAAAACATTGGTTCTTTCAATTATGACTATTTTTTGTATCTTTTTTGCTTAGCCATTGAGAGCTCTGGTGTGAGTAATCTCTCTTTCTCATAAACGATGCATAAAACAGAAAGTGAGGTTCCGACCGGTCAATCAGCGGTAAGGCTATACCTTGACTTGGCTTAGATATACCCTGACCTAGTCAACGTGACCAATAGAACACACTATAAATACTCCTTACCTTACGTAAGTGCAAATGGAATGTACATACGTTAACCAACATTGACTCAATCCAATTCCTTTACACAATTTGACCGACTACAAATTATAAAATCATAGATGATTATTTAACAAAACTGCCATTCTACTTAAATTATTATGAAAACTATCCGTATTTAATTAAATCTAACCAAAGTGACCATCATAATATTATATTATATTACATCATGAAAAATTATGATACACCATAAAACTGAATCAATAATACAGGTAATTTAATTTATTATTTTATTTGGGAAAATATACAGGTGTATAAACATTTGACACGTTAATTACTTTGTTGCATTACCAGTGAAGTTTCCGCTAATAGCAGCAATCATTTATAATTAAAATAAAACAGAAACGTACAGCTCGATAATTATACGCAGCGCAGATCGTTGTTATTGGATGTCTACGGTCTTAAACCGGAAGGTTTTATGTGGAATTACGACAATGGTTGACTTTAAACGTTTTAGATTTGATTTACTTGATCCATGCCGGCCATGTCTTTCTGGGGCTTCGCCAACTTCTGAATTCATCCACTACGCGTCATACATTCTCCTGGCATTCATATCACCATCCAATCGTCGAAAGTTTTGACTTTAAATCATCAAGTGTAATTCTATAAATCTCATCTATTACGCTACAGTACAATACTCTTGCATTATTTTCTAAAATGCACATTCTTAATACGATGGTTTTATGACGCATACGCCTCAGGGAACTGATTGCTACAACATTCGCCCTTCCTCTGTCAGTTCCATTACTCATTTTTTGAATAGTGAATACCGCACAAGAGTGTCAACTGCTACCAACCGTCTAGAGCCGGTGAGACTATGGCATCCCCAGTTGGGGTATGTCGTGGGGCTGGAAGTAGTAGGCAGGAGAATTTAATGGGGAAGAGAAAGATTGTGAAGTATCCGGCTATTCAGATCTGGTCACCGAACACGGATAAAACCATTTCAAGCAACGTTACGATTCTGAATGGTGGTCTTTCGCTAGGGCGGCGATACTTAGAGTATCTACCACTCTGGAACGTGCTGCAAATATACTATTTGTATATTATTTTATATGACACATATTCATTACATAAAAGTTATTTGCGCACGCCGGGTTTGAACCCGCGACCTCTGAATTCGTAGTCGAACGTCTTACCACTCGACCACGGAGGCCATCATTGCCACTCTCCACTATTCAAAACAGTAAAGTAGGTATTTATGAACGTTCTGTTTTTTTGTCTGGGGAGATAAATGGACTACAGGCTAAATTTAATAATAGTAAGAGGAATGGACCACATAGCAACCGACATCATACTCATCGTGTTAGGTCATACCAGGCCTAGAGTGGCTCACCGAGTATGCCAGCAAAGGACAAAGGACCGACACAAGTGGATGGATACTGCGGCCAATAATAATACGTTCACAAAGGCGTTCATCTTTATCAAGAGCGATCGCGGCTCACGTAGCGAATCTCGCCGAGATACTGGATATGCTCGGGGGGGCGTGAAAATGAAATAAAATATTTTTTTGTATGGGCAAGTGTCATTGTTTGAAGGAAGTTTATTGAAGGGTGAGGACGTTGTACTTGGTATGTAGTAATCCGGTCAAGGGTTCAGTTATTAATATTGGACGATGGCCAATTATCGTAGTGGTTTACATGCTTGAGTCGGGAGGTTGCGCATTCGATATTTCGACTCTTACGCCCTCCAGCGTCCGCATACAACTAAAATAAATATTTAATGAAAATTAAATAATAGCTTTGTACAAGACCACAGATTTTATTTTTTATGAGCGACCGGTTTCGCTTAGCCTAAGCATCATCAGGGTATAAAATTAGATGATTATTATTTTGAGAAATTATTATTTCATATGTCAAACCACAAAGTAATTGCTTTCAACGAAAATATAAAAGACATATATTGTGGGCATACAATCTAGCAGAGAAGACATTTTTTTTTTAGGTTATATCGCATATATAGTTTATTTGCACCTCGTTCTAGAGTAATAGATACCAGAACTGAATAGCCAGGCACTTCCGAACCTTCCCCTTTCCCATCTCCTTTCCCTCCCCTTTACATTCAGCCTCTTAGCATACTCCGATTGGGGATGCCTTAGTTCCACTAGCTCCAGACGGTTGAAAGCAGTTGGTGGGTATTCAGTATTAATTCGTATCGATTCTCTCATTACTTTCCAGCTGAGAGCTAATTAAAACTTTATGCTTTTTTTAATATAAATTATTGACACAATGTCAATGTTTTTTAACGAAATATTAAAGAGAGGAAGATACTTGGAAGAAATTGGAAAAATAAATAGTTTTCAAAGAAATATGGGAATGATAAAAATGAGAGTATAATAAAAAGGTTTCGGTAGCTCGTTTGGTTGAGACGTTACTCCCGGATAGAGAAGAGGTTCCGAGTTCAAGTCACGATCGAAAATTGTTTTTTTTTTTTTTTTAATTTCTGTGTCTTCTTCTGTTTAGTATTTCATTGAAAATTATTAAATAAAAATGTTGCTCACAGTGGCTCTAGCCATGTTTATTGACAGATCTGATAAGCCAGCTATTCCCCAACCCCTATTTCTCCCTTCTCCTTCCTCACACAGAATTTCCCAAATAGAGATGCTTTAGTTTAACTAGCTCCTAGAAGTTTGAATTCTTGTGCAGTATCAAATATAAAGAAGACAAAACTAGGTCTGAATAGCGAAGTACTTCCTAATCTTTGTCTTCCTCACCGCTTTTATTTCGCATCAATTCCTTCTACTTCAAAACATTTCACATACTACCACGCAAGAATCTTACTGGTTCCTAAACTATATCCGATATTCACATTTATTATTATTATCGGTCAATTTTTATAGCGCCGTTTAGTAACTAAGTATTAATATTACTTAAAGTGGTAATATTACTTAAAGGATGCTTAATTTTTTTTGACACTAATATTTTTTTTAGATTCGTCAAGAGAAGTTTGTTGTATTTTGCAATATGTATTATTATTGTGATATTATAAATTATAACAATAATTTGAGACTATTTTTAAATTGCCTTCATTTTACCGAAACACTTGCAATATTGTCGACACAATCCAAAAAAAGCACTTTTGTGAAAAACAATTTAAAAAAAATTCTCACACCTGTAAAAAAAAGCAAAAAAAATGGAGCGTTCATGAAGCAATTACTGAGCTCATGGACAACTTAAAAGCAATTATAGCGCGGAATAAAAAGAAACTCTTGAAAAATTTGATATGATCGCATATTTTTTCACATTCCTTTGATCATTCGTATAAAGCATATGGGATGGCGTTATTAAAATTTATTGTAGGTATCCGATGCCTACTGTGAAAAAAAGTGTTCCACATAGAAGATACCTCGTTATATCATCATTTACAAAGGCCGCGTGTTACATCGAGGTTAGCAGACCGAAAAATTTCACGAGCCATGTGTGAATAAATACTTCAATTTAATAGGTCGAACGCAATCATAAATATTACTTTTTCAAACATTCTGAATAAAATTATAGTTTCGCAATAAAACAAATTTATTGTTCGTGCTCGAATCGCACAATCGGTGACCTACTCGGAAAAACAATTTATTACGTCTCTGTTAGATTACTTGGAAATGAAGAAAGCTTTTCTTTCAAAGGCGATAAAGGTTATACAAAATGTCGTTTTCATTGTTTCAAATAAACATAGACGAAAATTTGAAAATTAAGTAAAAAGAAAAAACACCCACTAATTTATTTTATTTTTTTACGTGAATACCGCACAAGAGTCTCAACTGCTCTCAACCGTCTAGAGCCAGTGAGACTATGGCATCCCCAAAGAGGTATGTTGTGAGGCTGAAAGTAGTAGGTAGGAGAATTTAACGGGGAGGAGAAAGATTGTGAAGTATCCGGCTATTCAGATCTGGTCACCAAACACGGATAAAGCCATTTCAAGCAACGTTACGATTCTGAATGGTGGTCTTTCACAAGGGCGGTACTTAGAGTATCTACCACTCTGGAACGTGCTGCAAATATACTATTGGTATATTATTTTATATGACACATATGCATTAAATAAAAGTTTTCTGAACCCGCGACCTCTGAATTCGTAGTCGAGCGTCTTACCACTCGTCCATGCAGGCCGTCAAATATAACATGTTTTTTCGTTTATTATTTAAAATAAACGAGAAGGGCTCTAAACAGCTCCGAGGGATTATAATATAATCCGGAAAGAGAAAGGGCTGAAACGCCATTTTGCGAAGTTTACACCAGAGCACTTTAAAGTTTTTTTCTTTTACAATAAAATTTATGAGTCTTTAATACCTGGTTGGATTATGAAAAAAAAAGTTAACTCAATGCTCTCACTGAGTTACCTGAAGCGAAAAAAACTAAAACAAACTTGTGTCGCTTGAGTCGAGCCTTCTCTTAAATGGTAAATATATTTTAGATGGCTGAAGGGCCACAAAAGTCTTCAGAACCAAACGAAAAATTCGATGCAGAAATAAAAACTGTATTTATAACTCCTTTTGACCAAAGTGTCGCTTAAGCCCATTTGCATTTCCAGTGACGATATGTTAAAGGAAAAAAAAAAAAAAAATTATTGTGTTTTGCCGTTTTTCGTTTTAAATATTTTTATTACCTTGATATTTGAGTTCTGACAGTTTTAAAATACAAAAATCACGAAACAGCTTTTCATTTTACGATTACATTAAACTGCCTAATACCACCGCCATCAAAACCTTTAAAAATGTTTTATTGAAGTAGTTACATAAGGAAGAATGGCTTTTATCATAATTCTATAGGAGGATCTTATATAAATAGAACGACATCTTGATTTAGTGTCCTGGCCTTGAGGTGGTTTTGCTCCCATGCGAAATAATATATATGTATATATATTTTTTAAGAAAGCACTTTACTGAGTTCTCCATTAAAAACTGATATATTCTGTGTGTCCAAATACCTAGGAAGATAAATTAATTCATAAAGGGACGAATTTTATTATTCTTGTAAGTTTGGGTACATAATCCAAAGGAAGAAGACCTTAGATAGCTTATCTGAGTTCCCAAATTTAACAGAGAAACACTTATTTATTACACTTAACGAGTAGGTAAGGACTCGACACAAAGGGGCAGGATAAATATTTATTGTAGTACCTAGCAACTTCCCATCTTCTTGGACTACTCTCCGGGAGATGACAGACAAATAAATCTGCAAGACATCTCAACAAGATGACAGAAGTGCTCAAAAGTAAATGTGCGTGTTCTCAATTATTTACAAAAGTTGATTATTGAAAAAATATTAAAAATCTTCGAAAAAAAAACGAAATTATGATATTGTAGTTGTGTGTAAATATATTTTTTCGAGGACTTCCTTTTTGTATGAAGATTTCCAGGTTTTATAAGCTAAGCAACAGATAACTGAAGTTTTTCGTATTAAAATGAATGTTTCGGAACGCTTTTTTAGGTATTTGTTACCTTAAAAAGAACTTCATTATAATAATTCAGAAAACTAAGGGTCTGAATAATAAATAAAGTGATGTACACAAAGGTAAATTGTTAAAAATAATGATAAAATAAATTGACATAGTCGAGACTTGTTAACTCAAGCCATGGTCTTGAAATTGTTGGTACTAGTCTAAATGATTTTTGTTTTTGTCATTCTTTACGACTCTACCAAAACTTTGACCTTGGCTTTAATTTAAATGTTCCTTCTCATGTATATTTTGTCCTATTTTTGTCAATCTTCGTTTGTATTATGCATGTGTTGTTCTTTCTCTGTTGCTCTTTTTTTTCCCATTTCGTGATATGTATTTTATTGTAATTGGACAATAGTCCGTTAGTTTATAAATAAATAATACCGGTATTGCGATCCCTGGCATAGGCTAAGGTTCTGTATTAAGCAAAGCTCGGTCTGAGCTGCTTAGGGGTTCGGATGACTTTAAATCTGGGTAAGGCTAATTCCCATAAACCCTTTCGCATTTTAGTCGCGAAGTGCTCCGCGAAAAACAATTTAATAAGACCGTGCGGATTATGGACAACTCGTTTAAATAAGCTTTTAAAAGTTTGGCCGCCGCCATTTTAAATAGCTCCCGCTAGTCCGAGCGCAGTTGCCGGGTGAGAAAGCTCCCTCGCCGTTTGATTTCTTCTTTGTCGTCAGACGATCCATTCAATTTAAACTTTTGTTCGGTGGAGAAGGCCAATCTGCAAATTGGTACACCGAGCTAAACTATCGCCTAACGAACGTCGAAAGAGTTCGGGACAAAGACACCTAATGAATCCGGCCAAGTTCGAGCCGGTTGTGAATACGTCTTCATCGCGATATCGTTATTAGCCGACGGACGCTAAACGAAGTACGAACGTGAAAATCCGAATTACAAGTTGATTTGAATATGTTATTTTATTCGAAACACTTAGGTGTAAAAGTCTTAATTATGTACGGTACACCATTTTTGGTTGCATAGGAATAAATAAACTGATAAATTACATTGAAGGGTTAATTTCCTTTGAACTACCTACGAATTAAATTAATATGTAAAATTTGTTCTGAACTTGAAATAGAAATTATGCATACATCATACTGTAGTTAAGTGTCAATTTAATATTTTTGTAGAAAGCAATCACTTTGTGGTTCGAAATATAAAAAAATGAAGATAAACTTATTTACTTCCTTATTTTATTTAATGTTTTATTTTATTTTATATTTTGTTCTCTGAATATATATATAACCGCACACTTTGTATTTTTTGTTTAATTTAATTTTGTTCTCTGAAGATGCTTAGGCTAAGCGAATCCGGTCGGTCAAAAAAAAATTAAATAATATCTGGGGTCGTATACATAGTTATTTTAAAAATTTCTTTAAGTATCGGTTTCATTAGAAATAGAAAATTGGTGATAACAAGTCACCTTATGACTCTGAACTTCTGTCTGCAGCACATAAAGAACACGAATAAACATAAGTTTTTTCGATTTGAGTCTATCAATTTACCTTAAAAACACAATAAACGGTTGATAGTAACCCAATATTTTAAACGACTATTTTGAATTTGACAAAAACAAATTCAACTTCGGACTCAAAAATTTACTCGAAAACAAAAGTTAAAAAAAAAAAAAAGTTATACCACCAAATAGACTCCTAATGTAATGTAAATTCGCCAGTTTTCTGCTTGTACATAGTTTGTGAGTTTCCGGACACCGCGTGCAAGTTAAATAAATAATACTACGCATTTTAAATTGCATTTAGTTCTATTTTAACGCTTAGAAAGGAGTGTAATGATAATATATGACGCGAAAGTGATCGGTAGAAGAAGCCGAGGAAGACATGATACCATCACGTGAATCATATACTTGAGACGGTCATGTCAAGAGTCAGAATAACAGAAGAGTATGTGTGAAACAGAGTTGTATGGCGGTTCATTCTATCTGCCTACAACTGCGGAGAAACGGCGTGACGGTTATTTGTGAGAAAACTATAAAATTTAGGTGCAAATGTTCTTCGAAACATGAAATAAATTGAAATGCAAAACTTGCTTTGCGTTTAACACATTCTTTGGGCGATCATTAGAAATAAAGGTGTCACGATACAAAGGTTGAAGTGTAAATTTTCCGGGAAATATTTTTTTAACATTTTGGTACAGACAAAGTCTTAGGACCTAACATAGCCCCTAGTGACTACTGACTGTAATATTATTATGCTGGTAGAACTGCATTGTATAACATAACATATCATAACTTTTAAGATATGTAAATTGCTTACAGTTGCTTTCGACAACTTTCATAGTAACTGTAACGTTCCGCAGACTCTGCTTTCCCAAAAGACTTCTCCGATGTAAAAAGGTCGAAATCCCATGTCTTGAGGGAACCTTCAAAGACGAAAGTCGAAACATAAAATTACAAATGCATGCACATCTCTCCCGGGGAAACACAAAAGAATACCACTTTGTTTGTTTCGTCGAATTTTCATGCCAGATTTTCCCGGCCAGAAAATCAATAGACGGCATGTCGTGAATAATGAAAATAGTTATCAAATAGTAAGACAATAATACCCGGGCGTCTGCTCTAACCATTGAGCGATCTCATCAACTCTGTTGTTTTTCATCATATTTTGGTTTTTACCGTAATCAATAATTAAACAATGAGTAAATAAGTCGTTTCCACGTGGCCTAACCACAGTTCAATAATGGTTCTTACCTTCTCGTATGTGCTCGTAGGGATCGTTGACGTCCTGCTCCCGGTAGATGACCGAGTGGAAGGCGTCCGTGTGGTTGTGCGGGAAGTAGTGCTTGGCCTTCTCCACGTAGTAGTGGCCGTGGCGGGCCATGATCTTGCCCTCAAAAATTCCGTCGGTGACGGACCCAAACACCGTGCTGCTGCGGTCACCTGGGGAAGAGAATTATATTATTATAATAGGATCATTTCTTTATTTACGCCCTGATTTTGGTTTTATACATTTAATACATTTATCAGTGCAGTTCGCATAGTACAACAATTCAGTAATGTAAATAAAAGCAAAAGATAACCATAGACATAAAATACAAGACACGTCATATTCATACAAATCTTACGAAAAATGTAGCACCGCTGCCGTCTTGTTTTCCGTTTCACCCGCTTATGAAAAGGATAGCCATTCAAAGAATGTGTGTATACGGATGAGGTAGCTATATAAACTTCCCCACGCTACTGTTATAATCGGGTATCGCGCCACTAGCCGTGGTTGTCTTCCACAAACTTATGTATTTCTGCACTCACTATCTCACACCGTTTTCGAGTAGCTAAAAATCTTGTGAATAATTGTATTTATTTAAATAATAATAAGTGATTTGTGGATAATTATGAATGGAAGGAAACTTCATGAGATATTTTTTTTTGCTCCCAAATGATTTTTACACCTCTCAAGGCATTTTTTCTTAGAAAGGAGCCTACAGCGACGCGTTTGTGACAGCTGGTGATAGCTTGTCTGTCGAACGAATGTTTGTGTGATACTAAACGCAGTAAATCTCAGGTATGTCTCGCGGACTCGATTTAGTGCATTCACGCGCGTTGTCTCAGTAACGTATCTACATTATTTAATTCATTTAAGAAGATAACACAGAAAATATTTAAACAATCAGTGGCAAAGAAGAAGTGTGAAAAAATGAAAAAATTATAATCTGAAATAATAACGAATAAATAGGTTGGAAGCAGAGCTATGAAACTTCTTCTAATAGACTAATTAATTCTACTTGCCGAAAAATTTTTTTAAAGAAATGTTTATAATTTGCTAGTGATGCGTTAATAACATAAATCTACATCTTTAAAATTATATCCTAAATTATTCTGTATACGACGTACGGGAGTATAAAAGTGTGATACTATATTAGAATCGTCACAATAAAAAGGTAGGTAATATCTCTATGTCGATTTACGAGATTATATTCATATGAGATTATCGTAATTAAGACATTCTCTAGGATAACCCATTCTGGTTAATAAATCTTAAGAATTTATTTTGAATTCTTTCTATCGTGAGCGAATGATTATCATAACTTGGTGCCCATACTGTTGAATTGTACTCTATTTGACTTAGTGACTTATAATTATTTTATAGTATGAATATTATTAATTTCATTACTTATTTTCAATATAAATCCCAACATTTTCAAAGCTTTATTTGATGTTATTTCAATGTGATTAATACTATTTAGTTTTGGATATTAACAATACATTCATTACTAACTTAGTAAACTTACCATTTACCTCTTCAAAATATATGACTTGAAACAAGAATACAATTAGGCACACATCATTTTGACGTAGACAAACATACTACCTTTATCACTAGGCATATACGGTTGAGGTTTTAAAAAATAGGCCGTAACAGATCACACCTTCTATTCTCACACTATACTTTATAAAGACAAATATTAATAAGAAGACTATTATCTAACTCGCAGAAGAAGAAAAAAGTTCTTAATAAAAGAGGCGATTCACGTAAATAAAAACAGACAAGTAGTCGAATACTCGATTTTCCTAATATCCTCCATAAAACTGAAGATGAAGCAGATATCAAATCATGAGCCTGATTTTAAAATAATAATCATTAATTGATCATTCCGATAGTGCCGGTTTAGTGAAAAATAAACTCAAGGGCACTTTACAAAAAGTTGAGTCCAAAGAAACGTAAAAACTCCAATAATAAATAATTTAATTCAAATTTAATCTGTCTTACGCTTAACCCAACCTAAGTATTCATAATTGAGAACTTACAAACGACTAAAAACTTCATAAAAAGGCGTAAATTAGTTGCGTTGATTACTTGGTTTTATATCTGAAAGACAACTTTCTTTAATAGTTTTTGTCTGAACTTGGCTTTGAAAAGTAAAAAGCAAATCTCACAAAAAATTCAAGGTTTGAAGTGGAAAGTTATACATTTCATGAAAACGGTATAAACGTGAAATCGAAGGTGTCTGACAATAAGCAAAGATTGATAATGAATGAAAACTATAATTAATGTACCTACACTGAAAGCGAAAAATAAAAAAAAGCCTAATGCATCATTTATATATTATATCCCATAACCCAGCTGTCGGGTAGAACCTTTTTTTTTAATCCAAGGCAACTGCTAACCGCAAGAGAAAGTGAAAGAAAATAATATGATGAATCTCGAGTGGTGTTTACTTCTAGTTTGCCATGTGTTCGCGCAAGATAAAGCAAGTCATCGAATCCCTATTAAGTTTTGTTGTTGTTGGAAGCATTATTCGATTAATGAATCCCTTCGGTTGAATCAATAAAAGCGCAGCGTCACGCCGTCGATGTGCGCCAGATGCGTCGTTACCGATGCTGTTGGTTAATCTCCGCGGGGTTTTATGATTAAACGAGTTAAACTGAAAATGAATAGGCGAGTACTTTCGCTACATTAAAGTTTATCTGTTGGGTTTGACGAGTGAAAACACACGTTGTTTAGTGTCACTGGTGAACGACAGAACCGGAACGAGGCGTTTTGGCGCAATAACATTTATTTAGTGAAGGTAACTAGAGAGAGATAGTATTTTAGCGCCTCGGGAAGAACAAACACTGTTTAGTGTCACTGGTGAAGGACTGAGTTGAAACAAGATATTATTAACCCTGGGAGACCTTTCAGAAAACGCGCTCCTGTGGTAAAGTGACATTTATTAAAATTATCTTTATTGAAAGAATATTAACAATCTTCAAAGAATATGAGAATAAAAAAAAGGTTCCGAGTATGTGTCTCAGTCACAACCTGATTTTTCTTTATTTTTTCTGTGTCTTTTTCTATTTTTATATTATTTAAATGTTGACAAAGATTTTTATGTAATATTCTATCCATAATCATTATTACAATGAAGCATAAAGCTTTTTACAAGTCCATTCTTTTAATTCCGCTCCCATGCCCTAAATCGGAAAAAAAAATAAAATTAAAATAATAATAATTAAATAATAATCATAATTTTAAGTTCATAATTGTGTCTATCTGATGGGACCTGCCAGGTAAGTATGTTCCTGTATATTTTCTTATTTAAACTAGAAATTAATATATAACGATAGAAAGTAAGATCTGTTCAGCGCCCTTGAGGTGATTTTTCACAAAAACGGCGCTATACAAATCGTCCAAATATTATTATTATTATTTAATTTTTATTTATTTAAAAATGGCCAATGTCAATTTCAGATGTGATCGTGACGGGGATCAACGCGTGTTCTAACACACGATCCTTCGCCTGGGGCCTAGGACCAGTGTTAAATTTCCTTACATCTGATTTAATCAGTTTTGTGAGAGATCACCTCAAGTGAACTTTACTATAATAATAAACTAATGATTTCATATCCCCCACTCGGTGGTCTTCTTCATAAAATTACCCACAAAGAACTCCTCACATGGTTTATAAAATGAAATTATAAATTCACCTAAAGCTTACTGTCATACTTATTAGATTTTTACGCGGCGGTTCAGCGTCGGTTTAGTTACACCGGACGTAGACCATTAAATTAATCATAAACCGTGGTTATAAGGCAAGATTTTTGCTATTCCGACATTAAACCACGCGTAACATTTACACCTCGTTTATAAGTAAGGGGGTTAAATTTTAATCCTAGTCCAATCATGCAATATTAATTTATGTTTTAGGTTAGATATTGTTAAGACATGTAACAGTGAATGAAGCAAAATTTGTGTCAAATGGTCAGAATAAAGCGAAACGGTATCAAGTATTCGACATAGCGGCTATTCCGGTAAATATGCAAAGCAATGAGAGCAGAATAAATTAATAGAACAGGACATAAAAACACCAGTAAAAAATAAAAATAAACCAGGAGTCGGTTTATGTTCAGCAATAACCATAATAAGTTTCTGAGCAGGCAGTTAGAATATTACGTGGATACATAGTAAAGTACAGCTAGGAGGAAACCGAGGCTAGATAATAGTTCATTCCAAGATCTAGGATATTGCGTTTTTGGGTTCTAAATGAAATTATTTCAGGATGAAAATTTGTATGTAGGCATAAAATAATCTACTTAAAAATAACATATTTCTTAACATCCTTACCCCAGCCCTAGTGAGAGACACTTTTCTTTCGACAGATTATCTCCATTGATTTCGAAGAGAATCTGTATCTGACAAATGAATGAATGCCATTGATGCTTTGTTTAGACTTATAGTACCTAATCTCCGCTAGGTTTGATGCGACGAAAAAGTGTATATTGTCGACTTATTGTTTTTGAAAGCGAATGTTTAATTTAACTCCAAATAAATATGCGAGCTTCTAATGTAGATGCTACGAGGTGAAACAAGCTAAGTGAACGTTGCGATAAATATTGAACACTTCAACGAATTTAAAGCACAATCAATCAAAGTTGACAGCTAAAGTCGGTTTGATATGACTGTCGCAAGATTCACTCGATCAGTTGTAGATAAATAAAATCTCATCTTTGTAGGAATTCAAGTTTTCATTTGGGCGCATAGCATTTTATATTTGTTGTACTGATTTTATGTTCGGAGTCGCAGTGTCTCTTCCTCTAACCGGCTCTTCGTTCTCTTTCCCTATAAGAGGGTCTGCATTGTGTACCAAAAGTTCGGTAAATAAAGCCAAAATGAAATGAAATAGGAACAAAGACGAGAAACTAAAAATAAAACGATTTTCTGCTGATGGTTTTTGCTGGTATTAAATATATGTTATTGTCATTAGGCACTGAAACGATAAACTGAAAGAAAAATGTATTGTGAGCGTGTCCATGTGCTTGCTCGAAGTAAGTTAATTTCTTCCCTACTTCTGGTGTAATTGATCAAACATATTCAAATATCGAAATTGACCTGTCTGGGGCCTATATTTCAAATCGGTATAGATCACCCTTCCAGGGATTATCTGTTCAGTGTTATTGGATAACTGAATATTTTAGAAATTAGTAACATTTCGATTTGACATAATTAGGTAAATTTGAATGATAAATAAATTGGTGACTTGTCTAATTTTATCACAGTCAAAATGAAACTTCATAGCTCATGATGGAAATGAAGTTGCAAAGTGAAAATAGTTACAAAAATGGATAAATGTCGTATTGTGACTCATTTAAGAAACATTTCGCATTTATGAAAAATATGGTCTTGAACATGTATAATTTTGACAAATAATCTTGTATATTAATTTTTTAAATTTCATTTCGTATTGGACATCGTTTTTGAATGAAAAATTCAAATTTGAAATCGATATAGCGATTTACGTAAATGTGAGAATTATTTCCAGTACGTAAGGAAGAAAAGCTGACTAATCGGTGTTCGGTTGTTTACGGTTAGCAGCAAAAATCCGACTAGTGGGTTAAAGGTAAATGATGTGTTAAGAAGTTTCTATTTACATGAGTAACACTGAAGGTCTACGGTATTCATTAAAAAAATCATAATAATCGAAAAATTGGTACGGAAATTATGTTTTTTTGTTGTTGTTAAAATGTGCATTTTGCAATTAGTACCTACAATTTTTATTAGTTTTTAAGGTTTAATAAAACTTTAAAAAATCGTAGGTCGCTCAAGTGTTTAGTATTATTCGCATTGCTTTATTTTTCAGAATTTACATTTTCTCTTCATTGCAAAGAAAAATAATTAAAATGCGACGATATTATTGTATTACACACGTTTCTATTTTACCCAGAAATATATATATATATATATATATTTTTTTTACTATATTCTACATTATTTGAAAATTTCAGCTCGAGTCTACAATGCATATAAAATTCATAATCTCATGAACACACATAGATAATATTATATTTCCAGTCAGCTACGGATTTTACAGTAGGTAATCCTAGCCAGGAGAAAGTGGTAGAAATATAAAAGGTAGGACGTGGCGTACTATTTGAAATATTACACCGTGACTGGTAGTACGTGATACTTAAAAATATATGACCTCCCCGTGGCATTACATCGGAGCGTTAATGCTTTCCAGGAATAAGTCCTGTCGGCTTTTTTCTTTAACCCTTATGTGACTGAAGAAAATTACACCTTTTTAAAATTGATATGAAGGTTTCTTTTACAATATATCATTTGTTGAAGTTTGCTGGACCACTTTTATGACGTAATAAATTTTGACTCGGTTCAATACATGGGGAAGTGAATAGGAATTTCACCCAGTACCATCTTTTCTTGGGGTTTTTAATCACATAAGTGATTAAAAATAGTATTAGAGATACATGTGATGTACTTTGAACACAACAGTACATCATACTTATGATTTTAAATTAGGTAAAATGATTAATAAATACGGACAAGCTTGAAAAAATCATATCACATGACGGTACCCGGGTACTCTTTCAGAAGTTGTAAATTATACTTATTCTTTTTTTTTTTTTTTCGAAGGAAGCAAAAACTTGGGGCTGTGACATTGTATATTAAATAAAACAATAAACTTTGTAAAACACCACTTTATTAGAGTTAATCACCAACCAGGTTTCGCTTTTCTCGAGCTTCTTCAGGGCTTTTACATCAACTAAACAACATTACATACAGACAGGATATGTATAGGGAAAGTGATGAAGAGAGATACAAGACATAGTAGAGAGAGACACCATTACATATAGAGAGGTACATATATGTAATGGTGTCTCTCTCTACTATGTCTTGTCTCTCTCTACTATGTCTTGTATCTCTCTCTTTCATCACTTTCCTATATATATCCTGTCTGTATGTAATGTTGTTTAGTTGATGTAAAAGCCCTAAAGAAGCTTGAGAAAAGCGAAACCTGGTTGGTGATTAACTCTAATAAAGTGGTGTTTTACAAAGTTTATTGTTTTATTTATTATACTTATTCGTTTTCCGCTAACATACCACCCTCCACATATCCAACGGTTATGTTCAATTGTTCATTTTCACTATTGTGGAGAAGTCAGGAAGTTTCAGCCGGTTAGACTTACCGGAACATTAAAAAAATCTATGTTGAAAACCGAAGAGGGTACCCGGGTACCTTTTCAGTCACATAAAGGTTAAACTTGATTTCACATAAGGTTGAAGAAAGCACGTTTTGAATTATTTCTAGAAAATGAGGAACTATGAACATCGCGGGATTCTTTTACAATTTTAAGTAAAAAATTACTATAAATTATTCAAAGCATTGTAATACTCAAACTACAATTTAATATAAATATAAGCTCACCGATGGAGTTATTTACAGAAACATGCAGCTAATGGGAGTGGAAAGCATCAATGGCTATGAGAAATGTGAAGAGAATGAAGTAGAAGAAACGCCGATTAACGTATGGTGATAATGGTTTCAGATACCTGAAGAGCAACTTTGAGGAAACAGGATTTTGACAGCCTCCGTGGTCGAAAGGTAAGACACTCAACTACGAATCCAGAGGTCGCGGGTTCAAAACCCGGCGTGAGCAAATAACTTTCATTTAATTAATATAAAATAATTAATAATATATTTACGACACTTTCCAGAGTGTTGTTAGATATTCTAAGTATCGTCCTGGTGAAAGACCACCGTTCAGAATAGAAACGTTGCTTGAAATGATTTTAGCCATGTTTTGTGACCAGACCTGAATAGTCAGGTAATTTCCAACTTTCCTCTTCCCTATCCCCTTCCCCTCCCCACTATCTTCAGCCTCGCAACATACCCCAAATGGGGATGCCGTAGTCCTCCTAGCTCGGCGATTGGGAGCAGTTGGGACTCTTGTGCGGTATTAACTATAAAAATATAAAAAAGGAGACGCCGAAGACTCAATGACAAACTTGGTGAACTTTATTAAAGGGACCGGGCCACTGTCAAAGGAATAAGGTGAAACATGGGAGATATGCCTAAGGCCTGAGTGCTTTCAGGAGTTATAGAGACCGTCTCCGTACAATAATAATTCTTAAATAAATTAAAAACTCTGAGAAACGTTCTTTCCTGGGGCTTTCATTGATGGGAAGCGGTTCAACTTAAATGTTTGAAGACAAATAATGAATAAAAAGGAGTATTTCGAAGGCTACGTTCCAGATCCCAAGTGTTTTAATACTAACTACCTGCTAATGGTTAACTACCCGCGAAATTGAAGAGTCTTATTAGCATTTATGAGGCCAATTTTACGGTGAGGAAATGCAAAAGGGTAACGCGTCACATTCCTGTGCATTTGGGGGAATGGGTTCCCAGGTAATTTGCGAGAATCTTGCGGTAAACATTATGAATTTACATATTTATTGGATTCCGAGATGATGAGGTTACGAGGCCCGAAATCGCGCTGTAACGTAATTACACGCCCCAGATAAATCACACATTTGCCAACGATTGATTGCACGAGTAACTTTAAATTTCAGCGAGGTAATTCAGTTTATTGGCGCCACATTACGTACGAAACGCCAGCTTCGAGGTGGTAAAACTAACTAAACTAACCATCACGCCGTTTCTCCGCAGGGATAGGCAGATACGACAGACCGCTATACAACTCTATTTTGGCACACACTCCTTGCTTCGTTCGTATTCATACATCGACTCATACATACTCTTCTGTTGTTCTGACTCTTCACATGACCCGAATCAAGAATTTGATTTGCTTGATCGCGCCATGTCTTCCTCGGGCGTTCTCGACTTCTTCTTCCATTCACTTTCGCATCATATATTCTTTTTAAACTCCTTTCTTCGTTCATTCGCTCTACATGCCCAAATCATCTAAGCGTCCCTTTCTAGATCCTATTCATTCCGCTTACATCAGCCTTGCATCCTTTCCGGATATCCACATTTTAATACGGTCATACATGGTTTTACCGCACATACGTCTCAGGGATCTCATTTCCACAGCATTTAGTCTACTTTAATCCTTCCTCTGCCAGTTCCATGTCTCACTGACAGACATCAGAGTTGGTATAAGCACTCCAACGTGATAGCTTGGTTTTTTTTGAGAATTTCTTATTTGCGCCAACAGCGTTCAGCCCTCCATTATTGGATATTCCTGCATTCACCCTTCTTTCAATATTCTTATCAGTCTTTCCGTCTCTCGTAAACATACTTTCTAAATACACAAACTCATCCACTTGCTCCAAGTATTCATCATTCACAACTATATTGCACGCTGTTTACGTACTTTCTCAAACACTATGACTTTGGACTTACTTACATTTATCATCAACTCATTCTGCATACACGAGGTGATGACATAAAAAAGATATTAATGGTCGAGAAAGAGATGAATTCCAATAAACACAGTAACGATCTAGTTAGTAGCTTTATTCATCACAAAGCGGCAACACTGAAAGGATGAAAAAATAAAGCAAATTGCGTCGATCTCATCGGAGAGAATATTCCGTTGCTCCTAAGACTCTCCTCATTTTCACGTAACGAAAGCTTCTTTACGTTATTTTCTAACACAAACAACGAACGTGAACTTCCTCATTAAGGGGAGATACCAATTTTTAAAGTTAGTCGCCGTATTCCTTTGATATTCACGAGATAAAATGTATCCATTAGATATTTTCGTTTCTATTGGGAAAATTTGTAACGCGGGTACTTGGTTTGCATTACATTTGACGGCCTGCGTGGTCAAATGGCAAGACCCTCGACTACGAATCTAGAGGTCACGGTTTTTTTTTTTTTTAAAGAAAGACAAACATTCTCGGGTTACGAATAACCTGACAATATTTGGGAAACTCCTACTACGATGGAGGACATAGCCAGCAGAGGAATTGAACCAACGACATAGTGGGAATCCGACGCGTTCGTCCACTCAGTTACCGACCGGTCAAAAAGGTTCAAACCCGGCGTGCGCAAATAAATTTTATTAAATTAATATGTGTCATTACACATTTAATTCATATAAAACAACATTTAGTATATTTGCGGCACGTTTCAGAGTGGTAGATACTCCAAGTATCGCCCCCGTGAAAAACCAATATTCAGAATCAAAACCTTGCTTGAAATGGCTTTAGCGTGTTTGGTGACCACATCTGAATAGCCAGATACTTCCCAACCTTCCTCTTCTCCTCCCCACTACCTTCAACCTCACAACATACCCCAATTAGGGATGCCATAGTCTCACTGGCTCTAGACGGTTGGGAGCAGTTGGGTATAATATAGGGCGGTATTCACTATAAAAATAAAATAGCGCGGTAATAATAATATAAAATAACTTACATTCTTTAACGCGACGATCTCTTTCGAAGGAATTGAGTTTACAAGAAAATTTAAAATTCATATGAAAATATTCTCATGGAAGCCAACTCAATATTGTTTCTTGTTCGACACGTATTTATAATGTCGCCATTTATAAATACGTAAGTGTTATGGCACGCATAATAGAATATTATTATAGTTCATTTATTATTATAAAACCACACTGGTATTCAAAGGTATTAGTTTAACAACCACTATGGGATGATCCGTTTCCATAGTGAAATGCTAAATAAATGGCTTAAAATCATACTGAATTCAATTCATTCCACGATTTCTAACCAGGCATGGAATTCATGTAAATATCGCATTTTATTTATAAAACAAATAATAAAATGTTTTTGATTAAATAAGTTGTAATTTACTATTGTTAATGGAATAGTTTTATTAATCATAATACTAAAATTGCATTATACAGCGCAGTGTTGTGATATTTTACCTTAAGTGCGGACGACAGTTAGAAAATACAGCAGTATTAACGACAGTTATACAGAGATTTTTGAAATTTGTAAGGAATCGGACAAATTTATAAAACATCATTTTGCGAAAAAAAAAATCCTCTAGGGCGTTTCACATCATTATTTTAGTAGATATTGACAATTTATGATAATTTTTATTTTTCTAAAGATTGTTATTTGCTATGGTTTTCTAACAATGATATTATTTGAAGATTTTTGATTAAATCGAGTAAGAAAAAATAAAAGATAATTTATTTAGCACCCCGTAAAGCCTTTAACACGAAGCTTTCAACTTTAAAACTAAATTAATACAAGAAACTTTTTCAAAATACAATGATAAAAACATGGAGCGTATATAAACGTGTTATGTAGGTGTACTGAGGTCCGACAGCACGGGCTACAACCGTTACATATATGTGTTAATGTAGATATGTTAGTTGCAAGTCACTAGTTATAAGTATTAGGCATAAGTTGATATTAAGTCTTAGTTTTAAAATTATGTTGTATAGCGCCCTTGAGGTGATATTTCTGTCACGAAAACGGCGCTATATAAATCGGCCAATTATTTTTATTACTACACAAAACTAATTTAATTTTAAAAAAAACAAGCATTGCCAAATTATTTACTATTGCCATCTGCAATTCAAAACACGAAAGTTCATAAAGAAAAGGAATCAATTGCAAATTGGAGAGCTTTTATAAAAATCCAGCAACGATAAATCGTGCTTTCAAACATGCGCAGTATCCTACATTTCAAATGCCAAATTGTTTTGTCTAAAACTTCTCATTAGTCTGAGTGGAAATCCAGCGATTACCGCTGTATTTTCACTATTGTCAAATAACAAAAGTTCCAATATGAGTTATCGCCCCTGTCTGTTGCGAGTCGTGCACAATTGTAACCACATTGGGCTTATACGCTATACGGAATGTTGATTTCATTACACATTGAAATATTCCCCGGCCACGAAGATTCATAATGTAATGCATAAAATAATAAAACTGCAACATTTAATGATTTTTAACGAGCTCATGTTGTTAAATAATACCCAAGCAGTGCTGGCAATTAATGTACCTTTTTATTATCTCCAGACCTAAATAAATAATAAAAAAGACATACTACATATCCAAGCCAGAGTTTTATGCAAATCTACCTGGTCTCGGCTTGTACAACCAATTTATGACGCCCCGTGTAAGGGAGGATCTCTCGGGCTGGGAAGGGTGTATTCTGCAAACCGAAAACATTTTAGTCCGGGACGCTCGCGAAACTATTTGCCCTCATTAAAACGTGCAGCTGAATATTTCTAAAATTTATTTCCAGAGGCGCGGAGGAGCACTGGCAACTTTGGTTAAGTGATGCAATGCAAATGAGCCCAATTTCACAACTTGCGGGTAACTTATGCGAGATGGAGCGTTTGTAATGAAATATACCCGCGGGAGGGGGGGGGGGTCATAATGTCTCTCTGCATAGCGCGCTAACTGCAACTGCCATTGTTGGATGCTGCGTATAGGGTATGCAGTAAACGCCGATACTGGGATGCTGTAAGAACTTACTGTCCATGTACTGATAAAGATAAAGAAAGTTCCGTGTAATGGAAGAATATTATAGAATGCACCACAGGCGATTTTTTTTAAAAACTAAAGTACGAGTTCATAGTACCTAGATTCTATTTGTACAAATTTAGATTTTCATTGTTTTAACCCTTATCACTCGAGAGGCGCCGCTACGGCGCCATATAAAATTTTAATTCCACTCGTTAGGCGCCGCAGCGGCGCCATGAACAATAGTCATACATTTTATTGTTTACAAAATCCAAGGGTGCACGGACAGGTTTCTTCATGTTTACAGTTAGTTGCGTCTAGTACCTGCTACTGAATACTTGTGTATTGTGCTACATTTTTTTTGTTTTTAACAATTTAAATATTTTTTTACTCCATAGTAAACTGATGATGACTTTGTTTTTGAATGTGAAAGTGACTGTACCGGCGATATTTCAATGCAACATGACAGTTCAGTTAGTGAAAGTGAGTTAAGTGGTAATAGAAGAAAAAAATGCGTGTTTTGGACACAAGTAGCAGTTCAAGTGCTTCCGACGTAGATATACAAGAGGAAGATGTAAATGGTGGCGCAAACTTTTTTTTATGTTCCATAAATTCGTATATCTTGTATAAATCCATAAAAAGAAAAAATAACGAAAAACCATTGAGCCATTTTAAGTAAATAAAAGTTTTGGTTGATCAGTTAGTGGGTGAGTACAAAGAGCCTCGAAGTAGGCCATCTAGTTCCACTCCATCAGAGACCAGGCTCAATGGAAAACTGCACATTTTAAGGAAAGGTCCTAAGAGGGACTGTGTGGTCTGCTCAAAAAGGGCAGTAAAAGGCGGGAGACGGGAGACCAGCGAGTATTGTGACACTTGTCCTGGAAAACCGAGGACGCATTTGGGTGATTGTTTTGAAAAATACCATACTTTAAGGAATTATAAAAACTAAAATTGGCCGTTTTTTTCTTTTATAAATACTTATTTTCTATAGTAAATATATATTTGTAAACATAAATAAGCATTCTTAGTTGCTACCTTTCCAAAAAATATTTTTTTCTAATTTTCTAAGAATATCTTACTTTTTTCTCATATTTTTGCTAAAAAAATCCTCGAGTTGCTGGAAACCTATATGATTTTTTTCTAGAGTGATAAGGGTTAAATATATGTTTATTCTTTACATTTTATTCTACAAATCTGAACCCCTTGTTAGACACTACCACGTTAATGTGTAAAAGCATTTTTTCTTCTGTCTTGGTAAATTGAAGTTATGTTCTAACTTTGTACAGCGCGCTTTAGGTGATATTTCACAAAAACGGCGGTGGAAAAGTTATCGAAGTATTATATTATTTATTATTAACAATAACAGCCTATATTTTAATACAATGGTTTGAAGAACAAAGGGGACAAGACTGCCCCTTAAATCTACTGAATCTACGAGATAAAGAAGAAAAGTAAACACGTGACAGTAAATTATAAAACCAATTAAAGCCGTACAACTTAGGTTCTTACGCGGAATTGCACTGAGATTAGGGCGAGAAAGAGGTGATTATTCATATCGACCGCTTGGAGTAACAAGGTTCCATCTGACACTGATCCTATTCTGAGATAACAGACTTTAAAGATTCAAATTACTCTATTTCAATACGTATTTAACTTTATATTGTTTGAGCATGCAAATACGGTTAGTTGTAGGTTCTTAACTGATTTTGAGTATTATCAAGAACTTTTTTTTTTGAAATCTCGAAATATGATTTTATGAGTTGGAACCTTTTTACGCAATTAAGTGATATCAAATAGGTCAACAAGACTCCAACTGAAGATGGAACCTTGTTGACTTAGCCTAATTAGGTTTTTGTTGTACTTCTCTCTGATAATTTGTGTTAATATCCACTCTTAGGAAATTTATAAATGTAATTACACAATAAATAAAAGAGATCAATAATTGCATATTCTGAGAGGTGTTGTGATTAATAATAAAATAAATAATAAAAAAACTAAATAATAACACATGACACTTAATAAAATTAATTTTGAAGAACTATGTTCAATAATATTCAGCAAAAATATTCAGAGAGGTGTGGTGATTAATAAATAAATAAATAACAAAAAACTAAAAAATAACAAAATAATAATAACTGTTCAATAATAATCAGCAAACATGATAAACACAATATTCCTAATACAGGTAATAATTATTATGTAATAATAGAAGATTTGTTTAATAATAAAAAGTAAAAATAATAAAATGTACCTTAATAATTATGGTAATTATAATAAACAACCAAAATTTTTATTCGAGGTACAAAGGATAATGTGAATTAACAGTATTATTACATGTACATAGGTACACACGAATTAAAAAAAAAAACATTTTTTTAAACTTTAGCAATGCTTGGTAATAATAACTGGATTTTAACATATCTTTTATATCTTGATTTTTTTGTTTGGATACATCTGCTTTCGGTATTGATTTAAAAAATAAGACACTTAGAAGCACTGCCATAATCTTTAAAATCATCAGCGCACATTTCCAAAACTGTTGGTGGTTTTCATCTATTCACTGACTTCAATACTCTCATGAGACTGAGTGGAGAAAAGAACTAGGTCTTGGACATGACCTTCTCAATGGCACTGTGAGCACTGTCAACTTTTTGGATGCAGGCATGGCCAGGTATCGAGTTCTTCATGGTAATCGAAGTTATTTGTGGGTTTTCATTTAGGAAATTTAGAACAGCTCATAAAGTAATTTTGTTCACGTGATAACTCTAATTAAATTTGGCCATAAAAATATGCTGTACATGGTCATTTTCACCGCCGCGCCGAGGCCTTTTTCTCTTCGCAACATTTGATGTACATATCGTACATTTTCACCACGTCCAGATTTTACTCTAAATACTGCCGTGATGTTTTAGCTCGGCAGTAATGCAACTCCACCATGTGAAATGAACAATATCGTCGCCGGAAAGGTAAGTGTTGAAGCGCCATTTTGGGAAGTTAACGCCATATTTATTGAATTAAAAAAAAGTTAACTCGGTAACTCAAAGCTCTTACTAAGTTACCTAAAGCGACAAAAAGCTAAAAAAAAGTCCTAAACTTGTATCGCTGAGTCAAGCCATTTCCTAAATGGTTAATTTATTTTAGATGGCTAAAGGGCCACAAAAGCATCAGAATCAAACGAGAGTCACAGCATTCGATGCTGAAAAAAAACTAATCAAAACTGCATATTCAACTATATTTTTACCAAATTGTCACTTAAGCCCTTTTGCCTTTCCAGCGACGATATGTTCCATCAATTCTTTTATTTGATCTGCGGGAGTTGAATTAATACTTTTCGGGCCACTATGATCATCTTTGGGAGAATTATTCTGATCCTTATTATTTGTAAGTATTATATATTGGCTTTTGCGAGATGCACAATGTACCAAGATAAAACTCTCTACAAACTTGTACATTGTCATCGCGAATTTTAAATGTACATTTAAAAGAAAACTTTTTATACGGTGATGTATTTTCAACTATTCTTTTCGGGTGAACTGTAATAGATTTTTTTGTTGTATTCATACCAAAAACAATCGATATATGTGTCAAAATCGCTGTCCGATTGTTTATAAGATATTTCAGAATCACTATAATCTGCGTGTTCAAATATTTAACTAAGGAATTAAGTTTAAATCGCTTTAATTACCATTTTAAAATGCAACGCGCGGATATTTGATAGTTCGTCGGATGGAACCTTCTGTATAGATTAGTGTGAAGCAAGTTGCAAAATAAATTTATAAGTTGGATTAACAAAGTTCCATGTGTAGTTGGAACCTTGTTCCACAAATTACAGGAAATAACTGATGCGGTAGGAAATTTTGACACATTCTAATTCCGTTAATATTTAGTATATGATGTTGGTGTCTATAGAAGAAATAAAGAGTAGTGCAGTATTTATTTATTCATCAATATCCATTTTCTCCCCTTCAAAGTAATCCCCCTCAGATATAATGCACTTATGCCAGCGCTTCTTCCAATCCTCGAAGCATTTCTGGAATGCGCTTTTCGGAATGGCCATCAGCTCGTTCTTCGATTCTGACTTTATCTCATCAATTGTGGCAAAACGCTTTCCTTTCATTGGTCTCTTCAGTTTCGAAAATAGGAAAAAGTCGCAGGGAGCCAAATCTGGTGAATACGGTGGTTGAGGCATGATTACTGTGTTGTTTTTGGCCAAATAATCACGAACAAGCATTCATGTGTGAGCTGGTGCATTATCGTGATGCAAAATCCATGATTTGTTTTTCCACAATTCCGATCGTTTGAGCCGTATTGCTTCACGCAAACGTTGCATAACATCCTTGTAGTATTCCTTATTAACCGTACGACCTGTTGGCAAGAACTCATGATGCACCACGCTATTGCAATCGAAGAAAACAGTGAGCAAAACCTTCACATTTGATCGGACTTGGCGTGCTTTTTTCGGTCTTGGCTCTTCTGGTCGCTTCCATTGGGATGATTGGGCCTTGGTTTCGACGTCATAACCATATACCCACGTTTCATCACCAGTTATGACCCTTTGAGCAAATCTGGATCGTCGTTGACGTCATTCAACAACTCCTGAGCGATACTAATGCGGCGTTGCTTTTGCTCAAAATTTAGCAATTTCGGAACAAACTTCGCTGCCACACGTTTCATGCCCAAACCATTTGAGAAAATTGCATGTCATGAGCCGATTGATATGCCAACATCCTCTGCAACTTCCCTAATGGTGATTCGACGATTTTCCATAACCATTTTCTTCACTGTTTCGATGTTTTTTTCGTTTGTTGACGTGGTTGCAACTCCAGGACACTCATCGTCATTAACATCTTCTCGGCCTTCTGTAAAGCTCTTGTACCACTTAAAAAACACTTTTTTGAGACAAAGTAGACTCGCCGAATGCCACAGTCAACATTTTAAGTGCGTTGGAGCACTTTATTCCATTTTTGACGCCAAGTTTAATACATATTCTTTGATCCATTTTTTTCAAAAGTAAAAAATCGAAGAACACGCAAAAACGTGACTTACCTTTCCAGTTGTCAAAAATAAACCACTAATCCAAAATGGCTGATAATGCTAACATAAGATAAACATATGTGTACCAACATAACAAAAAAAATCGATAATCGAATGTACACAGCCCGCGAAAATTCAAAATTCACCTTTTCTTTTTAACAAACCTCTATGTGTTGTTCTTTTTCTTTTGCTCTATTTTCCCGTTAGTTTATAAATAAAATAAGAACAGGTCTGGGGAGGCTTTCACCCAGCACAAGATAGATGATGAAAATGCAAAAGGCATCGTCTAATCATCTGTGAACTACATAGAATTCGTAGTTAAATTTAACGGAGACAATATTTATAACGACGTAAATGTTCGAAATCGGTACCGCTCTGGGATCGCAAAATTCCGAATAAGTATTCTCGTGTAAAGTTACGTGAAAACTAACTTTACAAGAACAAGTATTGGATAATGTTACGAAATCTAAAACACTTCTCGAATTCTAAGACCAAAATATATGGAAAAGCTTCCATTGCATGCTCTAACGACTATAGGTTCGAGTTGCTCGGTTTAAAAACATGTGAGTATTTTGCATGCGCACACATCATTGTATTTTGTAAATAAGTACATATTTGTAAAAAACATTTTCGAATGTTTATTTATTTATTTACGCCCGTTAAAGAAATTTACACAAATATTATCATTTTTTTAAAACGATAAGCTCATAAACAGCGCAAAAAAATATTGTAAAAGAAAAGTCAAAATAGGATTGAATAACAGGTACATCCAGCTTCTACAACAGTTTCTACAATTAATTTTAATCTTCTATATGAATAAACTGTGAAAAACTAAGGTATACTTATATTGTGATTTTGACGTACTAAATATATCAACAACATCGGAGTATGTATTAAGTTGTCAAATACTGTAAGTTTGTGTACATTATTAATTTATACGAACATTTTATTTATTGTTTTAACGTTTATTTTGTAGACATCAATTTAAATTTTTAAGTTTTTTATTTTATTTTAACTATTTATATAATTTCTAGAAACATATAATTAAAAAGCTTTTAACAAATTATTTGGCCGCCAATGGCCCTCCCTAATGACCTTTAGTCAAATTCAAACGTTAGAATAGAACATTTAAGTACGAAAATTTTCGACTGTAATAATCATTAATAATATCCGACAATTTACTTGGAAATGTAAAAGGGCCTTGATAATGAAAATAATTTGTTGAAAGCTTTAATAACGTGTATCGTTGACAATTACCTTCGGAAGACGAAACAGCTATCACGCGTAAAAAAAATTATATAGTAGAACTTTTTATTAAATCTTTTTAAAAATGTTAACACACCGGAGGCCTTGAGGGAAATAATTTCCCTCAGGGCCTATGTTATCTTTGGGGATGCTGTGTGGAGGGTCTTTATGAGGAAAGGAAAGAGAGAACCTGGGTCTTGAAGAGGCCCATTTTGAAGAAGGGAGGAAACTCAGAGGCCGGCAAATCGTTCCACAGCCGAGCTGTTGAACATACGAACGACTCGTAAAAGCGACCCGTTCTAGTGTATTGGATGTCAACCACGTAAAAATTTTGGGCGCGCGTTTGCGAGTTTCCCGACTATGTACCGGTGCCGAAGGGATCAATGACGCAAGGTCCTCGGAGCATCTTCCATTGAAATACCGGTATAACAAGGACAGCATTCCCACTTGACATCTGTGCTCCTAAGATTGCAATCCGTTTGTTAAGATAGGAAAATCTATCAAACGGATCGCCCGTTTCTATACAGAGTCAAGGGTTTTTTCCTGGTATTTAGGGGCTCCAGACCAGAGGTGGCTGCCAAATTCAACAGTAAGGCACACTTGCGATTTGTACAAGGTCAGCAGTTGTGTACTATTGAAGTATCTGCGGGCCCTGTATAATACGCCCGACTTTGATAAATAATTAAACGAACACGCCAACCGGTTTCGGCACAACTATGTTATGAGTACCTACGATATCACGTAATTATGTTTCAGGGGCGTGCAGTACATTGAGTCTTGCATTAATATGCATAGTTTTATATTTTTATTTTCTTTTCTTGAGGCTTTTATTGTATTTGAAAAGTGTTTTCATAAAATGATACAAAATTTAATTTATATCTGCCCTGATGAAGGCACAGTGGTGAAAAAAACCGTTTGGCATGCTCGTATAAAAAAAGTGACGGTAAATAATTAAGCAGTAAAAAGGGCAAAATAAAGTGTAGGAAACCAATTGTGAGTGTAATAATATATTCAGGCCTTCCAATTAAAATTTAAATCCAAAATTTTATTTAGTTGTAACAATAACATCAGGACTGAGTCTTTCAGATACTTGCTTGTATCTAGATTGCATGTAGTCGGTAATACATACGCAGAGGTGGCTGATGTATTTAACTGCACGGAATGTAGATACAAGAAGGTTATAACATCATATGATATTTTTATTTATTTAAACTTTGGAGTAACAATGTATGGAGAGAGAGGTTATTATTTTTACCCAATCTATATACAAACTTGCAATAAATCACTTTTTCCGTGTTTTTACGTCGTACACCATGAGAGCGAAAGAGAAAACAAAAATAACACACCGCTTTTATGTACTGTGAGGATGATCTTGGTCTCCCGCGTCTCCGGGGACTCTGCCCACATGTTTTAAAATGCGACTAAACTGGACACAAGTAAATGGTTTTTTAGGTTATATGCTATATTTTTGTTGATAACACTGAAAAAATGGTTATACGAATATACAAAAACATTATGTCGACATGTGCTATGAACGGATGTATAAATACACTAGCCACGCCCAGGTCTGTCGAGTCCGGCAAAAATCATCAAAAACTGACTACACTGCCTTGAATAGGTACCACTCTCTGTACTCTAAGATTTAAACACTATTTTTTACTACAACTATTTATTATTTTGTTGGAGCAAATAATTCTCATTTTTTCACTGTCAATGATAAACCTTTAATGTAAAAGCCCTCTCGGGCGTATACAATAAAATAAATAAAATATTTATATATTTACTTGATAGTTGGGAAACAGTTCGTGTACTAGTCTCGCGGTGTCTAAACAGGGATATTGATCTAATTAGGTAGGCTTGCATTGCACATATGGATTCACAAAGTTACTTCGGTTTCTAGGTAATGTAATAATAGATCTTAGCGGATTCCAGTAACTTCAGTTAAGCATTAGTAGTTCCCAACCACTAATTGGCATTCAAAGATGTTTGCGCCATCACAATAATACAATTAACTATTGCACGTGTAATTTTTCCAGCGAAAAATATTTCTAAATAAAACAGACAAACTTTGTTTATAACCACTTTTATTATTCAATATTATGTCGACCGGTTTCGGAAGCACTCTTCCATCATCGGGACAATATTAAAATTTTAATATTGTCCTGATCATGGAATGGTGCTTCCGAAAACGGTCGACATAATATTGAATAATAAAAGTGGTTGTAAACAAAGTTTATCTGTTTTATTTATAAATATGGCAAGCCACAAAGTAAATGCTTTTTACGAATAAAAAAATATTTGTATAATTTTAAACGGCCTGCATGGTGGAGTGGCAAGACGCTCGACTAGAAATCCAGAGGTCACGGGTTCAAACCCGGCGTACGCAAATAAATCTTATTTATTTAATATGTGTCATTACACATTTGATTGATATGAAATAAAATATATTGTATATTTGCGGTACGTTCCAGAGTGGCAGATACTTTTAGTATCGCCCTGGTGAAAGACCACCATTCAGAATTGAAACGTTGTTTGAAATGGCTTTAGCCGTGTTTGGTGACCAGACCTGAATAGCCAGGTACTTTCCAACCTTTCCCTTCCTCATCTCCATCCACTACCCACAACCTTTAGCCTCACAACATACCCCTTTTGGGGATGAAAAAAAAACTGAAGAATTTTCGTTTTATGAAAACCGAAAGTCTGCGAAGACGAGAACAATGAATTATACTTAAGTAACAAAATAGCTATATTGTAAGAAGAGACTAACTTCTAATAAGACCGCTAAATGTTGAGGTCCGTCGCTGCTAAAAGTTGAAAGTCTTTGTTGAGTCCGGTCTAAGGATTTAGAAGGATTGGTTAGGGCGGAAAGGGGACTTACGAATTTCAACAAACAAATAATTGAAGCACGATACAAAATAAGTCACAGAAAGTAATTGTCTTTAGAGATGAAGAGAAAATCATTATATATTCATTTGAGTTAAATGTTTCATTTTAAAACGTCATAATTTCTTCTTTTTTTAAAAAAAGAAAGACAAACATACCCAGGTTACAAATGACTTTTTTTTTTTTTAAACATATATATCGACAGGATTAGCCGCTGTCTTTCCCCCGATAGATGAAGGCGCCTTAACAAAGGTTTTAATATTTCACATCTATGTTTTTATTTTATTTTTAAGACTAACATTCCCGGATTACGAATAACCTGATAATATTTGAAAAACTCCTACTAACGTCACAATAAGCGGAAAATGTTGCTTGTGCAATGATGAAAGCCTTATCCAGCCGAGGAATTGAACCCACGATACCCGGGTTTGAATCCGACGCGTTTGTCCACTCAGCTACCGACCACGCGCGCCGTTTCCTAGCAGGGGTAGGCAGCGATGATGAACAGCTACGCAACTCTGTATTGGCACACTCCTTGCCTTATTCACATTCATACATACTCTCGACATGACCCGAGTCAAGTATTTTATTCACTTGATCGTGTCACGTCTTCCTCGGGCGTTCCCGACTTTCCATTCACTTTCGCATCATATATTCTTTTCACACTCCTTTCTTTGTTCATTCGTTCTACATGTCCAAACCATCTAAACGTTCCTTTACTGATCTTATTTATTACGCTTAAATCAGCCTTACATTCTTTCCAGATATCCACATTTTTAATACGGTCATACATGGTTTCACCGACCATACGCCTCAGGGATCTCATTTCTACAGATAGAGATAGAGGTGAAGTAAGGAAGGTGTACCACGACAGGGTTAAGTGGCATTCCATCATATCTGCCTACCCTGCGGCGAGCAGTAGTGGAAGTTACAACTCATGGATTCTCGTGAAAAGTCCAACATATTAGAGTAATTATAATGAATCAAGGCACTCCCCTACAATATTTACCTAATACGAAATTATAGACTTCAGAAAACACACCGCCCTAGAAATAAATCGGTAAGGAGATTTCAAAATAGATCGAATTAATTTGCATTCACTCATGTTCTGTCGAACATTTTTGCAGCTAGGTAAAGTTAAAATTTAAAAACAACATTAGACCAAAAATTCAAGCTGACGATATGCACACGTCCGTTGCTCTATCCGCCTAATCTCGAGCGGCGACTGAGCCAAAAACAACCGAAGCCAAAAAGGCGGGATGAAAAAACTAATGTTCGCCGCAGGGGCATAGGGTCGAGTTTGCTGTAGCAGGCCTAGAAGAGTTTTCATTTTAATTAATTCTGATGAACATGTATGACTATAATCTCAAATGTTTTCCAAAGGAATATCTCGAAAAGTAACTAACTCAACGCATAGGTAAATAAAATATTGTCCTTACCGATTATGAAATGATTATGAAACAGAAAATGATTATGAAACAGAAACTAAAAAGAGCAATGGTCATGACCGATTATTAATAATATTTAAATATTTAATAATCAATAAGCATCGATGTTAATAAAGTTAATTCCAATTTTAATATTGTTATTTTGTCTGAAGATTCTTCAGAATTAATAAAAATGTGAATCTTGAGAAAACCTCCCGTTTTTAAAATGCTATGCAGGAAAAATCTAGATTCAATATAAATGAGACATTTTATTCATTCCAAACGCCCATTTAATCGTGTTATTTAAATGAAAAATACAAAAAAAAATCTAGTTAGTTCAAAATAAATTTCGTTACAATATTGAAAAAAGTAAGGTAGCTGTATTTGATTTGTGGTTTTTGCGTTTGTTGTTCTCCTTGTTCATTTTCATTTAATTTAATATTAAATCATATTTTAATGAAGCTATTTATAAATTCTATCGCGATGTTATCATTATTTTAACGAGTGACAGTCGTTTCGCCTTTCGTAAGCATATGTCGATCGGCTAAATACAAATTATTGTAAATGATTATAAATTGGTTTGTAAAAAAAAAGTCGTGATTTATTCTTTATTTATTTATAAACTAACGGACTATAGTCAAATCACAAAAAGTCCATCAATTCGGATTTTTTTTAAAACTAACAGATCATTGTCTAATTACAACAAAATACATGACATAATGGGAAAAAATAGCAACAGAGAAAGAACAGCACATACATATTATTATATGTAGCAATGACAAAAATAGGACAAAATGTACACTTGAAAGAACATTCAAGTCAAAGCCCAGGTCAAGTCAAAGTCTTGGCAGAGTCGTAAAGAATGACTAAAATCATTTAGACTGGTACCAAAAATTTCAAGACCAGGGCTTGAGTTAACAAGTCACGACATTCTGGACAGTGGAGAATGATTCCCATAATTAGTAGAGTGATGATTGAAGAACAGCAATTTATTGTTTCTGAGTCTACGGCAAGGAATGTTGAACTGAATGAGTTGCAACAAAGAAGGTGAGCCAATAATGCACCAAATAATTTTGAAAATGAAAATTAAATCAAAGTTTTCCTAAGCTTTTCTAATGAAGAAATTATAAATGTTTGTTCAATTTCACCAGATGAATAATCGCCTCTTTCTCGCCCGATGATATTTAATTGTTTTTTCAAGGGGTTAGTAAATATTTATAATAAAATCAGCTCTGGTGAAGGGGAAACTCGTTTGGGTGAAAGACGGATTTTTCATGGTCGTGATTAGGAGCTATGATTTATAACAACAAGTTCATACACATTCGTAATTCGAAAATAACACGCGACGTTAATCAGTAAACACGGTTCAAATTAAGCACGGCAGATGAAAAAACGATAAACATTTAGGTCATTAAAATTATATTAAATCAAAAAACTACTTAGTACCTACCAATAAATTCATTTAATCTCCGAGTTTTATTTATTATTTATGTGAATACCGCACCAAAGTCCCAACTATCCAGAGTCAGTAGGACTGTGGGCATACCTGATTAGGGTATGTTGCGAGGGTGAAGGGAGTGCGGAGGAGAAGGAGGTGGGAAAAATGAAGGTTTGGAAGTACCCGACTATTCAGATCTGGTCACTAATAGCCGCTTCAAGCAAAGTTTCAATTATTCTGAATGGTGGTCTTTCACCAGGGCAATAGTACCGACCACTCTGGAACGTGCAGCGAACATACCTAATATGTATTATTTTACTTCAATAATATGTGAAATATCACACATAAATTAGGTTAAATTTACTTGTACACTCCGGGCCTCGACCCGTAGCCGAGGATCTTAACCGCTCGCCCACGGAGGTTGCTAAATTCAAAAGAAAAAAAGAATTTACCTATCACCTAATATTAAATTATCATAGTTTCAATAAAGATAAAGTAGAACATCTGCATTGTCATAGTAGAGGCATAAAGTTGAATAACTTCATCGTCCAATAATCATAATAATTACGGCGTAATCAATGACCAATTAAATTTAACAAACAGCCTTATTCTTAATATGTTCGGTAAAGCTCTTTGTTAGTCCTGTGCACCCCTTACTTATGCATTCTCCTTGTGCTATTTCCCACACACTCGAGCCTTACTTATAAACGAGCTGTCCTACTTATTACAGTCATTTATTTATTTATTTATTTTATTTATTTATTTTATTTATACTGGGTTTTTAACAGATTTTTTCACTTACGTGAAAAAATCCAGTTATAAAAAACCAGTTAGTGTACAATCATTGATAAATACAATACAAATAGACAAGATACATTAAATTTTTAAAAAATTGTTGTTTTTGTACTTATTACTACTAGATACATACAAAATATACTTAGGGAATTACTCTAACACCCTTTTAAGCAATAACATGACATTCCGTCTGAAACCGTACAGACCATCAACAAAAATGTCTACATCAGCACACTCTATTAGATTATATAGTCGGCACATTTGCGATAGAGGGCTAAAGTAGGCAATATTGTTTCTGAATGTATTCAGGTGGAATGTACTATGGCGTCTTAAACAATGAGCATTGGGTACATTAATTTCAATAGCGCTAAGACATATTGCAGTGTCGAGATGACCGTGAATTATTTTATGTAGACATATCAACTCAGTTAATTGCCTTCTAGTTTTCAGTGTATCCATGTTAAAGTATTCAAGGCGTGCATCATATGATCTAAGATGGTCATGTAGACCACATTTGAAAGATAACATTCTTAGCATTTTTTTTTGAACAGATTCAACAGTGTTTACATACTTGTGGTAATGAGGATTCCAAATAGTGCTACCATATTCCAATTTACTTCTAACCAAGCTGTTGTAAAGGGTTAGAATTGATTGTGGGTCCTTGAATGGTTTACATATTCTGTGAATAAATCCCATCATTTTGAATGATTTACACTTAATGTCGTTAATGTGAACATCAAATATGAATTTAGAATCAAGAGTGATTCTAGATCTTTTATCGAAGAAACATTAAGGATAGTATTATTAATAACATAGGAAAAGTTCTTTGTAATTCTATTTCGAGTGAAGTTTAAAAGTGTAACATTTATCAACATTTAAGTGCATATCATTGTCAATACACCAGTTATTGAGTGTGTTGAGGTCATTCTGAAGCAATTGATGATCAGAGATCGACTTAATTTTACGAAAAATTTTAAGGTCATCAGCAAAAAAGGCATAATCACAGTGTAATTTTGAACCAAGGTCATTTATGAATATGAGAAAAAGCAGGGGGCCAAAGATTCGATCCCTGTGGTACACCGAAGTTACAACTATATGGGATGATTTGTATCCATTAATGAGTACTAGTTGTGTTCTGTTATACAAATATGATTTCACCCAGCGAAAAGATCTCCATGTATTCCTATTTGATCAAGCTTATTTAGTAAGATGGAGTGGTTAACTTTATCAAAAGCTTTTTTGGAAATCAGTATAAATTGCATCAACTTGTAATCTTTCATTAAATGAATTACAGACATAATTACAAAATTCTAAAAGATTTGAATTGATAGATCTGTGAGGAACAAACCCATGTTGTCTAGGGCAGAGAAAAGGGCTTAAAGTGAGAAAAAATATTATTATATATTAGAGATTCAAAAACCTTAGCAAAACATGAAAGTATACTGATTGGTCTATAATTTTTATTAAACATTGATCACCTGATTTGAAAACTGGTACTACATGTGCTTCTTTCCACAAGTCAGGAAATGTTCCAGTGGTTAGTGATTCATTAAAAATAATAAAAAGCGGCAAACATAAAGAATCTGCACAGCAACTGACAAATAAAGGAGGGATTTTATCAGGTCCAGGACCTTTGTTGGAATCTATTTTACTCAAAAACATTTTATTACATCTGCACTAATGTGTATTTTACCAAGATTGCAATGGTTGTGTTTAATAATAATGTTTGGCCTCGAATCTATACAAGGGGATTTCGACCCGGTATAAACAGATGAAAAATATTTAGAGAACATGTTTGCTATTTGTTCTCCATCATTGTGGATATATCATCAAGATGCATTACTTTAGGAATACTATTGGTTTTTCGTAATGATTTTGAGTATGACCAGAACACTTTTATATTATCTTGTAAACCACTTTCAACAGAGTTGATGTAAGATTTATAACATTCTTTTTGCATTGTTTTTGACATTTTTCTTAATTTAGAGAATTCTCTATAATCTGATGGAAAGTTATATTTTTTACCTTAAGTCTAACCTTGTACTTTTTTCTTAAGAAGAGCAATCAATTGGTGATTAAACCATGCTGGGTATTGACTTTTTGATTTGTAAATATATTTTTTTAAAATTTTTGTCAATTATTTCATATAACTTTTCATAGAACAAGTGTACCATGTTATTAACATTTTTATTTTTAAATAGAGCTATCCAATTAACGGACAATAGGTCTAGTCGACATACATCATAATCTCCCTTCCTGAAGTTGTATTTTGAATCATTTTTATTCAATTCTAAAAATTGTTTTTTATTTTGTTTTACCTTAATTTCAAATGAAGGATGATAATGATCTAGTTTAGCTAAACCTGGTGCTGTATATATGTCTATGTTCACTTTATCAGATAAAACAAGGTCCAACAAATTTTTATTTCTATTGAGTATATAATTGAATTGGTATAAATTACAAATTGAGGATAGGTTGACAAGACTGTGTGCTTTTTGGCTTTTATAGTTAGAAGGAGAAAGTACATTATTCTTATATGAAATTTCAGGTAACCATTTAATTTCTTCATTGTCACTCTCCCATTCAGTTTTTCTTGATATAAAAAGTTTTTTCGAAACGGCGGCTAGAACTCCACCACCTTCCTTAGAAACAGATTTGGTAGACTCACAATCTCATCTAAATATGACATACCTTTCATCAAATATTTCCTCACTAAACACTGTTGAGTTCAACCATGTTTCGGAAAAACAAATTATATCATAGTTATTAATTAAAATTTCATTACGTACACTTGTGGTCTTCGTGCGAATTCCTCTCACATTTTGGTAAAATATATTCAATGTATTCATAGTCAGTTCATCGCCATCTTTAGTGATGTGATTAGACGCCATAGTCGATAGTGGAGAGGTCCCTGAGTAAAGCAGCCTTGTAGGCTGGACAATCCCTTGTGTCCTGTGGGGTGTGCACGGGAAGTGGCAGGCTTACCGAAACGTGCGCAGGTGGCACAGCTAGGCGCTGCAGTAGCGACGGGGGCAGACCTCACGCGCATGTCCTTCTTCTCCGCAGTGGGCACACCTCTTAGTTGCTGTGCAGAACTTGTGCGAGTGTCCGACCATTTGGCAGTTCAGACAAACAGTAAGTCCTATAAAGTCACGTACGCCGCAGACGGTCCAATCAACGAATATACGTCCTTGCTGCACCAACGCATGGCGAATGTTAGCGGGCACCGCGTACACTCTATATGGCAAGACAGTCCGGTTCGAGGTCCAGCCATATGACTAAGTTTGCATTGGCCAATACACGCTGACATGTCATTTACTTCCGAGATTCCGGAAAGTGCCTTCTCAAAGAAAGCCCTCATCAGAAAGCTCCCGCGGTACATTAAAAAATCACCCGCGGTTGCCTCTTGACCGGAAGTCGGGCAGTCAGCATGTTGGAGCTGGTTACAATGGAAGCATTTAAGAGCCGCTCTTGTTCCTGGCTGCTGGCAGTGTGGATGATGACGCCTTTGTTTTTTTTATATTTTTACTCCCGTTATGCGAACTCCAAGCTGCGATGGCTTAACTATGTCCTTGATTATTTTTTTTAGTAGCATCGCTGTCATTCACATCAGTAAGTTTGGGGAAAAAACAGACAGAAGGTCTCGGCTTTTTCCTATCGGGATGCTGGTACGAGTGAGTGGTGGGGGCATTGGCAGTTTTTTTTTCTTTTTGTGACTTCAGCGAAAGAAAGGCTAGCTTCTGTCGCATCAGCCACTCGACGCATCACTGGCCCCAGATCAGATTCAAGTTGCTGAATCTTGTCCAGCAGTTGCTTAATGTGATTATCAGACATCAATTTTTTCAGCCTGCAAGACCTTAATGCTCGTTTGGGCTGAGTTAAGTTCTCCTCTAAGCTCTTCTTTTTCTAGCAATAGTTGGGCGACTGATCCAAGAACATTGGTTACGTTCAGAGACACCTTTAGCTGCTGTTCTTTAGAAATTTTGGTTGGTTTTTCAGCCAAAGCATCCTGTAAGGCTTTCAGAGCTGATTGTGTCCCACAAAGTATTTTGAGTCCTGATGGATTGCTGAGTTCGGTGTCAGTTTTCACCTCAATTTCCTCCGCGTCAGAATCAGATTCATCAGAGTGGGAAGTGTAAAAGGTGAAGCAATAGTGGGGCCTCCTTTACTTTGAAAATTCTTTTTTTACCCATGCTTACATAAATACGTAAGTTATAATATTTAACAAAGAATCACAGGTATCAATTTGTAAACAGGATAGTTAACAGTTCCACAAAAGTTTAATAAGCGGCGATTGGTTAGAATTGAATGACAGCACCAATAGGAGCACTTTAAAGTGAGCTCATAATCAATGCAGCCAATCAGCGCACTTTTACCTTTGTAAACACTACACTGTCACATATGATCGAGAAAAACAAATTAAACAAAAACTTTGTAACGCCAAAAAACAATGCAAAAATATAATTGATCCACGAGATAACACTAGCACAGGTTAGACAACTGTTGGCCTTTACGATGGATATATTTGAGTCACGGCGAATACGATATTATGCTATTATTACCATTAGATTTTTACGCGCCGGTTCAGCGTTGGTTTAATTACACCGGACGTAGGCCATTTCAATAGACGCATAAGCCGTGGTTATTAGGCAAGTGTTTCGCTATTCCAACCTTAAACCACGCGTAACATTTACACCTCCCCCCTTAATAAACGAGGTGTAAATTTTAAGCGTGGTGTAAGGTTGCAATAGATAAAAACTTGCCTTATAACCACGGCTTATGCGTCTAATCTAACGGCTTACGTCCGGTGTAACTAAACCAACGTTGAATCGGCGCGTAAAAATCTAATGAGTAAGACGGTAAGTGATGTGATGAGGAGAAGTCATTTTAGAGTAGGTATGAGTCGTCTTATCAATTACTTATATTTAATATCAATGCCTGTGTTTATTTGTTCTGAAGAAGAAGGGTTCTTTCGAAACTGATAAAAAAATCGGGTTAATTTCGTTTAAACAAATAGGTATGGTACACTCAAAGCAAGTCAATTTTTACGAAAATTTTAGATTGTAACAAAACTTATCTTGAAATAATCCGTTTTTTCGTTACTAAGCACATAGCATTTCAATAACCTTCAAGATATGAAAAGATCGAACAGCTTTTATTGAAAGTTCTGCAAATCGGTTTTCGCGCAATGCATTCGGGTGGCTTATTTTAAATAAATCGTCACATTTCAGTTACAGAGAGTTATAGAGGAAAATCCCCAAGCCTTTATCCCTCGAAAAGCTTTTAGTTTCAATATCCCCCATGAATATTCATCTTGTACAGTCCGGCGGCAGCGGGCGTAAACGTACACGTAGTGGCACAATGTGGCGAGATTCGCTTGAACTTAAGACGAACGGTAGTAATAATGCATATTTGAAAGCTTTGACGAGCACTAAAAGGAAAATCGTGTGCATATTGTGTGACTTCAATGTTTTATGCAGGTGTCTTAAATACAGGTATCTTAGGGCCAGTTTTTCTGGTGCTTTTAAAGCTTGGTTGAAGAGAATCTGGTTACCAAGAGCGACCTGTTAACAAGTTTAACGTATTCCAGGTAACGTTAACGGTAAGGTTAACGTATTCCCTTAGTACGATTTCTGACTTGAATTTATGTCTTAGCTAAACCACGGCAGCAATGTATCACATTTACAACCGTAAATTTGTTAAACCGGGCCTTAATTTTGTTGTTGAGTTATTTTGCCTTCTAAATACTGTATTTGATTTAAATAATAATAACGTATAAACCACAAAACCATATAATATTGCGTAATTTTTATTAAAAAATCGAAACAAACAATGCTCTTTTTTAAGCCTCAGCACTAAAAAAATGGCACTAAACCTAATTTTGTAACATTATAATACAAGCAATAATACAAAAGATTTATCTGTAAATTTTCTATCGGTAATTAGGAAAATATTTTATTCCAGTTATATTTTTTTATAACTGTAATTTTTTTTTAATTTTACGAAAAATATAGTAAAATATTAGTAAAAGGTGCAGTTTGAAAACCAACCAAGTCATTTTCGAACGTTTTACTTATAATTCCAGTATGCATTTCATAAATAATTTAAAAAAAAAAAAGATAAAGATTAAGAATTGTATTTACTGGAAACCTTAGACATTTTCTTAACTACCCGTATGAAATTAACAAATAAATCATTTGTAGTTTTGCTTGTGATAAATACTTAAAAAGTATTGTTGTTGTATTGGGTGTATTTTGGGTACTGACCCTTAAGATACACAACCACCCTTATTTGATGGAAACAGGTGGAATTAAAATATTGTTAGGTTATTCGTGACTTGAGATTTTCGACTTTATTTGAAAATAAATGTTCAAAGTTATTCCAGTGACTGAGAACACTGAGAAGACTACACGTGCAAAATTACCGACACACACCTTCTGGACTAAATTATAAATACCGTTGAGATCTGTAGATTAGTTCAAATATGAAAAATCAAAACAATCCAGAAGTTTAGAATTCTGCAATTCAATACCAGTGAGAATACTTAATAACTGGTGACAGCTGTTTCACCTCACTGTGCATTATAAAACTTTTCCAAATGCTGTTGGGAAACGACAAGTTGTGACGCTTAAAGTTTACAAATACTACAGAGCTAAAGGATTGTATGGTGAAACCGTAAACTGGAAAATTTATAGCACAAGCGTATGGGTCCTTCTCGCATAAACCCAAACACTACACTTTTATCGTTAAAGTCAAGTGAAGCAATGAAGCTTTGCTTAGAAGTTTCCACTGCGATGGCCATAAAACCTTCTAATAAGCGACTTATTTTAATTTAGAAAACGGGAGAAAAATTAAAAGTGCCAAGACAAGCCACCCTCTGGGCGAAAAGTCCCGCCCCTGGCAGTGGGGAAGGGGGGGGGAGGAACATAATTATTTTCTAATTAAAGCCCCTCCTTTTATGCAGCGTTAAATATTAAAAACACAATTCATCCGGCCGTGAATCTTTATAAGAGAGTTATTGCGTTGGAAGAAAGGCAAGAAGAAGGAAAGCTCACGTAGGAAAAATAAAATGTTAGCATGAGGTGGATCTCATCCCTGCAACGAAGACTTAGTGATTTTTCAGCTACTGAGTTGTTATTTGGCCACGCTAACAAAATGGCTGCATTTTAAAACGCAATTTGAATATACCGACAATCCTTCTCTCCTTACAGCTAGCAAAAGAGAAACTAAAACTAGATATCCTAGAACATAGGAGCACTTCTCCGGATACATTTTCTTTGAGATTTTTTTTGTTCAATTATTATTCGTGGTAGAATTCTATTGTGATAAAGTTTTTTTTTGGTACCAATAGAGTTTATCTTTCTACGAACGGTATCTTGATCTTCAGACTGGTACTATCAATTTACAAATATCTCGTATATAAATAGAATCAAAGTTTTTCACTTCCGACCCAAATGTTACGAATACCCTGACATTAGTTTAAAATGTACTAGATGCCTGTAGCAGCATGAAAGCGGTCTGGTTTCAAATAAATGAATTAAAATAGACTTTCAATATTTAGGTGTGAGATAAGGCCTATTTATTACCTATAAAGCGCCCGTGGGGTAATTTTTCAGAAAAAACAACACTATATGTTATTTATTTATTTTGCATAAACAGTTTTATACCAATTACAATGCAAAAGAGATAAAATTAACACAAAAATGGTAATCATAATTATACAATTATAGTACATAGTAAAATTAAAACTGAATAGTTAGTTCTTGCTTAAACTTGTTGTAGCTCGTGTGAAAACTATCAAAATTTCCTGCGAGGCAGTTAATTAATCTAGTTAGTCTTCTCAGGGGCATCACCATTGGTAAGTTAGTTCTACACATGGGAAGAAACAGAAGCCTGTGTTGGCGGCCTCGCGTGAAATTATCAGGGACATAAAATCCAATTTCCGCCAGGATGTCAGGTATTAATAATACACCGTTCAGGAGTTTATGAGCAAAAAGCAGTAATGCTATATCCCTCCTCGAACTAAGGCTGCAGATACCCAGCATTCCCGAGATAAACGCTGTTGGAAACATCCATGGGTAAAAACCAAACTCACCCATGTAGAGGAACTGTAAAAAAATCTTTTGAATTTTCTCGACCATTAGTACATATGCGGTGTCCTCTGGCCCCTTTACCTGAGATCTACCCTCGAGAATGCTACGCACTAAGCTAAAATAAAGCAGCCTTATCACTGCAAGATTTGTCAACTCCTTTGAAATATGACAAAACCCAATATTTTTGTGGATGATATACAGGGTGTCCCAGAACTCGACGTCAAGCCGAAAGCGGGTGATAGGCAAAGTCATAAGTGTTATCAGAAAAATATTTTTTTAAATCTAAGTTATGTATTTTAAAAATTTTAAAAAATTTAAAAAAATTTAAATATTTATTATTTTAAAATTTCATTTAAAAAAAATCGAGAAAACACAGCAGCAAATGGTGGACTACCTGGAAACAGGACAATAGCGAAAGCAGCAAATGGTGGACTACCTGAAAACAGGACAATAGCGACCATTGTCTCGCTCACACTAGTCGAATGGTGTAATATCTATCCGTCTCACATGTCAATAAAAGTGGTGGCACTATCTGTCTCGCTCACACTTCGTAGAGTTACTCTCTTCGTCTCATTCAACTAAAATCTTAAATTTACGGCCTCGAGGAAAGCCTTGAGTAGAATAAAATCACTTTAAATAATTAAGAAAAAATTGACCAAAACTGGGTTTCTTTACAAAAAAAAATATATATACCCAAGAAACATGCTGGATTACTAGCAATTGTTATACAATTTTGGAATCCTTATTAAATGCGCTAACTTTTAAAGAAACTTGCCAAGCTAGCGTAGTACTTTTTTTTCAGTACAGACAGTTAAAATTAGGCGAAGTATTCATTTTGAAAACTTAGTTGGCATTTTCTTCCAAGCTGGGGTAGTTGGTTTGAAAATTTATGTAACAATTTACAGAAGCATTATTCAGAATTACAAAATTAAAAAAAAAAAAAAAAATTAAAAAAAAAATTGTAGCAACGGGAGTTAAAACACCATCACAGGGTGTAGATTTTCTCGATTTTTTTAAAATGCCCATAATTTTTAAAATACATAACTTAGATTTAAAAAAATATTGCTGCTAAATAGAGCTGCGGCAAAGAATAATGGAAGCAGTTGATTTTATAAATAACGGACAATTCACCCGCCTGATACTCCGGTCTTTTTTAAGAAGATGTCGAGCATGTATTGCGGCTGAAGGAAAGCAGTTTGAACATTTGTTGTAATTTAATAAATCTTAGAAATTAAAAATGATGTGTAATTTTGTAGCAACGGGAGTTAAAACACCATCACAGGGTGTAGATTTTCTCGATTTTTTTAAAATGCCCATAATTTTTAAAATACATAACTTAGATTTAAAAAAATATTTTTCTGATAACACTTATGACTTTGCCTATCACCCGCTTTTGGCTTGACGTCGAGTTCCGGGACACCCTGTATAAATGATCCAAATATTATTATCAAACCAGTAGAAAAAATTATAAAGTTTTTTTATCATAATAATATTATATGTTATTCAATTTAAACGCAACTTGAAATATATACACTGCGGCAATATGAAAGATTCGTGGTATGAATTGTTACTCTATGTAAACCTATAAAGTCAAACTCTGAGAATAGGATGCAGAGGAGCTTCTGTGTGCACAATTTGCGATGTGCGTGCTTTAAAACATTCCTTTTTACGGGTTATTTATGCTATGCCGGCGTAAGCTCACATGATTTCAGGGATCTCGGAGCATTTTACACGAGAAAAAAAACGCTATTTATTGCAACACGACACTGCAAATTGTGAAACCTTTTCATTTATGAATATTTAAATATGTAAATTGTGCACGGTGATAATGGCTAATACGCAGGTTGGTCTATTTATGTGTGGTTTAGCATAGCGAATTTATTAAACTCTGGAAAGGATGGGTAAGTATAAAGACCTAAAAATGATTCGATATAAACATGACACCTGCAATTTTCGCCCGATGAAGACATGGAACGATCAAGTAAATCAAGTACTTGAATCGGGTCATGTGAAGAGTCAGTATAACAGAAAAGTATGTATGAGACAATTCCAGTCCAGTCTCAAATAAATAAGTGAATCTTAGTTATAAAGTATAAAAAACATATGGTTAAAATGGAAATCTACTACGAATTAACACAGTTTAAAAAAATGATAAATTAACAAAAACCAATTGCACTGTTTTACCAACTGCCACGAAAGCTTGAAACGTACAAATTGTGATACAAATCATTAGATTAGTGTAAGGGAGGGGGGGGTGGGGGTAGGCAAAACAAAAACAAACAAGTTTAAAAACATCTTTCATCCGGTGTTCCGCAAGGTAGCGGGCTGCACCCCCTCGAACTAGTACTATAAATAAAAGGCTGTTCACTCACCCAGCAGCTCCCCGTGATATATGTGCGAGGTGTCCACATCCTGCATTTCCCCCGCAGTTCCCTCCACCTGCAATGGAAACCGCACATATTATTTTATATGTGTTAGATCCGGCACATACAAAACCGTAAAAGCTGGGATTTCTCATGTACTCGTACTCTTTCTTTCCCAACCCCGCGCTCGTGTACTGATATGACATATTTATAAAACACATAAATCCCACGGCAAGATTTATAACGTGAAACTGTTCTTGCTATTTTTATGCGCCCTGATATAGCACCCCTAATGCTGGAATATTTCATCTAGGTTTCCTGCGTGTCAGATGTAAACGGGGAGAATCTGGCTACGCACAAGTAATACTAGATACTAGGGTTAAGGCATTTATTTCGAATACACATGCAAAAAGTAGTACGAGTATATTTGACGTAGATGTGAGGTTAACATGATTTCTGGGGTTTGGGTATCTCGTGCAGTTTTATATTTTTCCACTATCATTTGTTATTTGCAGCCCATACCTTAAAGTTGATGCCTAAGTTTGATTAAAAAATCGCAGAATGTATATTATAGCAGCTTTCGTCGTCCGATGTTTGGAATTATCTGAAAATATCTGAAGTTAAGGTCACTGAAAAAGCGCAGGATTTGAACTTTGTGATACTTGAAGGAAACGATATAAAACTGATAACTAAGAAATCTTGACCCCATCTCACAAATACTGCACACGAGGGCCTCTCATCAAAACACGATGCCTAATAAGTACAAAACAACAAAAATTGATTTTTTACAACTCAACATTTTTTTATTAAAAAGTTTTATAAACATAGGTAAATTTTCAGTAATTTTTTCTATAAGTATAGAAATATATATACATGATTTATTTAATAGAATTAAACCTCTTGTCGTGCTATGCTGTGCTAAAACATTTGTCCGACCATGGGGTATGCCAAACATGGCATGGTTTCTGCTACAGCAGTATTTCTCAGGCACGAATAAATAGTAGCAAGCAAGAGGTATGTACAGTCGATCAAGTGGTTTATAATCTTAAAGCCTATTGTCATGAGACCAGCATTGCGCTTAGTCTCTACGCTTTGATCATTTGTCTCCTCGAGTAGTTCCATGTGATGCATGAACATAGGGTATGTTCCGTGCGAACGCATGTAAACATGCCTGAGGACTTTTTTCTGAATCTGTTCCAACATATTTATATATTTGGTCTGATGTGGAATCCAGACAGTACTAACGTACTCCAACTGGCTTCTGATCATTATGTCTCATTACAATGTAAACTCTCCTAATTATAATTATCTGGAAGGCAAATTATAAAAAAACCCTTTCGCAGTTGAAGCGTCACATTTTTAGAACGTTTTATTTTTGAACGTTGAATTTTCCACAAAAAATCTGGGTTGGGTGATTAACAGAAATTGCCATGTGGCAATAATCAACATATTCCATACCTTGATGTCCTCGCTGAACGTGGAGATGTCCCTCTTGAGCCGCAGATGGAAGTGCTGTCCGTGCGCGCGGAAGCGCACGTGCACGGGCGGCGTTAGCGGAGCGGCCTCGAGCGCGGAGCGGCGCGCGCGCGTGTGGGCCTCGCGAATCGCCTGCGGCTCGTAGCGCAGTGGCTCGTAGTGCGAGATGTACTCGCTGAGCCTACGCCGTGATACTGGAGAGAGAGAAAAATTATACAATTATATTATGATTGAAATAATGTCGGAGGATTTATTTTATTTATTTAAGTACATATGACAGGCATGATGCCCAATACATATACGAGTATACATGAGTGGTTATTTCATTAGAATATTTAACAACAGTTGGTAATTATGTAAAAGTTTATGAAAAATGGAAAAGTAAATGAATGACAAACAAAAGCAAATGAATAATATTATACAAGGTAGAACATACATAAATAGATTATTGGCACCTGTACTGAAGAGATGCCTATTAGCCGTTTGATACTTGGTACATCCTATAAACGTCAGAGTACATAGAGTGGTAGCTATTCAAGGCAGTGTAGTCAGTTTTTGATGATTTTTACCGGACTCGGCAGACCTGGGCGTGGCTAGGACTAAGGCTTGGGTATTTATACATCCATTCATAGCACATGTGGACATAATGTTTTTGTTTATTCGTATGACCACTTTTCCACAGTATTGTTATCAACAAAAATAAAGCATATAACCTGAAAAACCGTTTAGTTGTGTTGAGTTTAGTCGCATATGAAAACATGTGGGCGGAGTCCCCGGAGACGCGGGAGACCAAGATCGTCCTTACAGTACATAAAAGTGGTGTGTGTATTTTGTTGTCTCTTTCTCTCGTGGTGTATGACGTAAAAACCCGGGGAAAGTGATTTATCGGCAAGTTTGTATAGGTTGGGTAAAAAGAATTAGCTCTCTCTCCATACATTGTTTCTCCAACATATGAACAGTCTATAACTACAGGGCGTTATTGCAATATCAGCTTGATATGATTGACAGAATTATTGTTTTAAATTGATTTATCCTGTCATTAAAAATGTCTACTTCATTGTTTGTGCAGTGAATTGTGTTGTAATTTCTCAATGTCCGCGGCAAAGGAGAGAAATATCCCGTATTGGGTTGATATTTGGGATATCTATGAACCATTAACTTAGATTACATTCGTATGGCTTTTGTTTTTCAATTAACATGAATATAGGAAGATTTTGATGAAACACTTATTTTCTGCACATCACTTTATTTTCTAACCATCTAATTAACCATCACGTCGTTTCCCCTCAGGGGTAGGCAGAGAGGACGGGCCGCCATACAACTCTGTTTTGGCACACACTCCTTGCTTCGTTCACATTCATACATCGTCTCATATATACTCTTCTGTTATTCTGACTCTTCACGTGGCCCGATTCAAGTATTTGATTCACTTGATCGTGTACTTGATTCTATAGTCGTGCCATGTCTTCCTCGAACGTCCCAGACTTCTTCTTCCATCGACACAATCGTGCCTTAAAATGTATAACATGCATATTATGAGAATAAGATTTAATACAAAATAATCAAAATGTGATTAGATTGGGTGAAAAAGAGACAGAAGCAACAGTTGAGATGAAGCTAGCCAAATAAGGCGCTGGAGGCACAGGGTTTTATTACATGAATAATATAATACGAAGTACGGGCTAAACGTCAGACTCAATTGATTTTATTCATGATTCTATCCTTATCGTTAATGGCTTTTCTAATTTCATGAGCTTAAAGGTTTAATTTTTCATTTCCGTTGTATTAAAAAAAAAAGAATTATACATTTAAACTATTTATTCTACTGAGGTTAAAATTCATATTAAAACGAAAGCTTTATGGGACAAAATAAAATAAAGTATAATGCACTAAGGCTTTAGCCTATAGGTGTATCTAGTAGTGGCCGGTGACCTAGTTTTTTATTTCCTTTTCACAGGTACTACGTATTTTACATAATATTTATTCTAGGTGGGCTTCTTGACCGGTGGCAATTTCTACCAACCAACACGTTTCAAGGGGTGAAATAACTCAAATAAAAACATATGTACCTCGTTGGTGTGTGAAAATACACCGATTAAACTGTAATAGACGATATCAAACATGTAAATAGCATTAACGTGTGATAAATAAATAAAAATATTACACCATAACAATAATAATACCTGGATAATTTAAAAAGCACTTTTTTTGTGAAATGTCACCTCAAGGGCACATAGTTAGGGTTTTTTGTTGTTGGTGAAATTGTGTTCCTGAAAATTATTTAATTATTTTTAACGACGTACACTCACCACGGAATGCATGAGAAGGAAAGAAAATATTATTTGTATTAATTTAACAATTTCACTTAAAATCCTCTTGGTTAAATGGAATCAATATTCCAACCGTAATGTTATTTATTTTAGAAATGATTGGAAGCTTTCTACCAATCGACCGACCATTACCAAAAACTCACCGAAACTGAACACATGAAGACGAAAGGTCCATCAACGCACAAAAAAGTTTAATATTGGACAAACATAATAAAATCCTACTTTCTTTGTATTTCTTGGGCATTAACATTAAAAAAATTCTAGACATTTTGTTTTTGAAGAATTTTCTTATTATTCATCACCACCCCCACTACCCCCACCCAACATTATCTAATTTATTTCTGTACCTGTATAATCTGTTAGCTTTAAAAACGCTAATTAATGACACGGACGTGGCGAAACCGGTAGCGAATAATAATTTATATTTTAAGAAGTGCATTATAAAAACATAAAACTCCTACATATTACGTAGATATCCTCTACCTATCCACTACCCTATTAGACTTTTGGAGACTTCGGAAAAGCATTGTCGAAAAAATCGGGTGCGGTACCCAAAATTAAATAATATCTGTATTGAAATGGGATGAATTGAATCGGATTAAATGATTCCTGTCAAGGTAGGGAAACGCTCCAAGTGCTTATCAGTCTTATCACCAACCTACGCAATCATAAAAAGCGGTCTAATAATCACCGGAAATAAAGTATCTAACAGCTTAAACCGTTAATATTTCGATAAACATCACGAAGTCAGAGGCTCGCACGAACTTCCCATTCTAACATTGATTCGGGGGTTATGCTTCTTAATACGCGACAAGCTTAATCGATTTCGCTAAACAAGAACCAAACCAACTCTCCGGAAATTTTACACAAATCGAATTTAGTCAGCAAATAAGAAGTGGTAGCAAAGCGTTCCGCTGATTGAGTTATCATTCCATTGATTGAAGGTGCGTTTCAAATTTGATGCCGGTAGTAAAAACCATGCCTTGACAGATATAACGTCAAAACATAATTGGATCAACTAATAAATGATCGAAGAGTGTCGCGTTGGTAAAATTACATTTGTCATGAAATATAACTGTACTTATCGTGATGATATTTATTTATTTTATATTTGCAAAAACAGTTTTACACCAAAACATTGCAAAAAAAAACACAAAAAATGGTAATCATAATTACACAAAGATTAAGGTAAATATAAATTAATAAAAACAAAAAATAGTTTTCAAGAAGTACATAATATAGTTAGAACTTAATAGCTAGTTCTTGCTTAAACTTGTTGTAGCTCGTGTGAAAAATATCCAAATTTCCTGCGAGGCAGTTAATTAACCTAGTTAGTCTTCCCAGAAGCATCACCATTGGTAAGTTAGTTCTGCACCTGGGAAGAAACAGAAGCCTGTGTTGGCGGCCTCGCGTGAAATTTTCAGGGACATAAAATCCAATTTCCGCCAGGATGTCAGGTATTAATAATACACCGTTCAGGAGTTTATGAGTAAAAATTTAAATTAAATTTAATAAAAATCAGTTCTACTTTCGCCGATTTCACGACGGTATTGAAACAATGCGCTACCGTCGGCTTCAATAAGCCGTTTATAAAGTTGGCGATCGAATTGTAAATTGAAATACAAGGAGTGTGTGCAGGAACGCTGATAAGAGTTGTGGGGTTTTTAGGTAAATTATAGCTTTGATCCCAATACGGGCAGGGAATCATGGCCGCCGAGGCAATAAAACAAAGAATGGCCTGAAAAAAAAACACTAAAATACAATAGCGCGTGTCACACGGGGGGAGTAAGAAAAAGCACCTGGTCATGACGACTCCCGCGGGCGAGCAGTTAAAATCCTCGGCTACAAATTTAGAGCTCGCGAATTCAAGGCCACGTGTGCGCATATAAATTTTATTTTATTTATATGTGTGTTATTTGATGTATTCTTTGAATAAAATAATATTTATAACATTTGCGGCTCATTCCACAGTGGTGAATACTCTAATAAGTGTCTAGTGACTCTCTTCAGCCTCACAACATACCCCAATTGGAGATGTCATAGTTCCACTGGCTCCGGGCATTAGGGAACAGTTATGACTCTTGTGCGGTATTCGCAAAAAAATAATGGGAAAAAATACGATGGCTTTTTTTTTATCGATTTGGACTTAATAACATATAATCTATTTGACCTGCGAGGTCTATAATTTATTTAAAAAACGAGCGTTTGAGCTTTTACTCGTGAACATTTTTAGGATTTTTATTTTTTATTTTTAATAGTAAGTAGGCTTGAGAAAAGTACGTACCAGTACTTTAATATTTATTAAAATATTGGGTACGGTATTTGCACACATATGAATAATACATAATAATTTCAGTTCAGAGTAGATTTATATTTCAAAACCAAAAGGTCCATATCGACGTAATTAGTATTTCAAAGAAAATGTAAACATCTCTCAAATAGAATGAATCAATTCATTTTATATTCGTGTATAAATTTAGACAATGCTCAGTTAAATATATATTTAAAAAAATGGTATACTTAGAATTATTTTGTTTTTCCTTTTTTTTTACCTGAATACCGCACAAGAGTCTCAACTGCTCCCAACCGTCTAGAGCCAGTGAGACTATGACATCCCCTATAGGGGTATGTTATGTTGGAGGTAGTGGGGAGGGGAAGGAGATGAGGAAGAGAAAGGTTGGGAAGTACCTGGCTATTCAGATCTGGTCACCTTGCACGCCTACAGCCATTTCAATCAACGTCCTAGTCAATATCTCTTGGAATTTAGTTTTTCTGAATTTAATCTTCCGGATAAGTATATATTTATATATTTTACTTTTGACTTGGCGATTCGACTCCACTGTGCGTTGTTAGCATTTATCGATGTATTTTATGATTTAATATATAAACATCAATATGAATCTATACTCGGAATCACCGTGGATGCTGTCCTATCTCTATGAGTACTCACTGATGTTTGTAATTATTTGTGAAAGGAAAATCAATACCCATAATACGACTGAAAAGAAGCCAGCGAATTAAAACTACATGGCTCCGGTTAATTATTTGGGAAAAAACGACAAGGACAATGTGAAGATGGAAAGATGAGTGTTTTAAAATACTTTGGCTTTACTAAATACGTAAACATTGCTAGTTTGGGTGAAAGAATTAGTCGACTTATTATTACTACTATTCTCTCTTCTTATTCGGGGGTTTGTATTTTTAAAACGCACTACCGCAACCATAAACAGCTTATTTTTTATAGTACGGACAAGTAAAAATAATTTCTGTGTTTTTAACTCACATATTATCATATATTTATAGTTAACCAAATAAGGTTATCTGATTTTATGTGTTTATACTTAAAATATGGTATATTCCAATACTGTGATTTACAAGTCTCTATACATTTCATAGCCAAATAAAAACGTGGCTTTGTAATAAAAGTTGCTCACAAAATGCCACTAAAGATATATTAAATCCGGCGATCAATTCTTACGGCAGAGAGACCGATAAGAATATGGCATTATATTACAAAAAAGCAAATAAAGTTTGCCGGCGTTATTGAATACGCTAAAATAGCTAATACCTCCATGGTATACACTGAACAGATAATCCCTAGAAGGGTGATTTATACAGATTTCAAAGAAAACTTACATCACTAATAAGACCTTTCGACTCTTATACCCCAGACCAGCCAGTGAAATTGTTTTTCTGCTCAAGAAAGAATTGCGAGTTTTTAAAAATGTTTGATCAGTGAGGACATGGACTCGGTGAGAATCCGGACACACGATGGAAAAAAATAATATCGCCATTCATGGTGCCCAAGAGGAAACGAGGGGGCTCTAGGTCACCCTAAAACCCGCTGAATAGACGAGATAAACAAGCCCGGAGGATACAACAGACATGACAGCGGATACAAGTGACAGTGCAAAACAAATAAACAAGCAGAATACGAGTAGATGCAGCTTGGGAAGGACTTCATACAGCCGTAACAGTAGCTGATCACGATGAAACTACTGAATATCACAGATATATAGAATATACACAATGGAGTTACGTCTTTTAGAATGGTAACTATCAGACAGATTTACACTAAAACACTCACAGCATGAACATAAAACAGAGATTATCAGAAAACCCCCTAATGCCCAAAGCAAATTGAAATATTCTCAAAAAAAAACCCTTGAAAATTACCTTAAAAGATCCAACACATTCATGATCGTATACAGTTTGTAACATCAAAAACATTATTATAAAACTAATGTCACTTCACCTTAAACGAATAGTTATCCTTATCACAAAAACACCAATAATAGATAAACTAATAGACGCGTCAAATAAAATTAATCCTAAGGGGGCCTTTTGTACCAATTATGTTTTTGTACAAAAGACAGTTTTGAATTTGAATGATGATGATGATGAACAACCTGATAAGGTATTATAAATACTCGTATTCAGAGTCATAAAAGTTAATACAGAATTGACAGTTTCGAAAAAAAATATTTCATTGTTATTTTTATCAAGTCAGAAAAAAATAATTCAGAGTATCAGGAGCGAAATTCTTTAGGGGTGGAATTATTGTCAAACATTTGACAAGGCAACACGTTCGAGAATGGAGGGATTCGTGTTATCTTTGCGCGGCAGAAAAATGGGAGAAATCACAGCGCGCCGTCTCGGGGAGAGGCTTAGTCAAACGAAAAATTGAATATATTTTGAGAGAAATATGTCGACGTAAACGAGAAAATATTTTAGGAGAGAAACAGACACCATTTATTTAGCTTTGCCGCAACTCAATAAAGCATTTTGATAAAGAATATGTCAGACGAATATAAAAATGTCATTGGTATGGAAAACAAAAGAACAGCCCTCTAATATGAAAAAAAACTACTCGATAAATCGTTGAACTTCTATTTCAAATACTTTTCATATATTTTTTTATAACTTTTATGCCGTTGTTATTCGTCTCGATTGTGGTGACAAACATTTTCGTGTGTATGTATATTTCGACTCAGTTCAATACTTGGGGAAGTGGATAGGAATTTCATCCACTACCATCTTTTCTTGGGTTTTTAGTTAAATAGGTGATTAAAAATAGTATTAAGGATACAGGTGACGTACTTTGAACACAACAGTACATCAAATTTTTCATTTAAAATTAGATAAAATGATTACTAAACGGACAAGCTTAAAAAAATCATATAAAACACATGAGGGTACCCGGGTACTCTTTCAGTCATCATAAGTTGTAAATTATACGTATTCGTTTTCAATTTCGTTTCATTCGTTCAATTGTTCGTTTTCACTATTATGGAGAAGTTAGGAAGTTTCAGCCGGTTAGACTTACTGGAACATTAAAAAAATCTGTGTTAAAAACAGAAGAGGGTACCCGGGTACCCTTTCAGACACATAAAGGTTAAAGAAGCCAGATCTTCTAGTTTCTGGGTATTAACTGCTTCACATTTTCAGATTTCTACTTTATGGTTAGCACTGTTAGCAGTAACAAAAGTTTTTTCTTGAGTTTAGGAAGGATGTATATTTATTTATACTGTCCAATTACAAATAAAATACATAACACGAAATGAGAAAGAAGAGCAACAGAGAGAGAATAGCACATACATAATATTAAATGAAGCAATGACAAAATTGGGACAAAATATACATAAGAAAGAACATTCAAATTAAAGATGTATAAATAAATAACGTTTAAATTAATAATTTCACGATAATCGAAGGATAACGCGACAGAGTGGGCATCATACAAACTAGTTTGGTCAATGATTTTAATAATACCAAATTCTTAACTTTATTCCACTATTTTTTTATTTACGACCTGACCGGTTTCACCTTATGACGGGCATCTTCAGACTGGTACAATTTTAAGTAAGTCTATAGCATATATACTATAAGGTCCGGAAGGTAATAAAATTACCTTGAACGTATTTTTTAATGTTATGGTAAAGCCGCCTCTGTCGGCAATAAAACAAAACCTAGTCACAGATGTTCACTAAGAGACTCAATAAGTGTCCATTTCCTAATAGTATATATGCCATAGAAAAACTTGAAATTGTACCAGTCTGAAGATGCCCGTCATAAGGTGAAACCGGTCAGGTCTTAAACAAAAAATAGTTGTTTTTTTCGTAAGAAGCAATCACATGGTGGTTGGACATTATATTAAATAAAAGAATACTTTGTTTTAAAACCACAGAATTTATTATGATGAAGGCCAACCGGTTTCGCTTCGATCAAGCTTCGTCAGGGCACATATAATAACAGTTATTATATGTGCCCTGACGAAGCTTGATCCAAGCGAAACCGGTTGGCCTTCATCATAATAAATTCTGTGGTTTTAAAACAAAGTATTTTTATTTGATAAAAAAATAGTTGAATAAAGTAAAAAATGGGTATTATTAAAAGCATTAAAATGGAGTTCCACCACGAATTAACAGTTTCAAAATTAGAAATAATAGTTTGGTGAATGTTAATAATGCAATATCCGATGTTGCTAATTTTATATCAATGGAAAAAACCTTTTCATTATGTTCATATTTCTCTTGTCAACATTTACTTCTAGTTTTTTTTCTCGGCTTTTGACAGATCTACTTCACTGCAGATTGGCAAAACCTGTCTGGCGACAGAAGGGTACTGGGAGGGAGCTGGGAATGCAAGACGAGAAGCTGCTCCGGACCAAAATAAGCTCGGCGCATTAGCCCGCGGCGGAAGAATCCATCTGCGACGGAAGTAATCTGCGCCAGCTCCGTGGCGCTGGTGACCGGAAGGTGTAACAGCAATATAAAATGATCACGTCCCCGCTGTATTCCGAAGGGAAGGTATTACCATCGTATCTGCATTGAAACAAATAACGCGAATAATGGGACAATGACAAACATTCTTAATAGTTTTAGAATCGTAATTATAATAATTATAACGGTTTAAGTTATGTTTTGACTCTTTAATAATAATTGACTGATTTATATAGAGTTGTTTTCGTGACAGAAATATCACTTCAAGGGCACTTTACAGCATAATTAACATTATATTAAAACTAAGACTTAATATTAAATTATGTCTAATTTTATAACTAGTGAGTTACAACTAACATATTTCCACTAACAAATATATTTAATGATTGTTGCCCGTGCTTTCGGACCTAGGGTAGAAACAAATGGAGTAAGCAATAGTAAACTAAGTATAGCACTCGGATTGAGTGATCAAAACTCTAGTGAAGCAAATTGATGCAACTGTGGGTATGATAATTTAAAAATGTGATTCTTTTGTTTTGCTTTGAACTCAGTTGAGCTGCCAATCTTTCGCAAATGTGAAGGGAGGTTATTCTAAGCTGTGGGTCCTGCTACGGCAAAAGCTCGGTCTCCGAAATTGGTGTTGGGATTGCGTTTAGGTACTGTGGGTCTACCAATGGGTTTGAAGATGCTGATCGAAGAGTAACTTGTCTCGTATTAGTATCGCTTGGAATGCACAGTTCCGACAAGTAAGGTGGCGCTATGTCATGTTTCGCCTTAAGAATCATCCAGCAAAGTTTGAATTGAATCCGTTCAGGACGTTTAGGCGCCTTTAAGGTGATAATTACCAAATTACCTTAGTATTTTTTTTCTAACTATAATAATTATAAAATATTTGGCTACTTTATATGACGCCTTTTTGGTGAAATATCACATCAAGGGTTCTTTAAAAAGCAAAAAAAAAAAACATCAAAGAATGACCTCAAGAAACCATTGATTACTACACTAATGTTTTTCTACTTACAATGAAACCAGGTCTTATAAATAGACGATAATGGTACTTATTTACATATATACCGACGTTTCTCTACTTACGATGAAACCAGGCTTTATGAAATAGACGACAATTGGTACCAATTAACATATTTATAGATATCAAGCCGTGGAAATTTCGGATTCAAGGGAATAGCTGAATTCTTAAACAGCGTTTAGTACTTGGAAAACAACGAAAAAAAACTGGGGGGAGAAATTTAAGAAACTTCATTAAAACGTGATACCCAACGATATTTTCACCGCCAAAAGCTAGTGGGGTTAAGGCAACCTTAGAATGTTATACCGCTGAAGTACAAAGCGATGAAAATCCTATTAATGTAACCTAGCTACAGCCATTTAATGCAACCGTTTCAGTTTTAATTATACGAGTAAATTGTATTTATTTGAGTGAGATAGCATCGTGGTTTTAAAAACTCTTTAGTGGGATAGTAGTTAAAATGAAACAAAAATATTAAAAGGGTCATATGTATGAATTGACGTATTGTATTGCAAGGTGATTTTTTTTTTCAATCATATGGACATTGACAGCAGAAGATTTAAAAAAATACATTTCAATAATTTGCCTGTTTCGCTTCTTACTAATAATATCATGGTTTTAGAAGAGAGTGAATAGATCAGGTCTACTAAGTGTTTGAGGGCCTCCGTGGTCCAGTGGTAAGACGTTCGACTACGAATCCAGAGGTCGCGGGTTCAAACCCGGCGTGCGCAATACTCTTTATTCAATTGATATGTGTCACAACACATTTAATTTTTATAAAATAATATATAGTATATTTCCGGCACGTTCCGGAGTGGTAGATACTCTAAGAATCGCCCTGGTGAAAGACCACCATTCAGAATCGAAACGTTGCTTGAAATGGCTTTAGCCGTGTTTGGTGACCAGATCTGAATAGCCAGGTACTTCCCAACCTTCCTTTTCCCTATCTCCTCTCCCTTCCCACTACCTTCAGCCTCACAACATACCACGATTGGGGATGCCATAGTCTCACTGGCTCCAGATGGTTGGGAGCACTTGGGACTCTTGTGCGGTATTAACTATAAATATCGTATTTATGCAGCAACACCTCTATACTATAAATGTAACATCGATCCAGCTTCACCACAATCCGACTGTCTAAAAGTGGGGTTATGTTGGGAAAGATTAATTTCTTCCGGTGCGGAAATACCAGAAATACCAAACACTCATATGAGAACTCTCCTCACATTGAGTAATTATTACGACACGAACCCAATCTTCGGGTCGCCGTAAATGTTGCTTCTAGTGGGAACGGCGTTCATTTTGCTCCATTGTGTTTGATCATGACTGAAGCGAATGAGACGCAAAAACATTAAGACAATAATAAAAAAATAAATCTTATTGCATAGATCCATTACGTGAGTCCATGACATCAGATCTTTGATGTAACGAAGATTCCTGTTAAAACAAATTGGATGCACAAAAATGTTACCGAAGTAAAGCAATAATTATAAGTGAAGCTTTAATAAGATATTTTTTTCTTTATATTCTAGACTAAATTTAAATAAAAATGACGCCATCTACGTTTGCAATTGTGTTGCGATAGAACTTTGCTGACGCTTTGGTTGCAAACATATCGAAATAAAAGGAAAATTGAAATAAGAATATTAAAAGTTTTCAAGAAGTATGTGATTGTAAATGACTCTTAAGGGATTGGTTGGGATGGTAGGGTTGGTAGATGCGCCGCTCCCGGATAGAGAGAGCCGGGGATCCCATGTTCTATTCTCGGCTACAACCTAATCTTTTTTTGATTTCTGTGTCTTTTTTTTATTTACATATTCTTTGAAGATTGTTCATTCAATGATCAATCATTATTAATTTTACCGTTTCACTTCGTTTTCCTGAATACTTATTTTATACTAAATTGAACGAACTATTTTTATCGATTATACTTATTTATAATAACAACTCACTTCTTGTTTCAATCTCATTTATATATTGACTCATACTAACTCTTGTGACTATTGACTCGACACAAGCATTTAATTCACCTAATAGTGCTATTTTTTATTGGTACTTCCCTGACTTTCCATCCACTTGCGTGTCATTATATATTCGCCCGACCAGTGGCGGCTCTTGGCTTTTTATTCTGTGCTAAGATTAGAGAAAGAAAAAAATATTGGTGTTGTAGCCGACAATAATTTATACGTTTTTTCAGATTTTTTTCTGCAAACTGGTGTAGCGAAAAAACACCACCAAAACTGAAAAAAATCAGAAAAATAAATTTTAGAAAAAAAAAACGTTTTCGGCCACAAAAACGCCGTATTTTTCAATTTTGGCACTCTAGTAAACTAAAAAGTCACGAGCCGCCACTGCTCCTGTCTTAACCGTTGATCCTGACACTCCTTTTTCCAACCACCCGTTCTACATGACACATAAATTAAAATGAGATAAATTTGTTTCCAAGAATTCGACGGCTCTGGAAGTTTTAAACTCCACTCAAACAATTTCACAGGAAAGAGAAGTAACTTAACATTTCACTTTTTATTATTTGTGTTTATAGAAATACAAACCAATTTAAAATACGTTTCAGGAAGATCTGGCAACTTTTCACAGGTCCGTAAACAAAATACATTTTACACATCCATGGACTGAACGGATTTTTAATTTTATTTAATTTTTAGTAAATTTTACATTTAAACAAAAATTCTTCGTCACTTAATTTATTGCGTTTATACTGTCGGTGTGAGGTAGCGATCACAGAGTATTGAATGAATAGTAATAATTATTTTGAAAAGCACAAATTTGTTAGTTTTGGGGTTGGGTTAAGTTATTGTAGGGTATTGAAATAATTGACCAATTCCATGAGATCAATTTGTTAAGGGTACTTATCGTTAATGGGAGGGGCTCATCAATTAGTCGGTATATATTATTAAGTCTTATAGTAAAATATGCTAAAAGCACAAAAACGCACTAAGGTTAAAATACAGATTAAGCACAAGGTGGATCATTATTGTAACGTTCAATATCTCACGAAGAAATGAAATATTTATAATGCGTTGCCTGATAGCATAAAGTGACACTCATCGGTAAATTCAAGAGACATTCCGAGAACCACCCGGTTAAGTTTTAAAATAAGAGACTATTATATTATTTTAAGTAAGTATTAAATTAGTTAATAGTTAACTTCTATGTATTATTAACGAAAATATTTTTATTTATTTATATATATTTTTTTACAGCCTATTCTGCACAACAGTCCCAACTACTCCCAATGTCTAGAGCCAGTGAGACTGGCATCCCCAATTGGGGTATGTTGTATGTCTGAAGGTAGTGTGGAGGGGAAGGAGATGGGGAAGATGAAGGTTGAGAAGTACCTGGCTATTCAAATCTGGTCATAAAACACGGCTCAAGTCATTTCAAACACGGCTCACCAAGTCATTTATAATATATATTATTTTTTATGAATTAAATTTTTAATGGTGGTCTTTCACCAGAGCGATAATTAGAGTATCTAACACTCTGGAACGTACAAAAAATATATCTGGACTACGGAAGCCGTCATGGATATATTAAACAACTGTTCATTATTTTTAATTTTGAAACTGTTAATTCATTATTTTTAATTTTGAAACTGTTAATTCGTGGTGAGCTCTATTTAGACTGAAGGTACTTTTAGACCAGACTGAAGATGCCTGGTTTAAAGCAAAACCGGTTCGGTCTTAATAAAAAATAGTGGAATAAAGTTTAAAATTTTGTATTCTATTAAATCACTAAACAACTGTTCTTTTTTGTAAAGCACTCGCGTGAATCAGGCTTGAGATGCAAAACTGAAATCGGTGTAATTACGCACGCGCTTTCAATTGACACAATACCGCTTACACAATCGCTGTAACTTGCTTCGCTGGATAACGATAATGAAATTCTCAGTAAGAATTACGTGTTTATTATTCGTAATAACACAAAATCTGAAACTTACTTCTTGTTTTGAGTAATTTCTTTCATAGGCGGAAAAGTTGTGTGTCACAGGTCACGGTCTGCATACACTAAACTCTACTAGAGAACTACGACGTAACGAAGTTTTTTTGCGTTGAGGACATGTCTAGAATCATCATACCCTTATTAAATAAAAATAAACGGCTCGAACAGACTCTTGCCTCAATGCGAGCAAATAAATAATATAAATATAACAAAACTAGTTTTAACATGAGATTGTAGCCATCCCTGACCAAAGACAGAAATACACAAAAGCTTATAACTTATTAGCAGCCTCTGCTTCACAAGATCTTTGCTTCCGCGACTCTAGACTGAGCCGGTTGTATTTAAATCATATATGTGTCGTAAGCTCAAGTATAAAACTTAACTTGTATAAAATAAACCACCTTCTGAAATAGAGTAATCTATTTTAGAAGATGGTTTATTTAGACTATTATTCCTGACACACTGAAACATCATCCGACATTATAATATTATCTGATACGCAACGAATAATCTCCAGTAACAGTACTGTATTACTTAAAATTCCCTGAAGGATAATACGAAATTATCACATAATAAACAAGTTTTAGGAATTCGTCAATTAAAAACAAGTATTTTCCTCAAATAGGGAGACATACGATTGTTTTTTTTTACTAACATTCGCCAGTATTAGTTAGCAAATTGCAATTATAATCAAACGTAAGCAAAAAAAAAAGAATATATTTTGGTAAATAAAATTTTACCACAATTTCTTAACAAAGGTATTGACAGGATTAGCCTCTGCCTTTACCCCGATAGATGAAGGCGCCGTAAAAAAAGGTTTTATTATTATTTCACAAGTTTTTTTTTAAAGAAAGACAATCATTCCCAGGTTACGAATAACCTGAAAATATTTGAAAAACTCCTACTACCATCATAATAAGCGGAAGAAGTTGCTTGTGCAATGAAGGAGGACTTGGATAGCAAAGGAATTGAACCCACAACGTTCGGGTGGGAATCCGACTGAGCTACCAATCGACATCAATTCATTCATTTTTAACAATTCATTTTTCGATGTATGCCCGAAATATATATATATATTTTTTTAAATGGTCCTATCCATTTCCTGATAAGCTCTGAACTGTAAATAAAAATGCATTTCCCAAATAAGCCGTATTCATTCGGAGGCTTCGCAGGAATATTTCCCTCCGAGGCCCGCTATTTTCCGCCCCAGCGCACAACGAATCGCGATAGATCCAGAGCGCATCCCCGCCATACAATAGGGGCGAGATTAATACCACTCATTTCCATTGCGACCCACATCCTTAGGTCCAGGCCCTGCCAGCTGCTAGTGCCATCTGCCGGCTGTCGGTTGTCGGCTGCCATCGCCCAACTGTCCTGTGCTGCCTGCCAGTTTTAATGGAAGATGGAATAATAATATTTGAAGTTTAGATTTGCATGCTTTTCAAATAGGCAAAACAAAGTGAAATGTTAGACCATATTGAAATTTTCCGCATTTGCTTTGAGAGTAGATGGTATTCTAGTTTGAATGATTCGTTGTTTTTAGAATAATATTGAATACTCGATTTGAATAGAATTCATCAATTCTGACTATGTACGAGTATCCATGAATCGACTTTTAACAATATTTTATTTTTTTGAGCAATCAAAACGAAGTCACAGATTGTAGTAAATGCACTAAATGATAATTAGGTCGCCTCTCAAGGGAAACAAAAACGAGGTGTTTAACAAACGTTTCAACCCACTTACGTACATCAATTTAATTGATATAAGGTATACCTTTCACTCAATGTGTAGGTACATTATTATATATTTTTAATTAATAATATTTTTATTTTTTTTGCATATTCGTAAAAAGCATTTACTTTGTGGGTTGCCATATTTATAAATAAAACAGATAAACTTTGTTTATAACCACTTTTATTATTAAATATTATGTCGACCGGTAGGTTCAGCACCCTTCCATCATCAGGACAATATCAATTTATATATATAATAATATTTTTTTATTGTTCTGATGATGAAAGAGTGCTTTCGAAACCGGACGACATAATATTGAATAATAAAAGTGGTTATAAACAAAGTTTATCTGTTTTATTTATTTAATTTTTTGATTTATTTATTGGTTATGCCAGAAGACATGGTATACATTTATTTTTACACGTGACAGCTATTTCTTTATTATAAAGAAATGCATATGAAAGTGTAGTAATACCTTAATATTATTTTGTATTGAATTTTCACACATTTCCGAAAAGATAATTCTGTAAAAAGATAACCCTATCTTTTTCCAGATTATGTTACAGCTATGCCGATTGAGTAGGAAGCTGTTCATGTTTTCTATTGAAAATTGCACCATCAACATATTAAGACAACATAGAGTTTTAATTTAACAAACCTTGAAGTTGGCGTGTATCTTTGTTGTAAATAAAAAAAAATGCGTAACACCTTCACACCAGAGTAAAATCGATCATAATAGCTCTATTATTTTGTCAGTTGAGATGTGTAATTACGCGAGACGGTAACTTTGAGATTGGAAACAAAGTGTAGCACGTTTTTCCAGGTTACCCAGTCGGAAAACTTTCGAGGTTGAGTAAGTCACTAATTAATAGTATGGTAAGTGTGTTTTCGTTGCAATTACTCTTTGAGGTATTTAAAATGATATAAGTAGATGGTCGTGCTCGGCGTTTCTCGAGATTCTGATGTTATAATTTGAAGTAAAAACTTTTAGGGATGGTCGGGAACTCATTAATATTGTTGCTTGTTAAAATAATTAAATAAAATTTGGTCCAGGACTCCGGTTTCAAAAGTGAAACAGAGCAAAATTTGATAGGAATGACTAACTAACCATCATGACATATCTCCCCAGTGGTAGGCAGAAAATATGGGAATCTACATAACTCCGTATTTGTGCTCATTCCTTTTTTCATTCACAACTATACATCGAGACATAAATACTTTTTGTTATTCCTAAGAAGTTTGATCACGGCTTCCATAACACAATAATGGGTTGATTTTTAAGCATCCTTAATTCTTTCACGAAAACGGCGCTATAAAAATCAGAAAATTATTATGATAATTCAATTATTGACGTCTTGAAGGCTTTAACATATAGATACATTTTAAGTTGTATAAAGGAGTAAAATAAATTAATAGTACATAACACAATGGCAAAAGTTAAAAAAATAAATAGTAGATGAAGTATATAATTACACCGTAGGTTTTACAATTAGTTATATTATCATAGTGAATTGCACAAAATAGTGTAATACGTGTATAATACATAGCATAATAAATTTAAAATAAGTTAGTAGTATCAGTGTAAGTATGTAATTGCAGCGTAATGTAGTTATAATTAGTTATATTATTATGGAAAATTAAAAAAAAGAGTATGATACGTGTATAATACATGGCATAATAGCAAAAACAAAAAAACAATAATAATAGTATAACTGTAAAATTAGTAAGTAGGTACTATGTAAATAGGAAGTTACAGCGCAATGGTAGAAGGTTTATTTAAACGTAGTAATTATAACTATGAAAGGTGAAAATAAATAACAAAACTTTATTGTTCTATTAAAAACATTCAAATAAGCAAATTTTTAATTTGGACACAGCAGTGTTGTAACGGTAAATATCTATTGAACCATATTTATTACCTAATCTGTGCAGCCTTTGAATGGGCGAATTGATGATACTTCCTTTGATATAAGTCGGGAAGCTGTGGATACGATATCCACACACCGCAAAAATGTGTTTACATGGATTTCTTTGAGGGAGCTTGGCACAAGAAAGGGCGCTAAGGCAGGCGAGCGATGTAGTTAGTAGACTCGGTGGGGTGACAAATTCGATATCTCAGCAATGCACTGGCTAGAACATCAGGTCCCAAATTGAAAAATACGCCTATTGTGCCTTTTACTTTGTCCTTAGTACCTTTCACCTCGACCGAAGGACATTTTAAAAAAAAATTATTTACGCCCGTTAAAGGCTTTTACACAAACATTATCATTTTTTTTAAAACAATAAACTCATAAGCAGTGCAAAAAATATTGTAAAAGAAAATAAAAAGTAATATTGAATAACAGATACAAAAATATTGTAAATGAAAATAAAAAATAATATTGAATAAATAACAGGTTCAAAAATATTGTGAAAAAAAAAAATTGAATAAGAGGTCCAGAGTTAAATAGTTTCAAAAATTAGTTTAGCTCTACCAGATGAAAAAAACTGTACTAAGGTATACTTATAGTAAGATATTGACGTGCTAAATATATCAACGACATCGGAGTATTTATTTTCCCAGATGTTGAATTCGTCGCATAGGCGTGTTAAATTGAGAGGTTGAAGCAGAATTGTTACAAAAGTATGGCAGGTACTGTTTTGTAACCGTCCTGCCAGGAACATGAAATGCAATTAAGTATAATAGTTCAGGGCTGTCAATCATTGAATTTATAATTTTATATAAGCAAGTCAAGTCGGTAATTATTGTACGTTCAGACAATCTCAAAAATTAAGGTGACAAAGATAATCAAAATTGATACATTCCCCTAATATGCCCATTTTGAAGTTATTAAATCTTGAGAATTTATTTTGATCTATTTCTGTTGTAAGGGAATGAATAGCATAACTTGGTTCCAGCATTGTTGAATTGTATTCAATTTGACTCCTAACTAATGACATGTACAATGAACATTCTGAAATACGAAATTCATAATATACTTACACGTAGTTTTAACCTTCCTTTGAAATATTATTATTATTATCAAAGCCGGCAAATTCAAGAGGCGCCTTCGTCTCGAGTAAATAGCTGAAGCCTCGCACCGCTACTCGCTCGAGACAGCAGCGCACTCGGAGAGGCTAGTCGGGGCGGGCCCTCGAGGGTCCTCCACATGACCAGTGTAATGGAGAGGGGTGCACCAAAGTGATCAGCACATAACGCCGAGCGGGGTGGGGTTTAAAGCTAGTGGTAAATCTAATATTTGAAAAGATCGTAATATTGGTGAGAGGCATAATATTTGAAAAAGTCCAAAGTCATGGAGAACAGTCGAGTGGTGAATGTACCGAGATTGTAGATGTATTTCGAAGGGCTTACAGGAGAGAAAGGCCGACAATCTAATATTTGAAAAAGTCCAAAGTCATGGTGTTTGAAAAAGAGAGTACGAGAACAGTATGCAATATAGTGGTGAATGACAAATATTTGGAGCGAGTGGATGAGTTTGTGTATTAAGGAAGTATGTTTGCAAGAGACGGAAAGGCTGACAAGGATATTGAAAGAAGGGTGAATGCAGGGAACTCCATTATGGAGGACTGAACGGTGTTGGTCAAAATAAAATAAAAATGTCCAAAGAAGCAAAGCTAGCAGTCCACAATGGAGTGCTTATACCAACCCTGATGCATGGCAGTGAGGCATGGAACTGGCCGTGGAAGGATGAAAGTAGACTGAATGCTGTGGAAATGAGATCCCTGAGACGTATGTGCGGTAAAACCATGTATGACCGTGTTAAAAATGTGGATATCCGGAGAGAATGCAAGGCTGATCTAAGCGTAATGAATAGGATCAAGAAAGGGAGGCTTAGACGGTTTGGTCATGTAGAGCGAATGAACGAAGAAAGGAGTGTGAAAAGAATATATGATGCGAAAGTGAATGGAAGAAGTCGGGGATGCCCGAGGAAGACATGGCACGATCAAGTGAATAAAATACTTGAATCGGGCTACGTGAAGAGTCAGAATAACAGAAGAGTATGTATGAGACGATGTATGAATATGAACGAAGCAAGAAGTGTGTGCCAAGACAGAGTTGTATGGCGGTTCGTCCTCTCTGCCTACCCCTGGGAGGAAACGGCGTCATTGTTAGTTAGTTATGACGGTATTTTGAGGTAGTGAATCTGTCTAGTTATGGAGGGTAAAAAATATGACAAGAATTAAAATGAAACGTTTTACAAGAGCTACTTGGAGTTCGAAGTCAATAAATATAACACATAATTGGATGTAGTTATGCAGAAAGGGTCCAACCAACAATTTGCCAAAATCGCGTTTTACATGTTTTCCCATAGACAAATACGAGATTTCTATCTACTGAAAACATCCAAGCTCCAAATGCAATAGATTTTTGGTAATTCGTTTTTTTACTAACGCACATTGTAGATATTTTAATTAAATTGAAATTTAAAAACATTAAAATGTAGGGTAACATAGGAAATACATTTTTAATAAATACATTAATATATTATAAATTACCTATTTATTATAATTTTCATTAAAAAAAAACACCGATTTTCACTTTACAAATGCCGATTACGCATATCAATGCTTTTGTATCGTCATATTTTCAAACGCCTTTTTCTCGGTTCATTTTTTTGGAGTTGTTTACGTCCATGAATAGGATCAAGAAAGGGACGATTAGATGGTTTGGGCATGTAGAGCGAATGAACAAAGAAACGAGTGTGAAAAGAATATATGATGCGAAAGTGAATGGAAGAAGAAGTCGAGGACGCCCGAGAAAGACATGGCACGATCAAGTAAATCAAATAGGGTCATGTGAAGAGTCAGAATAACAGAAGAGAATGTATGAGACGATGTATGAATGTAAATGAAGCAAGGATTGTGTGCCAAGACAGAGTTATATGGCGGTCCGTCCTCTCTGCCTACCCCTGGGGGGAAACGGCGTTATGGTTAGTTAGTTAGTTAGTTTACGTCCAATTTATCGTACGTCATAACTTCAAAACATCGTAGTGTTTTCAAAAAAATTCTGCACTTGCTTTAAATTTAACTTTCTCTCCCGACAGTGGTCGACGTGAATCTCATAAGAGTACAAACATATTGTGCAATATAAAATAAAAACATAAAATCGCAAATATTCATTTAAGAGCAGATATAATAGACAATGTCCTTTCCAGCCTTCGGCACATTCCTAAATGAAATTAAAAAAAATGAAAGCTTCTTTCAGGTTTCCATTAACGGTTAAAGAAATTTCACGTTCATAAGCATAAGCAATAAAACCTTGAAACATGATTATTGATTTGCCACACTCTTAGTTTGGCTTAATCTCATTCAAAGTCAGGAATCACATATCAGTGAGCACGAACACCATTTTAAAGAACCACGTAACAGCACCAATTTCAAAACCTTGCAGAATTTTAAATAACCTATTGACAAAGAAATCATTCGATGAAATCTGTACTGCCATGGCCAATAAATGATATATTTTACAAAGGTTTTAAATAAGTACCTAATAATTATTTAATGTCATTATATCGAGGGTCCTAAAAAAGAAGGGGGGTTTTATTAAACCGAAAACGGGTTTATCTAGAGCTGGGGCAGCTTGCAAACCATAGATAAAGCACGATTTGATCAATATGCGACGTTTTGAATGCAGATAATATTCAATACGGAGTATCAATGTGTTTTCTGAAATATTAAATGTAAGCCCACAATACGTGATGTACGTGTTAAAAAGCAATATCTGATTATTAAACTAATGAAAACAATAAATATATTATTTAGGTACATTAACTGAAAATGCTTTTATTTTTATATAAATGCATTTCTTATCGTTACACGATAACAAATAAAATAATTTTAAATCAAAATTAAAATAATGCGACTATGCAATTACAAAGTCAGTGTTTTACATGAAAGTGAAGTGTAGAAGCCTAATGGCTCTTCCATTAGGCTTCCATATGACGATTACTTTACTGATAAATGTACTATTTGTACTATACGATACAACATTGATATATATTTAAGTAGAAAGCAATCACTTTTTAGTTTGGCATATTTAATGAAAATGAAATAATTTCTTTGAAGACCACATAAAAAATTGAACTAAACAAAAAATACAAAGCGTACGGTTATATATATGTACATACAGAGGGAGAACACAATATAAGATAAAATAAGAGAACAAACAATAGAAATTTAAAATTATAACAAAGAAACAGAGAGAAAAAGACAAATAATATGAAATGAAAGAGGCAAAACGTCAACCAAAAACGCCCTGACGATGCCTTAGGCTAAGCGAAACCCGTTGGTCATCAAAATGTAAATAAAATCTGTGGTCTTATACAAAGTTATTATGACTGGTTAGTATCTGAGTGAACAAACGCGTCGGTTTCCCACCCGGGCGTCTTGGGTTTAATTCCTCTGAGAACCAAGTCCTCCATCATTTTTTTTCCGTTTATTATGATGGCAGTAGGAGGAGTTTTTAAAATACTGTCAGGTCATTCGTAACTCGGGAATATTTCTAGTAAGGTTTATTGAGATTCAGCGTTCTGAATCCAGAATCCTGATTGTGTCGCAACAATACTACAATGTCCAATACAAGCACTAATTAGTTTAAACAAAATCAGAGATATACGAGTAATTTAATTATTCCGTGAGGATAATAACATCCTACTCGAATATCGACTTAGAACGAAACCCGGGCTATTAAATTTACAGTGGCGTAAGCCAAAATCTCTATCCCCCGCGATAAGAACATCCGAGAACAAAGGGATATTTAGAATATTCTCTCGGGAAAACTTCCACCCCGGGGCTGAAATGTGCTGCTAAGGGTGGCTCGTGTGCATATTGCCTGGCATTGTAAACAGGTTACAGGGAATGCGCAAGGGTAACACCGAACAATTTTCCGGTGGGCAATTTGGGCCGAAATTTATAACGTTTAAAAAACACAGAATTTCGTGAAAGATGCTTAAACTCTTCACAAGTGACTTATTCATAATATTTATTTTTGTAATTAAGTTAATATTTTGATTTTCTAAGAAAACTGGTTATTTCATGACTATAAAACAGAAAATCTGTTGATGCAATACACCTCGAATGGTGAACTCTAGCGTTATAAGTACCACAGCTTTATCTCACAGAAATTTCAGTTCGCATCATAATTTTCATTATGAGCTAAGGTGCTTTGAGATATCCATTTGACTGTCAAAATATAAGATTAGATAAGATAGTAAAGCTAACGAGTTTATTTTTAATTTGTTAATTATTAAGAAACCATTTTGTAAAAGAAATGATTTAATAATTTATCAGTTCAGATACCTATGCGGAGAGAGCTCATAAAATATAATCTAAATATTAGTAAAGTATCACTTTACTTTTGTTGAGTCCGCCTCTGGAGTCTTGGAGAAGGAATCTAGACCAAATAACAAAGTGGTGCAACGCCACGATGGTTCCGAGAATTCCCGCCCCCGCCCCCGCCCCTGGCCAAGCTCGGGAAGGAAAGCCATCGCGTCGTAATATAACCTTTACAAAATATGAGATGTGCAAATATCTCGGGCTTCCGTCCTACTGGCGGTCTCCGAATGAAATCTAAGAGACTCATTCAACATTGTGAGTTGCAAATAATGATTAATTATAACTGTGATTTTCACTGCTTTAAAACAAATCCTCGCTTATCCAACACAACATGTATATTTCAATCTGATTAGCACTATTTCATTTCTCTTCGACTTGTACCACCCCACCCCAACATTAGGTTTTGTGTGTATTTTTTTTATCTAGGAAATAATTGAATTTATTTTAATTTCAAATAAAACATACAACGAAGTTCCACTGCAATGTGCTATCAACAAAGCTCATTATGGGACTGTAAATTGATACATATTTGGTATTATGTAAACAAGTTTTCAAAGCAAGTATTTAAAAATATAAAAAAAAAAATTACTGTCACATTTGTAAAATTTTATACATCTCTTATAAATACGAGTATAATACTTCAAAGGAAACCCTTTTTTGCTTTAGTTGAATTTAATATACTAATTTATAAATGAACATTGTATTTTAATTAAATTAATTAACAATAATAATAAAAACGTGATATTCACGGTTGGTGCTGTTTTGTGAAAATGTCCATCCTAGATGTGAGAAATTAGTAATAGTTCAATACTTAGTTTCGATAATTGATTATATCTTTGCCCTGCGAAAGTTATCACAATATTTTGTAAGCTCGAAAGAAATCATAAAATGTAAAAAAAGAAACAGTACATAATTTAATTAACTTGAAGTGTAATACCAAGTGAATAACCTCAAATAGAGGGGATAGGTAATATAGGTAGGGTGTACAGATAAATAGGCATAGTGGTTTGCTAGGTTTTCATGACATAATCTATGGTTATTTGTTTTTGGTAATACTTAGAGAGAAGTATATTCATAATATTTCAGTAATCTTTATCTAAAATATCGCACAAAACTCTCGTTTAGTGTGACATGAGAAACCCCCTTCGGAACAGGGTATCAAAAAAGGGACCATTCGTTAAACTTACTTTTGACCTGATTTTTTTTGTGATGAAACCGGTCGAAAGTTTAAATAAATATAGTGACAAAACAAGGTAATCTTTTATTTAACTCAAATGTCAGAAATGCTGGTATTCACTTAGAATAGGAAAAGGCATAAAATAAGTGAAGGTGAGTGATACACATGAAAAACGTTAACAACCTAAATTGAAAATAATCATAACCGCGTATGCACTTCAGCAAGCCCGTAGAAGGGATAGTCGTTTACATCGTTCGAAAAATACTAGGTGACGTATTCCGTTTTTGAAAACTGGGCATTTATCAAACTATGAAACGCGCTAGAAATGCAAAAGGTGTGTATAATAAACTGTACGTTCGCGGAAACATTTTTTCCATTTACCGAGAATCAATCACGTTCAACCTGTGCAATATCGCTTCGCACAGCTGCCGACGTGCTTTCTACGACTGCAAATTCTCGAGAAATGTGCACTTTATTTGACCCGTCTAGGTGAAAATAAAGTGCACATTTTTATATATACGGTATATTGCACTTTGTTGGTGCTGTGTTGGGTTTCCTAGGTTTTAGGGTGCCAACGTTTCAGTGTCATCAATGACGATATAGCGCCAAAATGTAAATTAAATGACACACTGTGTACACCACTTCAATTTATAAACCGCCAACCGGTTTCGAGACAACCAAACTAAACATAGTCGACATATTAACGATTATAAATAAAAGGTTACTAGGGCATGTGGAAGGGATACGGGGGTGAGGGCAAAAGAGGGGAAAGTTACAAGGTTTCAGCGGAAATATAAATAAATAATTGATAAGAAAATATTTGATTTAAAACATAGGGAAATTTGCGCTTTAAGATTTCCATTTTTTATAGTGAATACCGCACAAGAGTCCCAACTGCTCCCTACCGTGTAGAGCCAGTGCGACTATAGCATCGCCAATCGGGTATGTTGTGAGGTTTAAAGTAGTGGGGAGGGGAAGGAGATAAAGAAAAGGAAAGTTAGAAAGTACCTGGCTATTCAGATCTGGTCACCTAACATGGCTAAAGCCATTTCAAGCAACGTTTCAATTCTGAATGGTGGTATTTCACCAGGGCGATACGTAGAGTATCTACCACTCGGAAGTCCATAAATACATTGTTTAAATTTTGGATTATTGAGCCGTGTGGCAGTTTCTCCTCCCAAAGGCAGATGTATAGTGTACACGTTAAATACGACTCGATATTCCAAAATCCAAAAAAAATAAAATTAAAAACACATTTCGGTATCAAAAAATCTCTAAACTTTTAATCTCTGTATCTATTTGAGAACAAAATATAATTTTGTAGGTGTAGGCTTAATTTTAATTAATATTGAATTTTGTTTTGTGGAAGTGGTAATTATGAAAGTATAGATTACCCTCGGTATATTGATCTTGTCCAGACTCTAGGAAAAGTTGTCCACTTAGTGAGCTTAATTGCTTTTTTATGCTTGCAAGTTTGTAACTTCCATCAGTCGGAAAAGTTTTTAAGGCTCTCAATATCGGTTTAAGAATTTATATAATGCATAAATTATCAGAAAAATAGGTTCGACCTCGAAATGTATGGCAAAAGTTCGAAAAGTACCTACCAATTTGTATGTAAATATAGATGAATATCGTCAAAACACAAGCACTTTATCTGGCTACAATGGTTAGAGGTGAGGACCTCTGTGGCAGAGAGGGAAAATGGTTGACTAATAAAATATTAAAAAACAATCCGGAAGAGAAGATCAGCGACAACAAATATGTTAATTGTAAGTCACGTGTTATAAGTATTAGGCATAAGTTAATATCAATAACTTAGTTAACAATCTTAATTCTAAGTCAAAAGTCTAAATTTTAAGTCCTCCAATCATAAGTTTTAGCTGTATGTACATAGTCTTAAGTTATAATTTATACGACACTTGTTATTAGTCTTAGTGATTAAACTGTAGGTTATGTTAATTATGTTGTAAAGCGCCTTTGAGGTGATATTTCTTTCACGAAAACGGCGCTGTAGAAATCAGCCAATTATTATTATTATTATACTCTCAGAATCACTCGGTCAGTAGCTGAGTGGACAAACGCGTCGGATTCCCACCCGGGCGTTGTGCGTTTAATTCCTCTGCTGGCTAAGTCCTCCATTATTGCCAAAGCAACATCTTCCGCTTCTTATGATGGCGGTAAGAGTTTTTTTAAATATTGTCGGGTTATTCGTAACCCGGGAATGTTTGTATTTCTTTTTAAAAATAAAAAAAATATATAGAATTGCGCTGGTGAGAGAACAGCATTCAGACGCTGTAGAGACGGACGCCACACCTCATGGCTTTAAAACTCGACTGGTGCGAGTTCAGTTCGGCAAAGTTCTTCCAGCCAGCACTAGGCAAGGCCCAAGATAGCCTTCCGATATGAGAGGGCAGCAAAAGGAGAACATTGAAATAGGTATAAGGATTTGTATAGTTTCATCTTGGCCCCATAGTGAATGTGATAAGTGTCACATTTAGATATCAGTGAATAGATTATATCCAACCTCCGATAAAAAAAGGAGACCGAAAGAACAAACCATTGTCGATTTGTATCGCTTCTTACTTGGTCCTATAGATAATGCGACACTCTCAGATTACCGAGTAACAAGCTAATTACGTTTCAAATAAGCGAAAATTTCATGACTTACGTTTGTACATTCAAGACTCTTCTGCGGCAGAAAATCGAGTGTCCTGTTTTCTTCGGGGAATAACGTTACAATCGGATCGCTGTGTTAGGAACGCTTTAAGGAGAAGTAACGAAGCAGTGAGTCCTGACTGTAACCAAAGCTCCGCGCGACGGGGAGAAAGCTCGACGCAGGGCAACAAGTGAAACGAGATACGGCCGACTGTATTTTCGCTCAAAAAGGGAGTACAGAGGCAAAATCCTTGCGAGGCTTTATTCCGTTCCAAGAAGCTTTATTCCGAGGGCGATTCACACAATAACTTTCGAAATTGCAAGAGGAATGTCTAACATTTGAGAGGAATATTAAAATAAGTTTTTAAAATAATAATTTACAGCAGTTAGTCGCTTTTTCACTGAATAATATTAGAATTATAACATATTTAACGCAGTTATTCGTAAATTTTAAGAAATAAGTCAAGATGCATGTAATCATTTATGTATGCCAACAGCTGTTAGTTCTTAGTTATAAGTGGTAGGTTTGATAAAGTTGTAAAACGCCCTTGAGATGATTTTATCACAAAAAGCCACTGCATTAATTATCCAAATACTATACCACAAAATATAAGTAGTACGTTTAAGCAAACCTCAAAAGACATTTGTAATGGTAAGCGTATTTTTTTTCTGGAGGAGCCTTACTACATACCCCAATTGAGGTGTTGGAAAGTACCTGGCTATTCATATCTAGTCAACAAATCCGGCTAAAGCCATTTCAAGCAACGTTTCGATTCTGAATGGTGGTCTTTCACCAGGGCGATACTTAGAGTATCTAACACTCTGGAACGTGCCCCAAATATACTACATATTATTTTATATTAATTAGATGTGTTATGACACATACCAATTCAAAAAATATATATTTACGCACGAAGTATAAGAGCGTCTTACCACTCAACCACGGAGGCCGCCGGATACCTTCGGAGTATTATAAATACACTACAGCCATAACCGTGCCCATGCGAGTACAGGTCGTTTTAACCACTCGTTCCTGTGCTCTAGAGTTCGGCTGCGAGATGATTTAACGGATTTTGTATTGCTTCCCTTCACAGGTTCTTCTTTATCTTTAAAAAAAAATCTACACCAGCATCCACTAATAAGATATGGGCCATCGGGCCATCGAATTGATTACAAGGCCCCGTTGAAGCAGTAACGCTTGAATTGTGACAGAAAGGCTACAGGGCTACATAAGTAAGATTGCCAGTAAATACCTTGATGGTCAAGTAATATTAATAATTATCGCGGCAATACGTTTGCAAGAGTTTGTGTACTGTGATGATTAACTCCAATAGATAAACAACACGCCATCAAGTTAATCTCTGATAATAGAATGGCAAACAAACCTTGACGAGGCGATTCCTTGATTACCTTCTGGATCAGTCAGCAAACTGTTATTCACACTTAAGTAAATGAATATAAATCTTAACCATAAAACAGATAATTTTCTTGTGTCCCAGTAAAAACTCTCTAATGGTGAACCTGGCGTTGTGAAATTTGCATTTTTCTTCTGTCTGGAATTTCCAGGACAACGCACTTATTTTCAGTTCGCAACTTCACTTTTTTTATGAGAAAAGGATCTTTCAAATGTACACTAAACAATAAGACACCGCGCCATAATGTTGATTTCATACTTTTCAATCGTTTAATAAAAAATCGTGTTGAAACTCAGGATAAGCAACATAGTTAAGTTTGCTAATTTATAATATTAAATATTTTTAGAAACGTGTATCAAATTATTGTACATACTTAACGGAAAGTATTTTTTTTTTAATGGGAAAAATATACCCATTTACCTCTAACCTAAATGTTATACTGAATTAATAATAGCCGGAAATTTTCAATAGCGCCATTTTTGCGAAAAAAATACCCCAAGGACGCATACCCTTATCTATGTGTAAAATATACCAGCATCACAGGGTGGAACCAGTCCTGAATTACCATAAATGGAAAAAAAAACTATGCTGACTTAAATGAAATAATATAGACCCTTTCAACAAGCATAACTAGTTCTGAAAAGTAAGTAAATCAGTACCAGCTGTAAGATTCAAACTCGATCCGTCCAACCGCTATCGACCACCACATATCGGAGGTCAGCCCCCCCCCCCCACCCACCGCAGACCTCCACCTGATTGCTTCTCCGTGCCTACGTTGATCGATTGGTCGTCCAGAATTGTTAAAATTTTTCTGATTTAAACGATTTTCTTTTTTGCAGGACGTATTATGCAAAAAAGAGATAATGTCTGTAAATAATATTCTACAACAAATGCCATTGTATCTGTTTTTTTTAAACTTTATATTTACACTAGTAGTTACTCTTCCGGATCCTACCGAGTTTCAATACACTTCTTTCAAATTCTTTTTCTTAATGAACGAATGAAAAATATGTAACAATGACCGGTTAGTAGCTGAGTGAACAAACGCGTCGGATTCCCACCCGGGCATCGTGGGTATTATTTTGCTGGCTAAGTCCTTCATCATAGCATAACCAACATACCATTTCCGCTCATTATGATGGTGGTAGGAGTTTTTAAAATATTGTCAGGTTATCCGCAACCCGGGAATCTGATAATAACTCTTAGAGACTAGTGTTAAATAAATAAAATGGCTCCATGTCTTATTTTCTAAAAACGTGCGTTAATTTGTTCAAATATTCTAGACAGAAAGAGTTGTGCAAATTTTATGACGTCAGAGCTCACCGTTTGTGAGTTCTTATTTCTTCAGAATACATAGTTTTCTGTTTTACAGTTATTAGAACTGTCCCACTAGGATGTTCCCAGTTTCTAAAAACACATGTATGACGAATTTAAACTACTGAAAATAACCCACAAAAACGAAAAACTATGATTAGAGTAAAAAATAAATAATTCGTCGTTGCTGCAATGATCAACGTTAATCTCCGGTTTACCGCCAATTACTGCCGACAGAAAAACTCGGCAGCCGATACAAAAATCCCATTTCTATTTGGAGACCATCAATCAAAACGCTGTAAGCTCAATCTAACGACATCCATCATTATCGGCGAGGCCGATTCTTTTGTAGAGTTCGGACTCCGGGCCCTGCTAACGTCGCCATATCGCCATAGCGCGTCAGCCGCGGACAGTTTATTGCGTCACGTCAATATCCCACTGGCCTCTTTCTGCGGGGGTGGGAAAACATGGAAGCGACCCTCGCACGGGCATTGAAACCTACCGACCCGCACAGTGGGCCAGGGAGTGAAGTTTGGAACCCATAGATAAATGGTCGGTCAATCACCAAATAGAAAAAAAAAACTTGACACTTGAACAGATAACCGAAGCAATATTGATGGACGAGATTGACAACGTCACGTCATCGTGATACAAAATCCCTTTAAAATTATTCTTTTGAATATTGAATATTTGTATTAAAACCAACTTTAAAGCATTAATGCGTAATTATAATTAAATATTTAAATAATATTAATAATCTAAAACACAAATATGAAACAAAAAAAGGCAAAATCTAAAAAGAACAGAAATTCAAATATCTATAATTTTCAATAGAAGTATGAGATCGTTTAAAAATGCCGCTTTCTAATGAGGTCTTGATGGCTTCGTTGGCAGAGTGTTACTCCCGGATAAAGTAGAGGTTCCGAGTTCGTGTCTTGGTCATGACCATTGTTCTCTTTAGTTTCTGGCTTTTTCTGTTTCATATTTGTGTTTTAGATTATTAACATTATTTAAATATTTAATATAATATTAGATTTTTATTTTTATAGTGAATAATGCAAGGCTGATGTAAGCGTAATGAAAAGATCAAGAAATGGACGCATAGATGGTTTTGGCATGTAGAGCGAATTAACGAAGAAAGAATTGTGAAAGAATATGTGAAGAGTATGTACGAGACGGTTTATGAATGTGAATTAAGCAAGGAGTGTGTGCCAAGACAGAGTTGTATGGCAATCCGTCCTTTCTGTCTACCCCTGCGGGGAAAGGATTAACAACTCCAGAAATTACCTCATAATGGAATCCCGTCAGATCCCAAAGTCAAGCATAGAAGCGCATTGGAGTAAATTATTGGCCCCATCAATCTTAACGCTGCCAGGAAGGACTCCCACTTGGTGGCGTTTTGCAGAAATGAGGCCTAATATCCTCCATTAATATTTTTTTACTTGTTTTATCTATTTTATTTTTATTATTATTTTCTTATGAATGTCTGTTTATTTTTATTTGTTAATATTATTATAACTATGTATTAATATCAATTATGGAAGGTATTGCATTGCACTACTCCTGCATACCTTCTGGAATAAAATATTATTATTATTATTATTTGAATTTCACCTAACTTCGCAATCTGAACCACTGTGCTCCTGTAATATGCTGGACGAGGATGGTTGCTAACGGATAGCACCGTTTAGTTGGAAACGTTTTCATACGCCGAATGTTGCTATAGGTGCGAGTGCCTACCGCACAGATTGAATTATAATTAATGAATCAATTAATCCGAACATTGCCAACGCCAATATTTTTATGGGAACCTGAATACATTTACAATAATATTCAGCTTGAGTAACATATGATATTGGTTTCAGCCTGATGTAATAAAACAGTAAGATCAGTGACACGGTTCAATTGTATGTTTATAAAAACAACATTACTTAATTCATCTAGAACACATTGACATCGATATTGATCATGGTTTGTCAGAAATACCATCGTACATAGACACAAACATCCCCATCCTTCGTCAACACATTCTTGACATAGCCAAATCATTTTACAATAAAATGTCGTTCATTCCCAACCATCTATTGATTGCCTCGGGCGGTTCTTCCCAGAAGAAGACCCTAACAATCTTAATAATAGACCGATATCAATACTTTATCCCCCCAGTTAGATATGTAAATAAAAAAACAGGTTCCATATTTCGTTGCTGAAATAAAGAGGAAATATTTTTATATAAAAAGGAATACTTCCCATTTAAAAAAATACTACCCACACACACACACACACAGCCTCTAATTTCCGTTTTTGCCGTCTAGCGGTCAATAAATTCTCACCAGTTACCTTACTCGAGGTGACGGAGAATAGGAGGCATTAGTTCCCCCATAACTCCAAAAAATAGAATGAGTGAATGATTAATTACGTTGATGTTTTAAGGGGCTATTTCACCACCTCTCAATAAACTACTATTCATTAGTTAACTCTAATCATCGGAATATTCGTTTGTTATCTCTTTCCGCAAGTTTGGCTGGCAACGTCGCTTTTTTTCAAACCTTATCCCGTCTGCTGTCACGTCTGTCAATACAATGCCGTTATTTCTAACATAAACTAACTTTCACAACACAACATTCGCGCGCGAAGCTCATTACATCCCTGTCACCAAATAGTTAAACGCGTCTCTATATTTAAATAAAACATATTTCTATTTTATAACTTTATTGTATTATTCAGGGGCTATTTCACCACTTCTCAAGAAGCTGTCAACGTAAAGTGCACCTTTTAAAATGGCGGCGTACTGTTTTGACAGCTGGCTGGTCTAGTCGGCGAGTTTTCTGTTGAAGTTGATTTTTTACTGTAATTATGGAAGTGGTTGAAGATTTAAATATCTTAGACGAACAGGACATGGCGGAAAGACGTAGACCGTGTGTTTTCAAACCAAGAGTCAATTTTTTATACGTCTTAGATGACATTGAGTTTAGGTCAAGATTTCGCTTGACAAAAAATGCCGTAAAGGAGATACAAAATATGAAATATGAATAGAAATATGTTTTATTTAAATATAGAGACGCGTTTAACTATTTGGTGACAGGGATGTAATGAGCTTCGCGCGCGAATGTTGTATTGTGAAAGTTAGTTTATGTTAGAAATAACGGCATTGTATTGACAGACGTGACAGCAGACGGGATAAGGTTTGAAAAAAAGCGACGTTGCCAGCCAAACTTGCGGAAAGAGATAACAAACGAATATTCCGATGATTAGAGTTAACTAATGAATAGTAGTTTATTGAGAGGCGGTGAAATAGCCCCTAAATGTGATTGCGCTTGCCATCGACGTTATCAGTAAAACGTGTTCAGAAGTTTTGCGCGTTTGACCGAAAGTTTCAAGTCATAAATAAGTAAAACTATAACAATAACGTGCGCTTCCTGTCTCCGAAAGATGTAACTTATAACGGACAAAGTTATGAGGGAATGTGACATCAGCCAGGTGAATTAGTAGCATGAAAAAAAAGGGGTAACTTTGAATGACACCAGTTCAGAGGATAATGGCACAAAGCACTCAGAGTAATTACTATTGGCCATCGAAGGAAGTGGACAGTGGACATATCGGCGCAGCTTCGGGTATAAAAACAACGCGGAGGATATCTGGGTTACGGAAATAAATAATTCAGAGTCGATCCAGTTACTAAGTTTGAAAACCACCTTTCAATCCCAAGATGGTACGCCAGCGTTACCCTAATATTTGAGTTGCCCTCTTCCCTGTGGAAGAATGTAGATTTTGGTATTTAAAAAATAAATTGTGTGTAATTTGTATAACTCGATTTTTTTTACTTATCTCTTAGAGAAAAATTGCCAGCCAATGCCTTTACATATTGAATGAAAGGGTTTTAGATAAAAATTTATTTGAGCAATTAGAAATTAACAACAAAAAACTTTTATTCGCTCCTTAGTATGTTCAATAAACCAAAAATAAAAATATCAAATAATAATAACAAAACCCTAAACAATGTAATTTCTTTAAATAATTCACAATAATAAAGAGAGGTATCAATCAAACACAGTTATGATTCATTTTCATAAATGGAGAAATAAATTATGTAAAATGACTTTATAATAATAACACTCAGATAATTTATATAGAACTAGTTTTTTGTAAAAAATAGCACCTCAAAGGGACTCGGTATTCACATTATAAAACAATTAAAATAAACCTCCCATTAGTAGGTAATCAATAGTTTGTAATAATAAAATGGGGAAAACAGATTTTAAAATGTTAAGTAAAACGGTTTGTACCGAAATTATAAATTAAACATTAGAAAAATTAAAATGGGTGGAAGTAATAAAATTCATACAAATAAGTGGTCTCCATGTAGCCTTACCACAGTTTGATAATGGCTTTGAATGCCGAAACAAGCGCCGCAAAGTTTTAAATTATAAAACAGAAATAAAAAGGATTTTTGTTAAGATACGAGCATATATATTTTTAAAACGAAACACTGGTATTCTATGAAATAACGCACCTGAAAATCGGCTTTTAAAACGCTCTCGGACACATTGGTGCGCCCATCATCACAGTCGAGTGCTCTGGGAGCTAAATAATGACAGGGAGGAGGGAGATTTAGATAAGGGAGAATTCCCCTCCCCGACCTAGTGACCTAAAACGCCTCAAAAGGAACATTCAGGGCAACGAAGGGACGAGAGACTAGGAAACGGGAAAACCTTTCAATAGACCAACTAGCCCACCCCACGAGTATTGTAATTACGAACAGTTTAAATTGGTTCATGAAGGGAGAGAAATCTTCGCCCGAAATTCAACACGTGTTCTTAAATACTCTTGGGTTATATTTCCTTATTTGTAATTTTGTAACTGATAATTCGCGGTGGAATTCCATTTTAATATGAATTTATGATTTAAAAAAAACCACTTAATATCAAATGTTTTAAGAAACTGGTTTGAAATAAGTTATAAGGGGTTTTTTTAATCATAAAGTTTGTATTTCCATTTATCTATTAATATTATAGTGTTTTTTTTTAAAGTAACAAGTTACAGTCGTTACTTTACTTTGACAACTTTTGGTTATGTAAGCTCCGAGTTGGTGAATTTCGATGAGGTTTAGAGGTAGTTTTAGAGTTAAAGAAATACGTTTTTTTGTGATAACTTTATAGAGCAGCTATAAATCTTTCGTTTCTTGTTTTGAAAAGAAAAGATGGGCTACGAAATAACAGTACGGGATTTAAACTTGATCTATACGAATGTCAGCCAACCTGAATGCTTACCGATCAGATCAATTCAATCAATGTTGTAGATATGCTCAAAGAGAGCTTTACTCTTGATATAGTAAAGCTATAATATATACCTGGTACTACTGGGTATCAGGTAAGGAGTAGGTACTGGCCAATTGCTTTTACAAAACTGGAAAAAAGCCAAAAATATTATCCCACGTTATATTTAAAATTATTTTCATGTGGTAGAAATTTTTCCATGAATAAGCCTACAGAATATGCAAAGATCAAGTGGATATTTCGAATAAGGAATCATTATTTTATAATGATATGAAAATTGTTGAAACACTGTAACTTTGACAGTAAATAAAGGGAGTCTTTTCTACGAATAAAACTCAAGATATGGAATACGTACCGAAACGCATTCCATTGTTAACGTATACCTGAGAAGATATAAAAGTAAATACCTACGCATTACTAAAATATATCGATATTATTTCAATGTTTCCCAAAATTACAACACGATTTTAGCGGCATGCCTCACTGTCGACAATGGTAATCGGTAATTATAGGGATATGGGGGTAAAGTGGAACTGGAAGCAAACATAATCTGATGGACTAATTGTTTTTATTGTCGGAAATACAGAAGTCAAAAATTTACAAAAAATTATCATAAATATTATTTAATGATTAAACTCTCTGAATCCTCCTTGTGATCTCATATTGCACATTGAGTATAAAACAGAAGTACCCAAATAGGAAGACTGATTTTGATGTAAAAAAAACAGTAATAAGCAACAAAAAGGGGATAAGCATAAAAAGCATTAATTCATTTTTTTTAAATAACTGGTTTAAATAATTTTCTTGATCGTGTAAACCCTTTTAGCTTTTTCAAACGTTCGCGGACTGCATAGAGTAAAAGTGTTCATCTAGGGATGAATTTTTCAATTTTCGTGTGGGCAAGAGGTGTCCAGAGAAATTCATGATTTAACGTTTTGGTGATTTCTTCGCAAAGAGGGGGGATTCATAATTTAACGTTTTTGGGATTGTTTTTCGGATAATAATTTTTTTAATTCCTAGGGTGCAAACCGAAACTTCATTTTTGTCTAATACTCCCTGGAAACATCTACTTGTTTGGTGAGAAATTTAAAAATACGGTCTACCAACACAACTTGAGAAATCGTTTAGGACGTGGGATATGGATGAACACAAAAGTTTTAAACATCAAAGTATTTTGTTTTGCGAGCCGTACTAAATCGAGCACACGAAATATAGAAATGGACCAAGAGTTGTGCATCACTGGTGTAAATAGTGGTACGTGAATATTAACCACAAACATACGAAATAAAAATAATAAATGCAGTTTCATTCATATCAGAAAACTATTTATATATTTTCGATAATAATATGACAGCTTAGTATAAAATTAGTATCACAATTTCTGTTTTCAAAAAGGTCAACCACATACTCCCTTTTAAAAACGTATAATTTGAAACTAATAATTCGTGGTGGAAATCCATTTTAATCATAAATTTAAACTTTTTTCCTTAGTCTAAACAGTAATTTAAAAAAAATATATAAATATTTGCGTACCACAGTTTGGTAAACACTGAATCAGAATACTGCAAAGAAGCACATTTGAACGAGGAATTGTGACACTATTGTCATATTTATGTAATTTTCCTTTTAGTTGCTGTCGTAAAACATTTTGTTATTGTTACTAGTATTCTTTTGGGGACTTTTATCTGCATCTTGATACGGGGAATCGCCGAAACCTTTAGATATTATTACACAGTTACCCTGAAAGCGCTTTTGTTATTATTGCGAGATATGCGGAGATAAATACTCAGGCATAAGCAGATTTTCCACATCACCGTAGGGATTTTTTTTCGTATAAAGAATATTATGTAAATAGGTAAAATATTCAATATCGTGCAGTTGGCAACAATTGAACAAGATTAGAAGGTGAATGAAATGATAAAAAAAATACATTCAATTAGACAGAATTGATTTTTATATTAGCTGGTGTCATAGGCAATGGTGTCAGAACTACTAGAATACAAATTGGATCAGACAAAGCCGATTATTCAATTATGAATGAACATGTATACTGAAAACGTAAACTTTCAGTCTTTTTTAATATAAAAATAATATTCAAGTCATTATGTCCCGGATGATTTTTATATATTGTGTAGGAGGGTGGGGGGAGGCTTAGAAAAGCTTAACTTGAAATTTTCGACCAAGATTTCCTGATAGCTTTCTCCACCATCTTGAAAAAAAATAGTAAATTTTGTTTTTTTGCGATAACTCAGATCTGATATCATGGTACGAAAATTGCGATTAAATACTTTTTGTTGCTTTTGTTACGCTCTGCAATTTAGTTTTTATGAATTTTTCACCTGCCGTTGGTAGTTTTTTAGTAAAAAATTAAGAGATTGAAACATGTTTTTTTTTTGCTGTTTTCTCCATTTTGGTAATGCATATCGAAAAAATGTTTATTATCAAACCAGTTCGGTTTATTTGCATTTACAAATGTATATAATGAGTGTACTAGAACATTTAAAGGGAAAGTAGCAGTTTTAACCCTTTACCGCATACTGTTCCAAATTTAGAACATAAGAATGTTATCATCATAAAGGGCTATGTGGGCCATATACTCGTATGTATTTTATTTTCAGCTAATTCCTTACTGTGAGCTTTGCATTAGCATAAATCGAACAGTGCTGCCAGTTACGAGCTCTTTTACTTTTAGTAACTACAGTCGCGTCAGTCAGTTGTCATTTCGGCCATTTCGTGAATGAGCGTGGTTGTGATTGTTCAGTGTGTGAATTACTTTTGTAATATTTTAGAAGTAATAATAAATATTAAGATATACAAAAAAATCTACTTCTGGTGTGGTTGGTATACCTTTAAAGCATAGTGTGACAATTTTGGTATTATTGCATTTATGTGCCATATTGCATGTAGTGCCAAATATGAAACAAAACATTTATAATAAATGCCAAACACGAATGAAAAAACATGAATGCAATTCTTAAAATAAATATTTTTTTTATTATTTTTTACATGATTCTAAACACATTTTTAAACAATTTTTTTCTGGAAATATTTAAAAAAATCCATGCGGGTTCTAAATTAATAATATTATATAATTAATTGAACTTTATTCAATTTCTAAACCTACCTTTCTGTCTTTTACTCCCCTTGTAGGCAATTTTAAAAGGAAGTTGATATTACAGTGAATGGGGTGATTTACTTATAAACCATGAGTTGCTGTTCATCAATCATAATTCTACTAATTATAAGGAATCATTCTCCACTGTCCAGAATGTCGCGACTTGTTGATTCAAGCCATGGTCTTGAAATTTTTGGTACCAGTCTAAATGATTTTAGTCATTCTTTAAGACTCTATCAAAACTTTGACTTGACCTTGGCCTTAACTTTAATGTTCTTTCTAATGTATATTTTTTCCTATTTTTGTCATTGCTTCATTATAATATAATGTATGTGCTGTTATTTCTCTTTTGCGCTTTTTCCCATTTCGTGTTAAGTTTTTTTTTTTGTAATTGGACAATGTCCGTTAGTTTATAAAGAAATACGAATTGATAGATTTGTATCCTTTTGGGTTCTGAAAACGTCTTGGAGCGAGCTGAACTTATATTTATTTAAAAAAATCATCGAGTACATTCGAGTAAAAGTTTTTTCGGATAATTAATAATAAAATATTCTTTAGGCATTCGATCAAAAAACTTTTGAAATATTTTCATAAACGTTTGAAGTTTGTCCAAAATATTACAGCTAGACATTTATTCGGAAAATTCTGAGATGTTGGCAGCTGTTGGAGAAATGAAGACTCTAAGTTTATTAATTAATATTCTGAATATTCCTTAGGGCTCTGCACATTTACGATACTTTAAATAAACTCGCGATACCAATTGCTCAGGCATTCGCGCCATTCAGAATATCCAATTTACTAGGTTTACTCAACGCAAAATTCATGTTATTTTTTAGCAATTACTAAGACTAAAACCGCAAATTGTTTAATGTAGGAAATAAGAACACGGTTTACTTAGATCTGTTGGTCATTGCGAAACGTGTTTGATTACCAATCTATGTTTATTATTCAACACTTAAATATTACATTATATATAACACACAGTGATTGTTGCATAGAAGTGGGCGTGTTAGAGTAGTAATCAAACTCCGTGGTCGAACGGGTAAGATCCTCGACTATGAATCCATAGGTTGCGGGTTCAAATCCCGGCGTGCGTCAATTATTTTTATTTAATCAATATGTGTTATTTCACATTTAATAAATACAAAATAATATATAGTGTATTTGCAGTACGTTCCAAAGTGGAAGATATTCTTAATTGCAGCCCTGGTGAAAGACCACCACTCAGAATTGAATCGTTGCTTGAAATGGCTTTAGCCATGTATAGTGACCAGATCAGAATAGCTAGGTACTTCACAACCTTCCCCTTTCATATTTCGTTCCCTTCCCCATTACCTCTAGTTTTACAACATACCCCAATTGGGGATGCCATAGTCCCATTGGCTCCAGACGGTTGGAAGCAGTTGGGACTCTTGTGCTGTATTCCCGATAATATATTTTTTTAAACTCATCTCCTCCCCCACTCCATTCAACCTCACAACATACCCCTTATACCATAGTCCTACTGGCTCCGGTCAGTTGGGACTCATGTGCGGTATTAAAATTTAAAAATAGGCTGAATATAATCCACCGTAACCAGATTTACAAAGTGAATAAAATTGTGGTGTGAGTTTTCAACATAATGCGAACGTTTAAAATAAATTGTGTGCAAGTCGGGAAATGATTTGAGATGAGCGGAGGCAGAGCATGAAGCTGGTGGGGACAGAAAGTGCCTCTATATGTTACCTGCAAGGTGGCTTTTGAGAGGGTAGTTCGATTTAATTGAGTGATGCTATCTTCACGAAAGGAAGGTGCGAATGATTTATGGGGGTTGGTAAGGATTTCAAGGATTCTTACATCACCTGAGCGAAGAAAGAGCAAAGAAGAAGAGTATTATAGTGGGATAGAGTTTGCATCTCGTATTTTTTTGAAGAGGTCAACAATCGTGTGGTGTCATTAAATATTTATTGTTATTTTTTTCACTTGTTATATGTACACTGTTCACATCTTTAGAATCGTTTACTTTTAATACTTGAATATTAATGTTTTAAGTACCAAAATGTTAACTGTCCTTAATCTAATTTCCTTTTCTTTGATTTAAAAATGAATTCATACGTTTCATCTGGATTTTTATACCCTTAGCTAATAGTAAATTGTTTTTTTTATTTTTATCTGTTAATGTACACATGCTCTCATGATTTATGATGACGATCATGATTTTAGATAGTTTGAATTTGTATACATATTATTTTCTCCTTGTTAGTTAGTCTTGTTAACTTAATTAATTTAGTATGAAGCGTACTTGAGGTGCAATATCACAAAACTGCGCTATATGAGTTGTTCACTGTTATTATTATTCAAAGATGTAATCGAACTAAATATTTTCTTAACAAAAATATTACAATATGCCCGGTAATAATAATTATACAAAATTATTCGTGCTCGAGCGAAAAATAACACCATGGATATACTAACGAATGTGTTAACAGCTTCATTGGAAATAAGGTCATTGTTATTTTTTATTACACCATTGAATGATAATATGGACAACGGTGGCTAGTTCGCGTGACAGACAAAACGCCATAGTTTTCAAAAACACTCCTACAAAGGACGGTAATAAAAAAAACTAATTTCATAATTAAATGAAGTGCCAGAGCTGCTGGTTAATAACGAACTAGACGAAGATTTAAATAATAAAATATTGAATAACATTTATTTGTAGAAAATAAAATAGTTAATTATTAGGTCATAATAAGTTGCGATTTTATTATTAGTACAGCCTTCGTGTCTTATCAAAGATATAGACTATTTTTGTGTGAATTCTGCTCAGAGTAATGTTATAATTATTTTTATTTTGTTTTGAAATGTGACACATCTAAGGTCTATCCCCGATTTGAAAAAAGGCTCACGTAAGTAAAGTACCTATCTAGTTGAATTTCATCTGATATTTTGTTGGATAAAGCGGGTACAAATATAAAATCTCAGATTGAAAAGGAAATAAAAATAATAAGGAGAAATATAAGTAAATATAAATAGAAGCTGATAAAATCGTTTTTCTTGTAACTAAACCTCGTTTTCTTGGCTTTACGGAAGATTTAATAATATTTACAGTAATGGTACATGCGACTTAAGAAATATCTCAATATTCAATGCTAGCAGTAAACATGTTGGAGTAATCGCGATTTTAATATTCTCTCTCAAATCAGGCAGTTACCTACTAAATACTATGTATGACGTAGATACTTACGGACACATAATTCAGTACAAAACTCTTTGTTTCAAATAAATCATTTTTCACGAAAAACTATATGTGATGTTCCTACAATGTTTGTTTTGATGTTTAATTAAAACATCGACTAATATCACATGGCACTAAATCCATAACAAACATCGATATTGGGATGTTGACCGTGAGCCCCGTACTGCCCATCGATGTTTTTTTACTAGATAATTATTTCGGGAACCATAATCAACGCTCCTAAAGTTAGGAATACCTATATCCCAAATTATGACAGTTTTCAGTTCGATGGGTCTCCAGGGATTCCCCCGAACAAGTCAACCGTGTGGGTGTGTGGAAATTTGCATATTTACATAATTCATACTAGTTTTTCGGGGAAATGGGTGGACACAACTCCGAATACGGGAGTGTCGGCTAATTAGATAAACACGTTAATAAACAGTGCCAAACAAATTCACTAACATAATATTGATTTTTGCAGAGTTCTACACTACACGTTTCAAGTAAACTTGTCTACGTTTCCTTCTTTTGCTTTTTCTTAAGTTGCCATAATATTACAAAATACAAATACATACATTTTCTGATTTCTAGGAAAAAAATGAGTTTTCTTCGATACAAAGGAGGGCTGTATGGCGATAAAGTTAAAATATTATTAGGGGTATGATTTTTAAAGCGAAACAAGTAACAACTAATAACGGTTCGGAAGGTAAGATTGGCAAATCATTAAAAGCATAATATTATGTCGCCCGAAAGCAAAAATACACTAGTGCAGAAATTACGTTCAAGGTGTCATTTTTTAACGAAAAAGTAACAAAGTTTTTAATGAAAATAATTTTCGTTTAGGTACCTCCTTTCAGATACTTTTAAATTTATTTCAGCTTTAGCTATATTTATATTTATTTTTTTCAACAGTATATTAGTACCTTTAACTATGTATAATAAATAATGTAATACAAAAGATACACATAAAATAAAGATCAGAAAAAAACAGTTCAAATATTTCTAAATACAAAAATAAGTCATAATATCCGAATAACAAAAATGTCCCAACAACAATCTTTTATATTTCCCACATTAGTAGTGTGGGCAAAGACGAGTACATGATGAATGCACTTTGTATACGAAATTGTATAATTGCTAGTAATTCTCGACAGTCTAATGTAAACTATTTTGTAAAACTCTTCCACCTGATAATTTAAGCATCTTTATGTTATTTAGTAGATAATCAATTTAGTGGTAAGACCTAAATGGCGTAAACTCGTGAATTTAAAGTGCATTGTTCCACCCATATGAAGTAACGAAGTAATGCGCATAGCGCCGTTCTAGTAGTATAAGGAACATGAATTAGAGTCAGTAACTTTAAATGATTCATCACTTAATGATAAATAAGAATCTAGAAAAAAAAAACCTAAATGGTTAGCTACTTCCTTATCTCCCTCTTATCCTTCACACAGTTTTCAGTCTCAAAACATTTCCCAAATAGTTTCATAGTTACAGATGCCATAATTCCACACAATAAGAAAAATTTCAATGAAAGGGTCTCTACGAGGCACTTGCAGTTCTGCTGAGAATATTATTGAATTGAATTGCAGTTAAGTACCAAAAATAAAAACTTTTTTTTAAAGAATCGTATTTTATTTACAATTGTCGATAATAATGATTATTTGCATATAATCAAATTTGCATATAATCAAATTAATATTGTTGGTGTGTTTTTCTCAAAACACTGAGGAATCTGTACCACAGGGGTAGTTATTTCAACTGGTATGGAAATCGTTACACTTCACACATTTCATAGATCCAACAAATTCAAAGGAAAGAAAATAAATGACAAACCCATCAAAGGAAAATGTCAAATCGAAACCGAGAAATATGCACCAGGTGGGAATAATTTTCCAGTTACATATTCCTATACAGAAAAGGGAATCATTCCATGTTCCTAGTGCCAGGAGCACAATAAACAGTGTGGATGTATGAACCTCTGAAATATGTACTACAAGTTTCCATATTTGTTGTTTGGTATTCATCTCGCGCGGGGCTTTGATGTCGGCCATCCCGCCGTCCTGCTACTTGATAGCTCACTACACGAGATGATATCCGCGAGCATGGCCCGAGGCAGTCTCCGACGAGCGCCTCTGCTCTAGTACCCGGCAGCCCATCATAATACTTGGATATCTTCCGATTCTGCCTACCGATCTCTGGGTATTATGATTAGTGAAGGAAGGTGCTGCTCGTTTATCTATGAATATTAGATTCAACAGGGAAAATGATAGGATGCCTAGGTGCAGTCATTGGCAATACATGTGCCCGAAGTTATTTCTAAATATACTTACCTGAACACTGTGTTATTTAATAAATTTAAAGTAAAGTAAGTAGGATTTAAAGTGTTGCAAAAAGGCATTTGTGTGTAAAGGTGGAGAACATACACGAACAATGAACACACCAACATAATATCATGATACGCATTTCCATTATCACATCTCCAAACTGGAACGGTGTGCGAATAAACTGTGTATTTTGAATATATTTAAATAACATATCGTCGCTGGAAAGGCAAAAGGGCTTAAGCGAAACTTTGGTCAAAAATGAGTTAAATATGCAGTTTTGATCAGTTTTTTTTTCTGCATCGAATGCTCGGATTCTCGTTTGATTCTAAAGACTTTTGTGGACCTTCAGCCATCTAAAATGAATTTACATTTGGGAGAAGGCTTGACGCAAGCGACACAAGTTTGGGACTTTTGGCTTTTGTCGCTTCAAGTTACTAATTCAGTGAGAGGATTGAGTTACCCGAGTTAACTTTTATTTTCGAAATCTAACCAGGTACTGAATACTTATGATATTTATTGCTCTGCTTTTGGGGCTCTGGTGTAAACTTCCTGAAATGGCGCTTCAGCCCGTCTTGCCTCTCCGGCGACGATATGCGAAAAACCATAATACATGTTTTTTAATGGGCTTTGTCGGCTTTTGAACCCGTTATCTCAAGGTCCAGACCAGAGTCGAGCTAATCCTTCTACCGTAGATATCATAACATGCACTGCGCAGACATATTTTTTTGTAAAATGTATTATATTCTGTGGGACGTAATACAATTCGACATATTAATGTCAGCCGGCAGTTGGCAGGCGGCGAGTGTGTACTTTAAAGAGTTTATTTTTAAGATACCATTACTGCGAATCAATAGCATTAAGTGAAAGTAAACAAGGGCCAAACAATAAGAAAAGTAGCAAAAAAACTGGGAGACGCGATTGGCAAACTCCCGAAGAAAGGCCGACACAACAAGTTAGGTCGGATTACAAACAAACGGTCGGTTGCCGAATATTCTGCCAAAACCAATTCGGTTTAATGCACTAGTTCGAAGGTTCAATTAGCGTGCCTACACACAGCGGGAAATCTGGAAGAAGGAGATATAGAGGCCGCATAACGCATTTTTAAACATGGTAGCTTTGAGCATTGACTTTGTTAATGCAGGACTGAGGATAAAGTGGTTGAGATTCACCAATACATATTATATTGAACAGTAAAAGTTTAAAAAAAATGAGACTCTCATTCCTTAAATTCGTTAGAAGATTTTCATCATTATCTGTTCCTTACTGCGAAAAATTAAAAAAAGACCTTTGACTATTTATAATTTTTAATTTGCTTTCATCAGCAAAAAATCAGAAAAAAATTGAAGTTATTATGATATGGTTATTGTGTCCTGCCAGAAGTGACCTGCCAGGTAAGTACGAGTATGTTGCTGTATATTTATATAAACTAGGAATTAATATTAACTAGAAATTAAGATTTGTACAGCGCTCTCGGGGTGTTTTTTTTACAAAAACGGCGCTATACAAATTATCCAAATATTATTATTATTACTAAATTGAAACATGTCTACAGTGGAAAAATTGCTTTTTGAATATTTATTTATCGTCAGTCTACGCTCTTGCAGGGTATCGACCAAATGAATTACAACAGCCGGCGTTGTGTGTGATGAACGAATGTTTGTCCATCCATGCGAAACGCCTACAAAATAAAACTAATCGTGCATCGCCAAAAAACCGTAGATATTAACAAAGTGAGGTAAAGTTTCAACATAATAAAAAAAACGAACAATGTCGTGAAAAATTTATAATTTATATTCTTAAATAATATTTTTGTATTTTCATAATTATGTAAATGCCTCTTGATTATCGCGGAAAATGGCGTAAATCGAATTCAACGTTTGCTGAGTTTATCAAGAATAATTTCACATAGAGATAAACTTTGGATTACGGCTACGCTTGACAGCCTGCGTGGTCCGAGTAGTGAGACACTCGAATACGAATCCAGTGGTCGCAGATTCAAACCCGGCGTGCGAAGATAAATTTTATTTAATTAATATGTGTCATAACACATTTAATTCATATGAAATAATATATAGTTTATTTGCGGCACGTTCCAGAGTTGTAAATACAAAGTATCGCCCTGATGAAAGACTAGCATTCAGAATTAAAACGTTGCTTCAAATGGCTCTAGCCGTGTTTGGCGACCAGATCCTAATAGCCAGGTTCTTCTCAACCTTCCTCGTCACCATCTCCTTACCCTCTCCACTACCTTCAACCTCACAACATACCCCAATTAGGGATGCAATAGTCTTACTGGTTCTAGGCGGTTCGGAGCAGTTGGGACTCTTATGCGGTATTCAATATAAAAAATACTCGTGACATTTTCAAAATGTCATGGAAAATATAAAATGGAGTTCCACAAAAAACAAAAGCTAAAGAAAATAATATATTTAAATATATAGGTTTCCTGTAACTAAATAAAAGTGATGAAAGCACTGCATCCTACAGTTACATCATCCGCATGTAAGTACGCAATACGGTATACGGCACGGGCCGGGCTGAAATACAACCCTCGGCGCGGCGGTTTTGGCAGTAAGCACTAAGTACGGAACTAAGTGGGCCGGCGGTATTTACACGAGGTTGGGCATTTGTGACCGATTCGGTGAACTTAATTAGAAAATTCCAGCATTTGCTACTACTGATCTGACGCCAAATAATATGCTATTGCAGTTTGGCGGAACACGCGTAGTTATTCAATTTACACAACACGTGGATTGATCAAAACCCCTGATGAAGCACGTTTATTTATTTAAATTTTTATATCAGTAGAACTGGGTGGTTGGTACACCCAATCACCCAATCTGCAATATTACACGAGCTTAAATAATGTAAAAAATATGAATATAATAATTTGTAACAATAAAATAAAAATATTACAATAAAATATAAATTATATAAAAGTAAAACATAATACCTACATCATAATACAAATAACTTATGGCGAACCTATTTCTAGCGTAAAATGTGCATTTCAATTAAATAATATCAATAATCAACAACACAAATATGAAGCAGAAAAAAAACAGAAAATAAAAAGACAATGGTCACAACCGAGACTCGAACTCGGATCTTCTACTACATCCGGGAGTAACACTTCAACCAATTCAGCCATTGGGATCTTATTAGAAACCGACATTTTTTAATAGATCTCATACTTTTCACTGATGATTATTGATTTAATTTTTCAATTTTATATTATTTAAATATTAAAAAAGCATTAATGCTTAAAAGTTAATTATAATTTCAAACAAATTATTATTTATTCTGCAATGGCAATCAAAAGGCATATCGATATTTATTAAACTGCACTTTAGCTGTATGAAGTGTTTCAGTAAATATCCCAGTGTATCATGTTGTATTTTGGTAAACGCTGAAATTACGCCAATATATTTTTATAAGCATCATTGAAACAGTTTTGTTGTGCCCATTGCGACAAAATACACTGAAAGTGGGGCGATTTATCGCTATTCTGGTGAAATAAACAAGTTTTTGTGTTACTGCGGCAATTAAAACCACGACCACATAATTAACTTTCTGTCATCGCAGTGTTCGTGTTTATGTCAGTGCGCCAATGTGACTAATTAATAAGTTATTTTTTAAATATAAATACAAAACCTTGTAAAAAAAGTTTACTGCAACAGTTAAATCATAATAATAACTGTGTAAAACGCTCTTGTGAGTATTTTATTACTAAAAGGTGCTTCATAAAAAAAAACCTGGAGTTGATTACAGTCAAACTGTATTCTTCGAAGAAAATAAAAAAATATTGAGTGCTGTGGCTTGCTAGCCAGTTGTTGATATTTTTCTTTGAATTAGTACCTAATTAAAATTACGTGATTTGAAACGCGAATACAAATGTATCAAACATAATTATGTTTTTTCACACTCCAAAAAAATTTACGAATATATTTTATTGATAGGCTAAATAACAATAAAAGGGGGTAAGTTTGGGTACCAGAAAAATTATAATTGCCAATCACATAGAGCACCCCCATTGAATATACGCTGTATTTTTTATTACAACGAGAGTCAGAGTTTCGTCAAAATATCCAACTGCAATGGAATACAAGGCTTTACTTTGACAAGACCAAAAAGAAAATCGAAAGAAACGAATATACTGTAAGTAGGCAGGTACCCATCCGAGGGATATAAAGCAAGTCGATACGAGCTGCGGGCCTTTCAAATACGCTGAAGCTTGCAGCATGTAAAATCCACTCTGTCATTCTAATAAATAACGACATGTCGGTGTACACATTTCAAAGGGCTGCTGTACTTTGTACCTACTGTATGCCAGCGGAATGTTTACAGATGAGGAATACGCAGTACTCAGCCAATGAATAAAGCGACAGTCGGTAACAAGGAGTAGCAACAGAAGGTCTCGTATGCCTGTGCCTACATTGCCTATGCTTTGCAGAGTAGGCACTATACACAAAGCATCGGGAGTTTTTATCCGGGATGCTGGTAACTGGCAAGTGCTCGCTCACGGAGATAAGAGGAACGGTACCCGCTAAGAGGATCTCGCTAACAACGGGCACGGAGTTACATCGCGCGGAAGTGAGGCTCCAAAAAAACGTACCGAAAAAATGCCTTAATTTGCTACATATTTACAAAAAAGGTTTATTTTATCGTATTAAAATGTTTCGGAAAACCGTACCATTGGAATGGCTTACTTTGCCATTTTTGTTATTTTTTGAAGTCTTACTTTTCGTATTTTAGGTATTCTGAAAAGCTTATTAAGTATGCTCCACGTAATGTCTTTTTTTCTCTCATGTTAGTTATGAAAAAGAATACTTCGATTGAAAACTATATGGAAGAGCTTATCATGTTTTTTTCACATTCGAAAACCAGTAAAATTGTTGGGAAGTAGGGCAAAAATGTCTTTAAGAGGAGTTTTCTTTGTACCAGTCATAAAAATCGTTCGTATGTTTTGAACCGGAACAAATAATCAAATATGTATGTAAATCAAACCTTTATAATATGTTTATTATTACTACATTAAATTACTAGTAACTTATTTTTTTCAAATGAAGTAAAGTTACCCCTTAAGGGGCGGCAAAGTAAGGCAAATTTCCGACGCGGCCGTATGCGACGGTGAATTGAAAAACATATTAAGAAGTTGAAAAAGTATACAAATTCAAATGCAAATCACTACTAACACTGATGGCATGAGACGTTTTTGTATTTTTTTACACGCCCGTGTGGCCTAGATGTTAAATGATCCGCGAACAATGAACCGAGTTCAGTATTTGTTCGACTGGCAAGTGGTGAGTTTTGAATTTGGGAAATGTGCCTCAGAGGGCTGGTACGCTGTCAATCAAAACACTAGTGTTGATATTTTTATAACTGGAAACTTTTAGAACCAAGTTAGAGGTAATGCATCAGTAGCTATTGTTGCAGAGTCACACCTAAAACAGAGGAACTGTCGTTCTCTTAAGAACTGGAATATCCATTTTATTTGTATCATTCGTGGTAGATATTCACGGTATTGTCCTGGTGAAAGACCACTATTCAGAATCCAAACGTTGCTTGAATAGTGCAGTGATCAGATCTCAATAGCCACTAGCCAGGTACTTCTCCACCATCCTCTTCCACATTTCCTTCTGTTTCCCACTATCGTCAACCTCACAACATACCCCGATCAGGGATGTCATAGTCCACTGTCTCCTGACGGATGGGAGACGAATTTTTAGATTTTTAAATTAAAGCTTTTCAACTCCTAGATAAAAGCTACGATACAGAACTGAATTGCCACGAACCTTTACTTGGCAAGGAGATGTTTCAATCGTTGACCTATCATGTGGTGACATTTATACAAGAATTACAATTTCACCCGTAACGCTGTGCGTATAGTACAAATTAAAAATAATGTGTGCAATTACACAATGATAAAAATCCTGTCATTTTAATTAGAATTTCAGAATTATGTCTCTTTTTTGCTATAACCACCGCGAATTTTTCGAACACGCGAGCGTGGATGCAGGCGTGTGAGTCTTAAGCATCGGAGCTAGTCGAATACGAGTATATCAGTTATCGGTCTAGTATGTGAGTTTCCTATACGAGGTCGTCTGCAGCTTCATAAGCTCTCGATATCTCGATTTATAAAATACTTCAATACAACATGTAGCGGGGAGTACCATGGCCAATAACAATACAGATAACCGCACTGTGAAAGTGCTTCAGATATGGAGACATATCAAACGAACGGGCTTCAGATTTATGAGAGATTTAGAGAAACAAGGAAAGTTAAATAAAGTCAACGTCGTAAAATTTCGTCGGTCACCTTCGTGATACTGATAACTTGGGTAGACACATAAAATCATATCACGTATTATACAATTTAGAATATAACAAATTTATATACGCTCAACCTCTGTAGAATTGTGGTCAACGCACTTGATTAGGGAATTTGTGTTCATACCTCGGAGGAAATATATCTGAACCTTGGAAGCAAACGTCCATCCATTCATCCATCCCAAATCGTGCGAAAAAACACTAAAATGTGTTACGGGAATAATGGAAGCCTAATTTTTAGTATGGAAATTGTGAAACAAACGTGGAGGCAAAATGAATCAGCTGACCAATTCCTGCAATCTCATTAATAGAAATGAATTGGGTCATATTTGAAACTAAAATCAGTTGTATTTGACAACTTTTTGAAATTTAAGCTAAAGTTTTATCTTGTTTACGTATGAAGATTTGACGACTTTCGAATGAATACATATTGAAAAATCGAAAATGGGTTTTTTTTTTAAAAATAATTTAAATATATTATGACATTTTAAAACTCTCGTTTTGAACGGGGGTTCTAATGTAACCCCGAACGAGAGTTTTGTGCGATATCTTATAGATAAAGATTACGGAAATATTATGAATATATTTCTCTCTTAAGTATTAACAAAAACAAATTATGTACCTTAAATTATGTTATGAAAACGCTTTAATAAGTAAGATCAAATGGGGTAACTACGTCACCCCTTACGTAGTTCGATTTTTACTTTCTGGTACGGAAAAGGTATTATTATTACAGCTGAATTTATTAATTTATTTGTGGCTCATCAACTTGTTTACGTACATTTCACGGTTACTACCTTTGATTTTATCAGTACTTACATAGTAGTGCTATTTGAATTTTCCAGACATCTATTGTGAAGTTATGATTCAAAATTATGTCTGTTTCCACCGATTTTAATAATAATGTTCTCGTTTGAGAGGTACTGAAGAATAAAATCTACGTTTCCCCATTCGGTAAATACTAACTATTTGTTTACTAATGGCACCTCAATCTTAATTGTTCTGTAAGATGTGTACTTAAGTTAATTACCCGTAGTAATTGAGTGTTAGTTTTGCCCGTTCTCGTAAACGAACGAAATTGAATGTAAAGTACCTACATACCTATATACCTGCCTACCTTCGTTGATTTATTTTTAGTATATTCTTTAACCTCGTGAACTCTATTAAGAAGGTAGCAGAAATTTCATTGAAATGTTTTATTATTATTAAGTACAAATTATATGATACTGATTAAAAAAAAAAATAGAGAATATAATATAATTTTTTAGTTAATATTAATTAAGTTTTTAATAGGTTGAACTAATATTTTGTAACATTTACGAACATAGTTATTAAATGATATTGGAGTGATATAAATTAAATACAATACCATAAATATGGAAGATTCCGGAGACGCCCAAGGAAGACGTGCCATATGCAAGTGAATAAAATACTTGAGTCGGGTCATTCCAAAAGTCAGATAACAGTAGTATATGAGATAATGTATAAATGTGAGGAAATCAAGGATCAAGTGATAAGATAGATACTGTAGAGGTCTATCCTTCCTACCTACCCCGGAGGTGAAATTGACGAGACACCTTTTTAGTTGATGTTTAATAAACTACATATTGAATATACCTACAATTTCTCTATTATTTTCCTTTTAAAATTAACACTAAATAAATATTATCTATATAACTAAAACACGTAAAAAAATATACGTATATATTTAAAAAAAAACGCTTATTATGTTAAACTAAATCTTATAACCTAAATGGTACTTTGAAATAACATGTACCTATATACAGGAGCGAACATAGACAGGTGTTCACACGGAAAAAATGAGTTAATTTGCAATGTATCAGATATCGTTGTGATTTATTGATACCATTTCACTTCATATTATAAAGAAACATTCTTTAAAAGGATCTTTGTCATATTTTGCACCAAATTCTTATTTGTAAAATATTAGAAAAAAAAGTTTTTCTTTCAGGAATATTTACAAATTACAAAAATATTTTGCACTATACACCCACGGAATTTTTATTTTAAATGTACATCGTATTTTTATTTATTTATTAATGTAACACTAATAAAAAGAAATCAGTACTTTGGTGTTCCTTCTTTATTTTCTTTCTGTTTCTTTTTCTCACCTTTCTATGGTCGTTGCTGTATATTCTTGTTCTTTTAAACATAAATTATTAAACCATAAAACATGTAAAAAAAATTGTACCCAATTAATGTCAAAAACTTTTTAATTCACACTTGACAAATGTATATGTAACATTGAAAAGGTCTGCCCATTGAAGTACCTAACGTACGAGTATGTGTGTACGTAGTACCTGCCTAAATACATTAAGCAGCCTGTGAACGAGAACAATCGAAGTGCTCATTTTGTAGACTTTTCACACTTTCAAAAATTGGCAATTCCGTGCGGGTGGATAATAAAGCCAGTTGCGTGCCAGGAGGGCGGAAGTGTATCACTATATGAATTGAATTACCCGCTTTAAGGACTGGGAGAGGATTTCCTGAAGAAATCCTATCTCTTGTGCGGCGTTCGGTGAAAAATTGAAGGTCATAAAATCAATTGTTGAAGATCGAACGGTAGGAAAAAACGACGATGTTGTTTAAAGGAATATAATTATGCACACCTTAATAATTTGTAATGGTCACCCGAATGAAGGAATCACCACATAATTCAAATAACTTTATTGTTTTTACGACATAAATAACAAATAATTTTAAAATTGTGTATTTTAAATTAGCGTGTCCGTTTCGTATAACCACAGTGGTAATTGAAAATAAGTACTTTGTTTGAAAAAAAAAACAAAATATTGTAGTTGTTTTTTAATCTAAGAGTTGTATCAATAACGTTATTCTTTTATGAAGTTAAATCGTCCTTCGATAGCTATTTGTTTAAGTCATCATATTTTAAATCGGTTAGTGGCAGAGTGGTCCGACACGTCGGGCATTTAATCCTCCGTTAGGTAAGTCCTCCACCATTGCTTGAGCAACATCAAATACTGTCAGATTATTTGTAAGCCGAAAACGCTTGTCATAAAAATCATAAAAAAAACATTTTCACCTAAATATCACCTCAAGGGTGCTTTCAACTACTTATTTAAATATACCTATCTACTATCTTGAGTGGTCATCACATAAGAAAAATTAAAACACTTCCCTTATATACAACATTCAGACCATCGGGATGCAAGCTACGCCTAGATTATAATCAAAGTAACTTCAATAAAGATATAACTCCATGTAGAAAGTTGCAAAAGCGGAAAGTCGAGGATAATAACTTCTTCATTTGAGTTTGCTGCTTCCGTATCATTCTATTTAAATTTGCATGCATCTGCGAGTGGAATTAAGGCCGCCCCAAATACCTACGCTAATAACTAGATCAAGTTGACTCTTAGGGAAGTAGGTCACTGCAAGTGCAGTCATACTTGCATAAATGCGCTCGACAAATTAATCATTGCCTCTAATACGTATATTTTTTAAATTTTAATAAAATACATTACTTTGACTGATATGTAGACTATACAAGTAAAATAAAAATTGCAACATTGGAGAGTAAAAAGTTATCGGATCGTTAGAATTAAAATGTCATTAAAACCCCAAATCTACCTACTTACAGGTTCTACACTTTTTGACGTCTGTAATATAAAATATTTCGTATATTCTATTGTGTAATTATTGATAAAAGTACTGGGAGTAATATAAGTAGTATATAATATAATGTAAGTAGTGGGAACCTTATTTTTTTAAATTGTCATCGTCGCATTAATTTAATTTGATAAAAATTTGAACATTTGAATTTTTATATTCCAAGTAATTTTAATAAATTATAGTTTAAAGTTATTTTTGAGGTTTGTTCAGTGCATTCTGAGGTGATATTGTACTAAGAGAGTGCTGTATAAATTGACTAAAAGTATTATTATTATCAAGTAGGATATCGCTCTTCGCGAGCCAAGAAACCTTGAGAAAGAAAATTATATCAAAAATATATATTATAAAAGGTTGATAAAGAGAGAGATAGAGAGAGGCATCTGTTCATTCGTAAGCATAGTTTCACTTTAGAATCGGCTTCAAGCATGTTAGTTAAATAATAAATACAAAACTTTTGTGAAAATATCGGAGATTTTTTTTAAAAATTGTCTTCTGAAGTTTAGTTTTATTGTAAATAAAAGCTTTGTTTTTTTTTTTTTTTTTTTTTTAACACTATTTTTACGTAGTTTTGTCACTACCGTGCGTTATCTAAACGTAATAAAAATTAAAAAAATAACCAAGTATTTACTGTAATTTCACGGATACCATTTTGTTTATAACCATTTTTTATTGTTCTGTCGGTATGATATTAAAAAAAGCCAGGTTTAATTTTTATTTTTCAGAACTATTCACTATACAAATGTTTAAAAACCGAAGAAACTTTTTATTCGGATGAGAAAGGATTAAATTATTTACCAGTCTTTTCGAGGATCGATATTGGGTTTAAGCGAAGACGGTACTCACCTGAAACAAGAAAAAAATAAGAAGATTAATAAATTGAAAATCAAAGAAGTATATTATTATATTTTACTAAGCCAAAGTATCGTCCAGAGATCAATTTATAGAAAGGAAGTGAAGAAAGTTAAAGAATCAATGGTTTAGAGTGAATGTGGGTGTATTCCTATAAAATATATAATTCATTCGTATTAAGTTTGTTGGTGCTTCATCATCAGAATTTATTGACGACTCGATGTAAAAACATCAACATAATAAACAACATAAAGAGATGAAAATAGAAAAATCAATACTATTCTAAGAAGGTACAACACAACAAGTTTATTTCTATGGAGTAAAAAATTGCTCTTTGGCTATACAAAATGGTGAAAAATAGAAAACAAAAAGCATAATTAATTCATTTTATGTGAAAGTTGTTGTTTTGTAAACTTTTAATATAATGTTTTGTCATATTTTTTTATGTGATGCTTAAATAAGAGTCCTAACTGACCGGGGCCAGTGGGAATATAGCAGCTATAAAACATTGGGAATATTGTAATATGATGAACTTAATATCCACAAAGGATTTAATCCTCTGTCTAGTTAAGTCCTCTGACATTGCACAAATAACATTTTCCGATTGTAATGGTTTTTCCGATAGTAGAAGCAATTTAAATATTGCCATGTTATTCGTAACCTAGGAATCTTTCTTTGAAAAAAAAGGAAATCGTCATTGCTCCAACCAACCACAAGGTTATATACACAATTAGTAACAAAGTACCCTATATCGTCGCTGGAAAGGCAAAAGGGCTTAAGCGACACTTTGGTGAAAAATTAATTAAATATTATATTATATGTAGTTTTGATCAGTTTTTTTTCTGCATCGAATGGTCCGACTCACATTTGATTCTGGAGACTTTAGTGGCCCTTTAGCCTCAATCTCCACAAGCGACACAAGTTTGAGACTTTTTTAGCTTTTGTCGCTTCAGGAAACTCAGTGAGAGCATTGAGTTACCTAGGTAAGTTCTGTTTTCAAAATCCATCCAGGTACTAAAGATTTATGAATTTTTTTGTAAAACAAAAAAAACTTTTAAATGCTCTAGTGTAAACTGTCCAAAATGGTGCTTCAGCCCTTTTGCCTTTCTGGCGACTATATAATTTATTTAAAAAATCCTCTTCTCTTGTTCTGAGAACAATTTAAAAAAAATCTTTTTTACGTTGAAGAGCATATTTCACCTTAAAGGATTTTCATTAAAATTATTCGTTCCTTTATTATATTATATTACAGGTAAGGTATTAAGTACATCCGACCGAACCCAGAAGGGGTACACAAGCTACATAAATAATAGGGCTGCCTTTATGAAATATGCAAATAGGTAATCTTGTATAAGGTAGGCACTACGCTTCCGGGGGAGGTTTATGCACACGGCCGCGGGCCCGAGCAGCGGATTAGCGGCTCTTCGCGAGGGCCGCGGCCGCTGCTCGGTAATATATGATGTTAGCGGCGAGCGATGTTTTCAAATTAGTGATGCAACGATTGCATTAAGAATTACGATTGCAACTACGATTACAATTTCGATGAATTGTAACTCTCAAAACTTTTTTAACCTTTTCGTTGATTTCATATTTTATCAACTCCACACCGGAGTCCCTCGGCGCCGAGTCACAATTATCTATTTTATTGTATACGCCCAAGTGGGACATTTAAAGGTTTACATTGAATAGTGAAAAAATGAAAATTATTTGCACCAACAAAATAAAAAATATTTTTAAAGTAGTGATAATAGCGTTTGATTACAATAAATTGATATTTATTGAAGATATATGATATTATTATAGAATTTTTGTATCTATATTTCGTGCAGTTAAAATACATCAACCACCTCTGCTGTGTATTACCAACTACATGCAATCTAGATACAAGCGAGTATCTGAAAGACTTAGTCCTGATATTATTGTTACAATTAAATAGAATTTATCAGATCAAACATTTCTCGTTGGTATGTGAAAGGAAATAAGGTTCAGTAAATCAGAGCTGTCTATAGTACCCTCAGACCAATAATTTACAAGAGAGAGCGCTGTAGAGAGAGCTGTAGTCAGTTTATACGAGGTTTGCCGGACTCGGCTAGACCTGGTCGTGGCTAGGACTAGGGCTAGGGTATTTATATATATTACATCCATTCAAAGCACATGTCCACATAATGTTTTTGTTTATTCGTATAACCACCTTTTCATGGTATTGTTTAAAAAAAAGACAATTTGTAAACTAATAAACCGTTGAGTTATCTCAATTTATTTCGCGTATCATAACGTGTGGGCGGAGTCAACGGAGACGCGGGACACGAATAACATTCTAACAATACTTTAAAGCGGTGTGATAATTTGGGAAAATTTGTTGTCTCTTTCTTTCTCATGGTTGTACGACGTAAAAACCCGGAGAAAGTGATTTATCCCAAATCTGTATAGGTTGGGTTCGATCTGACATTCTTCGATCTGAAAGTTTTAATAAATTTAATACTTTCATCAAGTAGTTATAGTTTATGATTTTCAATGGGTAGATTAAGTTTAAGTTTATAGTTAATACATCTAAGAAACCGGTCCAGTCATAAAATAAAAGTGGAATAAAATTTGTGTTCATTTTTTCGATGGAGTCGGAGTGGATTTTATAGTTAAGGGAACCAAAGAAGAAGAAAAGATAATATTCCACTTGACTACGAACTAAAGGATACAATATTCATGAATGTTGTGTGGAGGGTCTACTTAAGGAAAGGAAGGGATGAACCTGGATCTTGAGATATATTGTTAGAAGCATAGTCAGGTTGTTGAATAAAAATACAAACACAGAAAAACAACCTGTTCTCATGTCAACCGTGAACAAATGCTGGACATGCGTTTGACGTATCTAGCTTCTTTACGCCGGTGCCTAAAGGATCAATGATGCATGTTTTTCAGGGCACCTTCCATTGAAGAAACGGTAGAATAAACACAGAATCTCCGGTGTTCGACAGCCGGGACTGAAGACAGGCGTAAATTTGACTATGGCAGAGTTATATATAACATAATAACTTAAATCATTATTATGATAAAGAGAAATTTCGATAAAATATGCACTAAAGATAAAATATTAATAATTTTACTTTCTGTATTTTTTAAAAGTGAATACCGCACTAGAGTCTCAACTGCTCCCAATCTTCTGGAGCCAGTGGAAGTATGGCATCCCCAATCGGAGTATGCTGTGAGGCTGAAGGGAATGGGGAGAAGAAGGAGATGAGAAAGAGGAAGGTTGGGGAGTACCAGGCTATTCTAATCTGGTCATCAAACACGGCTAAAGCCATTTCAAGCAACGTTTCGATTCTGAATGGTGGTCTTTTACTAGGGCGATATTAAGAGTATATAAGAGCGCATGTGCGGTAAAATCATGTATGACCGTGTTAAAAATGTGAATGTCCGGAAAGAATGCAAGGATGATGTAAGTGTAATGAATAGGATTAAGAAAGGGACGCTTGGATGATTTGGGCATGTAGAGCGGATGAACGAAGAAAGGAGTGTTAGAAGAATATATGACGTGAAAGTGAATGGTAGAATAAGTCGGGGACGCCCGAGGAAGACACGGCACGATCAAGTAAATTCATGTCAAGAGTCATAATAACAGAAGAGTATGTATGGATGAGAATGAAGCAAGGAGTGTGTGCCAAAACAGAGTTGTATGGCCTACCTTACCCTATGGCCCGCCGGGATTTGAACCCGCGAACTCTGGAGTCGCAGTCGAGCATCTTAACCATTCGACCACGGAGTCCGATATTCACGGCACAATCACTGTAATTTTAATTCAGCAAAATAACTGGAATAAGTTACAACAGTTTGCAGCTCGCAGCTTCCCCGCCTAAGGCTGTCGGCGAGTAGGGCGGGGCGAACCGGGTCATATAAAAAGGCACTAATGACGAAGTGCGGCCGCCGAGCTTTCGCAGTGTTGCAGACTCGAGTGCAAACTGTACGAAGAACTACTCTACTTTAATTTCGCAGTTTGGGCGAGCGGTGTACTTTAGAAATTAAAAATAGAGAATAAGAAATGAATATTCATAAGGAATATGACAAGTTAATGAAGGCAGTTTCTTTGTGCAATGTAAAACTATGCGGGACTAGATTCATTCTCTGAATTGAATTTGAGAGAGCACTTTTTGAATAATACCATCACTGCTTTCTACTCAATTTTATTAGCAAACAGTGTTTGTTGAAAGGAACATAAGAATTTTATTTCAGGACATAAAAATAGGCCACCCCTATATCCATTGTATTTTAGTAGAAAGGTATCACTTTGTGGAACATTTTAATGTAATAATATAGTGTCAAACCACAAAATCATACCTTTCTACGAAAATACATTTTTTTCAGGTCACATTTTATTTTAAATCACTTTTCTCTTCTATTTTTTTACTAACGAATTGAAAACTATTATTTTCTTAGGGTTATTCTACAAAAAATCCAGCCATTAACAGCAAAAGCTCGTTACGTCTTTCAATATAAGTAAACTCACCAACCAATACGGAGAGGTTTTCAAAAATAGAAAATTAATCTAATATTTTCTATATCCAGTCGACGACGTAGCAATGTTTGCCAATCGATTATTTTTATTCTAAAATAGAAATTTGTTTCCACATGCCTTACTTTCGTATGACGTTATTAAAATAGGGACCAGCGCTCAAACAAAGGAAATTATATTCTGGCAGAATTTTAGTCAGCTTATTGAGGCAAAATGGATGTCTTCGTGAATGGGTCGTAATAATACGTTTTTAATTATAAATTTCATGTTGTAGGTTATAGAATATATAGAATGTTTGTTTCGTTTTACGTGCCTTCGCGTAATGTGATTAATAATATTGTATTGAGATGATTTGACATACACGGAACGTTAAAACGTTGAGATAAAAGGGTTTAAAACATATTTAAAACAACATCTGTAAATACAACTTTCGTTTGCTTAGTCTACGGGAATGGTTAAGTTCCTTAAATATAGCTTCCAGATATTATTTAGTTTTTTACAGCGCCCTTAAGGTAACATTTAATAAAAATTAAGTAAGTAAATATATGTATGCAAATAAATTTTAAAATATTTTTTTCAACTAATCTTCTGATAATGTTTCACCAATGAACTCGAAGCGCACGTAATTCAGCATTATAAATGAGCGTGCATGTAATTCCTTAAGAAATACACCTCGCGAAGGTGTAGCCCGTAAAAAGATGAATGAACGTTCCTTAGTACCGCCTAATCGCATTAAACGAGCTTTAAAAATATTAAAATGATAAATATGGTTTCCTTTAAGTCGGATTCCAGCCGTCGAGGAAATTCTCGCAATAAAATGCAGGAAAAGCGGGGTACAAAGCACTGAGATTATTTATTGTCTCCGTACCATTCGTATAATCAAATATATCCTCCGGACCGAAGAGCTCACTTCCCCATGCATTCTCTCCGGAGAAAAAAAAGAAAAGACAAGAAAGAAGAAATAAATGCGAGCCAGATAGGATTCTGCATTGAATAGTCAAACAATTAAATAACAGTTTCTAACAAGTTACGGGACAAGCTTAGAAGTTTTTAAAGGTCTTTTTACTATCAGATTTAAATAATCGATCGTCTATCGTTCATATTGAAAGCGGGATACGCAAAATTTAAGTCTGCGGTTTCACAGAATTATTTTATTTGCTAGGAAATATTAAATTTCAACTCTCTTTCATTCTTTTAAAACACGAAATGGAAAAAAGAACAACAGAGAAGGAATAGCACATACATAATAATAAATGAAGCGATGACAAAAATAGGACAAAATAAACATAAGAGAGAACATTCAAGCCATGGTCTAGTCAAAGTTTTGGTGGAGTCATAAAGAATGACAAAAATCATTTAGACTGCTACCAAAAACTTCAAGACCATGGCTTGAGTTAACAAGTCTTGACATTCTGGACATTGGAGAATTATACCCATAATTAGTATTGTGATGATTGAGGAACAGCAATTCATTGTTTCTGAGTCTACAGCAAGGAATGTTGAACTGGATAAGTTGCAACAGAGAAGGTGAGTCAATAAAACAATTAAAATTAATTGATTACGACTTAAACATGATATTCGATAAAAGTGGAGGGAGAGGGAGGTTCGGCATAAAGTGACTCATTTTCATGAACTGAAAAAATCTGATTTCAATGTGCAAGTTCAGTTTTTTTTTAAACTTATACTTATATTCTATTAAGAAGAAGAGAAAGGGTTTGGTCAAGCGTGACCTAATTTAAGAGGTAGAGAACTAAGAATATAGGACATAGATCAAGGAGGGGGGACCAAAAATTTAAGAGGCGTAATATATGAACGACCCCTAAATTATTTGACCCTTCGTTTGTCGCAACGTAAATAGAGTAGTAATTTGTCGCAATGTGTCTGACAAATATATTAAGTTTGAGGCATATTACGTTTTTATATGCGAATATTTGATGCGGGGAAGAACGAAAGCGCTTAAACTTTGATATAAGTATAATAACTCAAAACAGAAGAAACTTCAAGTTTATTATAAGCAATTTTATGACAGCAAAATGGTACATAGAGGCCAGGCGATTGACCGCGACAAGTGTCCTCGGCCTCCCCTTACTGTAAAATACAATCAATACCTAATCAAGACATTGCCATGATACTGTGAAAGGTCGTGGTCGACACAGTCAGTGACGTGGAACCCACCGGATCTATACAGAACACAGGAATGATAAATACTCCGGCCTCGGTGTACGAATGAAGCTATGGAAGACAATGAAAAAATGAAATTGTGTTCATTGCAATTAGGTACAGGTTTCAATAGTACATCTAGAGTCAACGGAGATCTGTTTTAACAGGCAGGTTGGCTTAAAAAAGAAATTGAGAATTTCATAAATGGAAGTATGACTTTTTCCAATCTGAAGATTGAAAGAATTCCACACAAAATATAGTCAGTACGTATAAAATAATATATAGTATATTTGCGACACATTCTAGAGTGGTAGATACTCTAAGTATCGCCCTGGTGAAAGACCACCGTCCAGAATTGAAATGTTGCTTGAAATGGCTTTAGCCGTGTTTGGTGAGCAGATTTAAATAGCCAGGTACTTCCCGACCTTCTTCTTTCCATCTCCTTCCTCTCCCCACTACCTTCAACCTCACAACATACCCCAGTTGGGGATGCCATAGTCTCACTGGCTCTAGACGATTGGGAGCAGTTGGGGCTCTTGTACGGTATTTACTCTAAAATAAAATGAAAAAACGCAGCCCAATCAGGCTTGTACGGTTTTCGATTATACGTGTACATACGTCGATTTCGCAAAGCTAGGGAAAATATTTTCCACACAGAACCTGAAAGTAGATTTCGTATTAAATTGTCCTTTTATGTAAATTTACAGTGCCTTTTTAGATCATACGATCTTCTATTTAGGAATTGAATCGAATAGATATAGTCAGTAGACCCATCCGCTTAGTAAACCTGGATTAACAGTAATTTCAACCCTGGACGTGGTCATGGCACCCTCCTAGGCACGTCCCACGCGTTTGACTGTAATCTAACCTTCTTGCCATTTAAATTTAGGCAAATCAGAATCACGGTGGCGATTGGCTTGCAGCGTAGAACATACCCGGTGTTAATTGATAAATAAACGAATCGAATCTACACAAATTTTATCCAGAATCCAATCCTTATTTAATATAAAGCGATGGAAAACACAGACGTGAAATATATTAAGCGAAAATATATTTGCTATTAGATCCTACAAAATCCACAACTTTAGGACGAAATACAATGCTTACTTTATTGGCACTCAAATTATTTTGAAATATAAAATTCTGTGTGCGAATGAGTGGAAAAATCGAATTTTGATTTTAAAATGCAGTCTTCCATTAGTTATATATCATGCAAGGAAAAACAGATGAGTTGAAATAAAAATATTTCCGTAGAAAGCAATCGCTTTGAAGTTTGACATATTTGAAAATGAAAAAATTACTTCGTATAAAACCACATTTCAGTTTGATTTTGTACCCCGATGATGCTTAGGCTAAGCGTAACCGGTCTGTCATAAAAAATAAAATCATATTCTTGGTCTTACACAAAGTTATTTTTTCATTTCTTTAAAAATAGCAATAATAAGGGTTTTCATTGAAGCAAACGACATAAACTATAATTCAGTATTATTTTTTTTATTATTAATTTTGCAAAAAAGCACGTGCCAACGCAAAACATGGAACCAAGAGTATCCATAAATATATCTAATATTACCACATAGCAAACTATTTTACTAAATAAGGTTAACTGGTTCAACGATTCATTAATAGGAATGCCTCACTGTATATAACCGCGTCTACGAACGAACATCAGTAAATCTCTCAAAAGGATACACGTTATCGTTTACCTACACAAGAAGCCAGATATCCAACTGCGGTAAAGATCATATCTAACAAGAAACATTTGCTGTGTTGTCTCTCTTAGCTATCTCTGGCAAATATTATCGTATCACAATCAAAGGCAGAACACAGCAAACAGCTTGTACACTCTGTTACCCGATCTACATAAACCTGTCGCTAGATGTCAATGATAACAATAAAGTGAGGAATTTATAGTTCTTGTAATGACAATGACCCGTTGAAAACATTACTGTTATCCATACATAATGTTCTACAAGTATATGCAAACTAAGACTTAGCTTGTGCTTTGTTGAAACGATGGAGAAAGCTACTCGTGTGAAAAAGCTTTAAAGGTGAATGCCCGCATGTTACAGGAAAATGTTGAAGCTATCGGCTAGCATGTGAATACATTTCGAGTCACAGTTAAAAGTAATTTAAATGACAGCAATACTAAAATATTATTTATTAAAATTAAAACATTTAGTTTAAATCACTACGATTTTTTGTTTATGTGTTAACTATTTTTGGCATTCATCGTGCCATAATCAGGACAAAAACTTTTAATCTAAATAAAACATTTAACACAAAAGCTTTAAGAGAAAAATATATTTTATTATTCGAAACGATTTTAAAAAGCTCAAAATGATCACCTAGTAGATGGGTCCTATAAGTGAACTCATGTTCCACGTATGAATAAGTAAAAAGGTTTATTTGTGATTTAACGGTCAATAATCTAATGTTGGCTGGTTTTCTCCTTAAGAAATAAAATAATTGGTTAATACAAAAGGACATGCCGAGGAAATCCCAAGAATAGATGGAAGGATCGAGGAAAACAAATATTTAAAGCTAATCATATTAGGGGTTAGGAGTTGAGACTGAAATGGTTTTGATAAGTCACTTCTTCCCTTACTTACAAATAACCTCCATAGCATTACCGAAGATTACTTTGAGGTAAACCTCAGAGCTTCTTATGGAGTTCTTGGAGGCGTTCTACGCCTGAGAACATTGATGTGATGGTAGGTTATGTAACATTCGTTCCCTCCAGGTGATATATACATATTTACGCGAAAGCAACGGTACACGATACAGGGCGCCAGTAATAAAAGTTTCGTTAAAGTGAATGTAAAACAACAAGTACTGTTCCGGCGGAGCATTTCCTGCTCGCCACTGAGATCTGTAATTAAACAGCGGGTAGGTGGCGGCCGCCTCCCGCCTCCCACCTCCCAGGTTCTTCTAGTACGTCGAGCTTTTTCAAATCGGGGTCAAACACTGTAGTGCCACTGAAATGGTGAAATGCACTCCATCGCGAATGTGTAACTCGTACCCGGTGCTTGATTATATTCAGTAAAGTGTTATATTTCTATATATTAATCTAATGCGAGCAGGTACATTATTGTTAAACGTGATACCACACAGAGTTGATATACAAAATGATAATTCACATAGCGCCGTTTTACTGAAAAATCACATAAAGGGAGACTAATGATGCCGATGAACATTAAACCAAGAAATTAAATGCAAACTTCAACTATCCTTTAACGTACCACCTATAACTATGAATTTATAACTGCCTGAATTAAATATAATCGTAGCACCCCGAATTTGAGATTATTGCGAGGCAGAAGGATATGATGTGAAAAATATGAATGTTGGAAACTGATTAATTACATCAATAAATTATTAACTTAGTTATTGCCTTTTATAGAAACGTTTTGATTACCAATTCGGAATTCCAGTCACTCACCGGTGCCATTAAAATGGGAATAGTAAGAAGTGCAAATACATAGACCTTGTTTAAAGTATTTAATTAAGTAAAAAAAAAACCTTGTAACATAATATTGTGTAGGTACTAAGTTTAATTTACACTTCGTCGGGTTTTCCAAAATGTCGTTACATCACAGTTAGGTCTTACGTAAGTATTACTTTTAACGGAAATAATAGCTAGAAACATACACAAAAAATGGTGCACGTAGACTAGTTATCGAATACAGTAACTTAAAGTAAGTAAAAACAACAAAATCTTTTGCCTTATCGTGAAAAAGATCAGTCTAATGGTTGCCCGAGTGCAGTATCCATGGTAGTTGACTGACAAAATGAAGTAACAAAGCTAATCTCAAAACAACAAAGCGAAAGGGAAATTTACTGTTAAAATTGGAAACGCGGCGGAGCCAATAAACAAGAGTTTTCGTGAAACCAAAAATAGAAGTTTTATTTTTACGGAGGGAACATTTTCAAACAACTTTCTTGAATGTCCATTTTGTTCCGCTTTTTCTATTGTATAGTGGACAGACCAGGTGGCACAGCTTGGTTACTGTGGCTGGCAAAAATAGCCATGAGGTTTGCTTTTCCGTGGCCGAGAGATCTCTCGATCTACGACTCCTCATGGTGTCGTTAGTTAAAAACAGACGACTTGATTCAACAAATACCACTGTGCGTACCGAGTGCTCGAGAGTGGGCTAAATAATGTTGGGTTGCTCATATTATGTTGACACCACTGTGCTAGTAAGAAGAGCACTTCTGTATAGTACATATTATGTATGTATATTCAATGATCTCCGTGGCCGAGCGGTTAAGATCCTTGCCTACGAATTCGAAGGTCGCGGGTTCGAGACCAGCCGCGGCGTGAGCAAATAAAGTTTATTTAATTCACGTGTTATTTCACACCATTTTTAAATATATTAATATGTAGTTTATTTGCGGAACGTTCCAGATTGGTAGGTATTCCAAATATCACACTGGTGAAAGACCGCCATTCGGAGATGAATGGTTGCTTGAAATGATAATATTTGTATTTAGTGACCAGATCTGAATAGCTATGTACTTTCCAATCATACTTTTCTCCATCTTCCTTCCCTCCCCACTCCCTTCAGCCTCCCAATATACCCGTATTAGGGAGGCCAAAGCCCCACTGGCTCCGGAGAGTTGGGACTCTTGTGAGGTATCAACATAAACAAATGCATATATGTTATGTATAAATTATGATTTTAAAGTGAAGCCCACTTGAAATATCACTAAATTGCGATATATACATCCTAATATCGCTGTTATCAGATAGTACGTAGTGAAAGTCAGTAAAAAGGTCGCCATTGTTGACACAAAGTCAACAACGGCGACATTTTTTTAGCTATCAACGACTAGAAAAAACCTCTACAATCGAGTGAAAGGCTTAAGGTACGCTAGTTGAAAAACACCCGGATTTATTCTTATAAAAACAGAGTTCGTTAAATTTCTAATGAATTAATAAGATAAATCATTAACGAGATGGACGGTTGCCTCGGGAGTTTTATCTTGGGGTAAGAATAACATTTGACAAATTTAACGCTGTAAAGACCCAATCATGTCTGATAACGACTAAAGGGGATTAAAATGACAATTTGTTCTCTTTCTACGAAAGCAATCTTCCCAACAAGCCTTCCATACACATTTTCAGTGTAATCTTAAGTGACCAGCTCAGCGCGGACGCTCCATCGAAGCCAGAATTAAATTAATAATACTTGGCTAATTTATAGAGCGTAATTTTTGTGAAATATCACCTGGAGAGCGCTTTGGAAATTAGTCTCTCAAAAGTTGAAGATATTGTAGAGGACCCGCATATACTTTAATAGTACATAACTGCTGACCAGTGTACAAATCACAAGTGCGCCCCACTATTGAATTTGGCAGCCAACTTTGGTCTGGAGCCTCAAAACACCCGAAAAACTCTTGCCTCTGGGCTTAACAAACGGATTAGTCAGAGCACAGACGTCGGATGGAAATACTATCTTTGTTCTACCGACATTTCAATGGATGGTGCTCAGAGGAACTTGCGTCATTGATCTCTTCGACACTGGTGCGAAGCCGGGAAACACGTCAAACGCGCACGTAACATTTGTACATGGTTGACATTTGTCACGTGAGAACGGATCGCTTCTACGACTCGTTCTTGTGTTTAACTCTCTTTTTCTCTCACTCCTTATTTTATTCAAAAAGACACTCCACACAGCATCCCGAAAGATGACATGAGGGAAATTATTTTCACCAAGGCCTCCTGTGTGAATTTACTATTAATATATATGATTTTAATAAAACCAAGTTTTTAACATAAAAGGTGAGGCAAGGTTAAACCGGTCAGGACTTAAATTAAAAAAATAGTGAAATAAAGTTTTAAAAAAATGGTACTATTAAAACCATTAAAACGGAGTTCCACCACGAATTAACAGTTTCAAAATTAGATATATATTACCAGGAGGAAATTCGACCTAATAGTTAGTAGATGCTACGTATAATAGCCGCACTAAACCTGTAATGTTTAAGTTTATGTATCCAGTGTCCAGTGTCCAGCGCCTACTGCGGGCGAGGCTCCCGTGGATTATATTGGCCGCGTAGCCATGGTAACTAATGGGTTAACACTTAACCACGACGGCTTTCCGCCCCAGTTAGGGGCGGCAGTAAATATGTCAACAATTGCGCATTGGTGCAAATAAATTCATCACACTATCTGCACGGCCGGTGCTATCCAGGCCTAGGCTCATGCCATTTTTTAAAATTATTTTTATTTTATATTTTATATTCGTAAAAAGCATTAACTTTGTGGCTTGCCATATTTATAAATAGAACATATATACTTTGTTTTTAACCACTTTTTTATTTAATATTTTGTCTACCGGTTTCGGAAGTACCCTTCCATCATCAGGACAATATTAAATTAATCTTTAAACTTCATCTCTTCTGGAAGAAACATATGTGGAGATAAATTCTGTACACGATCAAAAAATGTATGTTTTGAAGTATCCGGAGAATGTATATTAGTATTCATTTTACAAAGATTATGAAGTTTTTATTTATTAACTTTTTGTTTCTTACATTCTTTTTTTTACATTACCTACCTCACTAGGTCATAATAACCTTTGTGAGGTAAGTGACAGTGAGTACAAGTAGAATAATATTTGTTACACAATATTCTAGTTTGTCATGGTGAAGAATTTCAAGTGCTATTTTAGGAGGTCTTCAATTTCCTTGCGGTCCTTACTCATTAGCCATTTAGTAATGTTTTGATTAAAGGAATACATATCGGTGATGGCTACAGTCTGTGGTGGGAGTTTGTTGTAAGTGTGAGGGGCGATGTACATACGGTGTCTTTGTGCAAAAGCTGTATTGTATTTAGGTACTAAAAGTCTTTCTTGTTGTTTGGCCCTTGTATTTTTATTATGTGTGATATACATTAAAGATTTTGAAGAATGAGTTATTTTTAACACTATTTTACGATATAACTGTCTGATATTGAGGATTCCTAAAAGTTGAAAGAGTGGCGTTGTTGAGTGCCTGAAGGTCTTTCTAAATAAAATTCGTAAAATTACTTTTTGTATTTTTATAAGAGGACCTAGCAAGGTAATAGCAACTCCCCCCCAACCAGCTTTCCATATCCTATATGGCTTTGACATGAGGCAAAGTATACACTACGCAACTCTTTCAGTTTAAGTACGAGTACATTCCTTAGTATTTTAAAACAGTAAATATATTACTTTGCAATCAATTTTATTTTGATCCCAGTCAAAGCTGTACAGATAAAACGTATCTTATCGTTTTAGTGATCATCAGTTTTATCCCATTTCTCCATATAAACGCAGAAAAATCTTGGATGCTTTATTCTTATACAAAATTGTGAACTGTCTTGTTGATTCATCATATCTGCTAGAAAGGATCGTATTTCGTTGCCCTGAACGCAACACCAGATCGAACGATTTATTTAAAATACCACACTGTAAGTCCAAATACGCACAAAACTCTTTAATAGGACGCATCTGCAAAACTCACAATACTCTACGAGATGTAGACATTTTCAACTGTAACTTGAAATCATATAAAATTAAACTAACTGAATTGATACTATAAATTATGCGAAATTCTACTGTTATCTATTGTATTTAATAGAATATATTTTGCATATACCTAAACTTTTTTTTCTTATAATCATTATAACTTACTTGTTACATTGCTTACTTAAATTGTACGTATATCTAATGTTAATTATATTCTTTATAATCTGTAATTATTATATAGGTATCTACTTTTATTCTTTGATGGAACTTAATTGGTCTAGAATATGTTAAGTGTTACTATACTCTTCGATCAGCAACGTCATCGGCTATCGGAAGGCTGATAAAACCCAAACGCATTCCAAATACTAAGTTTGGATATCACGCTTTCGGAGTATCGGGGCCGAAGGCTTGGAATAAACTCCCTCCCGAACTAAGATATATAACGAGCCCAACAGAATTTCGGTCCAAACTGAAAACTTACCTTTTCAGACTCTCATATCCTTAAAATAATCTCAACATAATCTGCCTCTCGACGAATCACCTTTAGATATACAAATTTTAACCAAATCCTGTACAGTACGACAAATTCAGAAAGTCCATTTTTTTAATTTCGCTCCCATGCCCTAAATCGGAAAAAAAAAACAAATAAAAAATCATAATTATAATTTAAAGTTAATAAGTGTGTCTATCTGATAGGACCTGCCAGGTAAGTATGTTCCTGTATATTTTTTTATATAAACTAGGAATTGATATGTAATAATAGAAAACAAGATCTGTACAGTGCCCTTGAGGTAATTTTTACAAAAACGGCGCTATATAAATCATCCAAATATTACAAATTTACACTTTAGTGTATAACTGTAAGTTTTCTAAATAAAAAAAAGTAATGCTAATCTCAGACTGAGAGTCTAAGTATCGACCTAGAGGGAGATAACCATTCAAAATCAAAACGTTGCTTCAACCATGTTTAATGACCATATCTGAAGAGACAGGCACTTCTTAACCTTCCTCTTACCTATCTCCTTTCCACTTCCTACAACCTTGGAACATGTCCGAAACTGGGAATGTCATGGTCCCACTGGCTTTGGGCAGTTTAGACTCTTGGGCATCATTAGAAAATCGTATCCATAAATAACAGAATTTCCCTAATTTACACAGGTAGACTAACCCGTTAGCATCTAAACTCACCAGTATAATAATATTTTTCATGTAACGATCCACGATCCTCAATCCTCGATCTACTGCTAAACAAAAAGTTCGAAAAATTGTCACAGCCGCGACAAATGTGAATAACTAATATACAAATATAAGGTAATTTTATTTATCGAAGGAAGCAATCACTTTGTAGCTTGACATTATAATTTAAATAAAAAATATTTTTGTTTTAAGCCACTTTATTTATACACATATAACAATTCGACCGGTTTCGGTTAAACTTAACCTTCTTCAGGAACGTATATATATAAACTAAGATTAAAATATAGAGTTATACAGTAGACAAAGAAATTAGTGAAAGATCTTTTAATGTTATTAATGAAAGAATTAGAGAAAGATCTTTCACTAATTTTAATGTTATTAATGTTATTAATCAAAGAATTAGAGAAAGATCTTTCACTAATTTCTTTGTCTACTGTATAACTCTATATTTTAATCTTAGTTTATATATATACGTTCCTGAAGAAGGTTAAGTTTAACCGAAACCGGTCGAATTGTTATCTGTGTATAAATAAAGTGGCTTAAAACAAAAATATTTTTTAGGTAATTTTATTATTTACGTTTTGCCTGTTTTATTTCATATTATCCGTCTCTTCTCTCTGTTCCTTTGTTATAATTCAAATGTTATTATTTTGTTTTCTTACTATTCTCTTATTTTATATTGTGTTCTCCCTCTGCATGTACGAGTATATATAACCACACACAATATATTTTTGCTTAGTTTAATTTTGTACCGTGATGATACTTAGGCTAAGCGAAACAGGTCGGTCATAAAAATTAAAATAACATCTGTGGTCTTATACAAAGTTATTATTTCATTTTCACTAAGGTAATTTTAACTATAGGTATTAAGATAGTTTTATGATAAATTTAGCCATAATTTTTAAGTTTTGTAATGCGCCCTTTAGTGTGATATTTCACAAAATAGGCGCTAGATAAATGAGGCAAGAATTATTATTATTATTATTGGGCAGTAGTGAAAACATTTTGTTTGGGAGTGGTTTTCCTCTTCAATACAACATATAAACTCGAAAAGTCTCGAGCGAAATAATAAATCCTAACCTAAAAGAATGAAGGAGTTCGTGTGTGTAAACAATGGTTCATTATCATTATAAATGGGAAAATCTTTAAGATTTATCCGCCTCCATAATGTATTACGCAATAAATACAGACTTTGTTATTGCCCGCAATGTAAATTCTGTGTCGCGATGAAAAACTTAACAAGTTTATATGATAATCCTGTACTTAAAATTCCAAACGAACCCCGAGGAAACATTCAAACTTTACCTGTAAATACTTGCCAATGTTTTATAAAAGAAAGGCCCATTTTAAGGCATAATTTTAGTTAGGAAATAAAATATCGCCTCGGATGGAGAAATAATAGGATGGAGGGCTGGTTCACACTCCCCAATTCCACCTGCCGTCTGCAAACTTCCGCCACCGCCACCCACTTTCAGCGACGCGGAGGGAAATGTAATGTTTTGGGAGGAATTAGACGAAAAATGAAAAGTCAAGGGTTAGTTTAACCAAATAATAAAAAAAACATATTTTTGTGGCGCCACTAGGAAAGTTGCGGAGCTCAGCATGATCAAGACCAGTGTTTCCCAAACATGCGACATGCTCGCAACCAGGGACGGAGGTTATATTATAAGGGTTACTATGCGTAGCATCAACAATATATTCAACCGAAAATATTAAAATTTTGACGCCCTCACTTCTTAATTTCGAAGAATTTCAGATTATTTAGGATTTGGCCTTAAACCTCAGCACTCAAAATGACGCTAAACGTCACTTCATAGCATTCTAAAATTAGTTATTTTTATACATTTCTAAGACATGACAAATTGTTATATAATACATATATTTTTTTAATACGATATTTACAAAATTTAAAAAGTTAAAATGTACAAAAAATAATTTCAACTTTAAAAATAAAAATTCAGGCAGTGGTGAAGATCACGTCAATGGGGAGAGATTCTTTCAAGTATCATTAGGATTTCCCTTTTAAATCTCTCCTCACTAAAGTAAAATATGTCGATATCGGAAAAGATTTTGTTAGGGAGCTATATACAACCCCCACCAACAGAATCATTCACAGGTTGGTCCTACAGACATGAAGATGAAACGAAAAAACTTAGGATAAAGTGGAAGCAAAGCATTAAGCTAGTAAGCACAGAAAGTGCCTAGTCTTGAAAAAGACGCTTGTTGGGCCACCACGTAGAATATGTAGCTTCAATTTAAAATTATTCGCGTACCCACCCCTTCAGAAATGATGTGCGCTGAGTTTGAGAAACGCTGATCTAAATAAACAACGCAGAAGCGACAAGTCGCAAGGTAAGGAAATAACAAAGCACGTCGTGGCGTTTTTTCAATACAAATGAGTGAATTTATAGGCGAGCTATAATTTGGCTCTGAATCCAATGTAGTAGAAAACATGTATCGTAATGAGAGCCAATTTACCGATAAAATCTATGAATATCCTGCGTTTTTAAAGCAGTTGGATCTTGCGTGGAAATTTAAAAAAAAATGTTTGTACGAAATAATGTGTAAAGGGTCTGGGGTAGATTAAGGATATTTACCATTTTCTTAATGTTCAGGAGAGCTTTTTTAAACTTTGTAAAAACTGAACAAAAATTAAACTGTGTGATCAGGAGAGTGGAGGGTGTCTACGATTGGCCTTGGCCGGTTATCCGTATGGAACGGTAAGCCCTGTACTTTGCCAATGGAACTTTTCATCTCGTCGAAAAGAATTAATAAATTAATATAATAATGTACAAGCAAAGCCATTCCCACGAAAACAGGGTAAAATCTCGACAATTATTACGATGCAATTACCTGAAGAGAGCGGGACTCTACGTAACAGAAAACGAAATATTCGTTGTTGATAGGCACGTCTAAAGATGGCCATAATATTAATAATGCAAAAAATCACTAAGGGTCCGCACTTAATGAAGAAGCTAAACGTTACTTTGTAGCATTCTAATACAAGCAATACTACAAATGATTTATCTGCAATTTTTCTATGGGTAGTTATAAAAATGTCTGAGGTTTCCAGTGAAAACAATTTTTTAACTGTTATCCATTAAATTCTATGAAAAATATACTAAAATATCAGTAAATGGTGCTGTTTGAAAACCAGCAAAGGCATTTTTGAACGTTTTACCTAAAATTCCAGAAAGCATTTCATCAAAAATTAAAAAGATTACCGTTTAAAAATTGTATTCAATGGAAATCTTGGACATTTTTCTAACTATCCGTATAGAATTAACAGATAAAATATCTGTAGTTTTGCTTGTACTAGAAAGCCAAAAAGAATGTATATTTGGGTTCTGACCCTTGATATAAAGCGTTAAAGAATACAAAGACACTAAATTAACTTACAAAAATGACATCGCTCTTCCGTAGCGATACGGGTAGTTTATTCTGTAATCTAGCCGATTTGGTTACTGCAATATTACACATACATAACAAAACCTCGCATTTATCACCAGATCGCAGTAAATTCATTTTAAATACGTTTATTATTGCCTGGTGTGAAATTGTTTATAAACCCGTGGCAAACTGGAATAACGGCTTAGCACGCGGATTATGTATGAGCGCACTTACCCTAGGATTCAGGCCACCTTTGCACACCATACCCATACCACAACGTCGGGATGTGAGTTAGCACCCGCTGGAACAGGAATCCTGGCAGATGTGGGCAACTGGGATAATGAAGCTTCACTAAACCGATATAGTGTATATGTCTCATTAATACATATGTATAATAATAATCTCAGAGCAGTAATATACCAGGAGGGATACCTTGTGTAGTCAGGATTGTTGATTTTTTCCTAACTCAGCCGTGGCTAGGGCTAGAGTATTTATATATCCATTCATAGCACATCTCGACATAATGTTTTGTTTATATGTATAACCACGTTTTCACAGTATTGTTATCAACAAAAATAAAGGTTTAATAAAACAATTTTTTAACTTTATTCCACTTTTATTTTTTGACTGGACTGGTTTCAGCCTATGACGGCCAATAAAATGGAATTCCACCACGAATTAACAGTTTCAAAATTAGAAATAATAAAAATAAAGGATATAACCTAAAAAACAGTTGAGTTGTATTCTGCTATATCGCATAACAAAACGTAGTGGGCGGAGTCGCCGAGAACGCGGGAGACGGAAAACATGCTTACATGCCGAAAAGTGGTGCGACTTTATGTGACAACTGGTTTTATCTCTTTCTCTCTCACAGTTTACGAAGTGAAAACCCGGAGAAAGTGATTTATCGTAAATTTGTATAGGTTGGGTAAAAACATTTAGCTCTCTCTCCATATATATATATATATATACTTACTCTGAGGTAATAATATTCCAGCGTCCCGACCCGTCTGTGAGTTTTGATCAGTGATGTAACAGGGATTTTTACTCTATCTGCGACGACCTCCTCGGCATGGTAGTAAGATCTTTAGTTCTGGTCCCAGGGGCCAGATTTCTTTAGATTTTATTTTTATCTAAGGCAGGGGGCCTCAGATAAAACATAATTTTAAAGAATAGATATTTACAATGCACAGGACCTATTTGCGCCTCGTTCCAGAGTGGAAGATACTCCCATTATCGTCATGGTGAGAGAAGAATTTAGAATGGAAACGTTGTTTCAAATGTCTTTAGCTATATTTAGTAACTACATCTGAATAGTCCGGTGCATTCCTATCTCTCTAACGCTTCTCCTCAAACAGTAACTGTCTCACAATATTTCGCGATTGGGGTGTCACAAAGTACTTCTAGTTTTTGAGTGAAAATTTACAAATTATTGATTGGTTAAATATATTTAAATATACAAATACCTATTATAAAATAAAATAATGTCGGTTGTGATGTAAGCACGTAACATTAATTTAAAATTTTGTATTAATGCCACCGTTTAATAAATATTTGGTGTTGTAATAGTTAGCATAGCTGTTTTCTATGCAGTTGATCGAGGTTTGACTCTTAGCCATGGTAATTTATTTATTTTGATTTTTTTATTATATTTAAATTTCTTTCTGAAAAGAACGACTTTCTTCGCGTAATGTCTGCGCTAGTATATTATAATATGAGAAGGTTCTACGAAACACCCCGAGGAAAGGGAGAATAAAATGCGGTCAAGTGAAATGTGTCGCATTCTACAGATGGAAGTCCCGAGCGCCACACGTCACCAGCGCAAATAGAAACTAATATCTAGAAAGTAACTTGCAACAATACCACGCGCTCGCCATCCGTCACCGGCGCCGAATAAGTCCGCGACCCACTCGGCTGATTAGGGCACGGGTAAACAACGGCTAAGCCCTCGCATGGAAGCAATCAGGAGCTTTTAATTACGTTACACGTATTATTTAATTATACATTTGGAATAATTATTATTCTGCTATCGCCGCAACCCCTCTCCTCTCCGCCGGGGGAGGCTGTGCTACGATGCTCGCTGTGCCGTGAATTTAACGTGATCACTAAGCGGGATATATTTTGAACGTAAGTCCATTGATAAATAACACAAAAGGTACGTATTTTAAATTAAATGAAGTACCCACACGGGAAATCCCCTGCCAAGTGGGTATATGGCGTTCTCAATTAGCGGAAGAGGAAAAAGGAAAGGTTGTAAATTGTCTGGTTATTCGGATCTGGTGACTAAACATAGCAACTCAAACAACCAACGTAGCGCTTTTGCATGGTGATTTTTCACCAGGGTGTCACTAGGGGTATTTTCTACTCTACGATGCGTCATTGTGTTATTTTTACTTTAATTTAATTACATTATAAGTAAGAAATAATTAAAAAATAAACACAGAGATGCAGTATTTTTAATTCGCACTACTTTTCACTATAGGGTGGGGAAAAGCTATACGTTAGTACTACTTTACGCGAGGTAAATCCAGATATCAAATAATATTAAATCAATTAAAATATTAAGGATTAAATTTACAAAACCTACTGAAAATAAAGTCAAGAATAAAAATCAGAGCATTCTTCCACTATGGAATGAAGTTATGTTAGTAAAAACTTTGGGTATTGAACTTGCAATCTTTGTGCTTCGAACCTCGATCTTTTCGCGGAGATCGTCTATATTTTCTATGACACTATATCGATATATACTATGTTTTTAACCAAGTATCGATAGTCAGTATCAACCTTATTTTCTTATTGTAAAAAATCTTGCTGTGGGTCAGATCTAGTTTAATTACTCACTGTCAAATGGCTTATCTAGAGATGCCTATATCCATGGCATGAGATAAACTAAACATGAGATCTCCCGGAAGGGTTATCTTTAAAGCGTGCCTGTTTAGTTAAACATATTATTGGTTCAATAATGTGACGTGTTCAAATATAGGTTTACATATTAGGGTATTGTGTGTGTTAATTAATTAACGGTTTCATGGAAATTCGCCGTTTCGATTCACTGAAATTCGGTGTCATTGTAATAATGGATCATTGGCTTATCATTGAATGAACGCATAGAATTCAAAATAATAATGACTAAACACCTTATCAGTGATGTATGTGCAAAAGGTTTTCTAAAAACGTTAATTGTCATCGTTAGTGAAATAAATACTTAGCATCCAATTTATTAAGTAGCCATCACGTAATTTCTCCAAAAGGTGGGTAGCGAAAGTAGAATGCAACACAACTCTGCCTTGGAACATAATACTCTTATGTTATTCCGACACGAATATGTTATTTACGTCCTTTCCGACAGCAATGTAACATTTGTTAACTTTTCATATGATTTAGCAATAAACATGCCAAACCCCTGCCCCAAATGTATTCGTTAATTACAAATAAGTATATTTTATCTTTCACATTTTAATGATTTTTAGTTCTTCTTTATGACTATTTGTACCTTTTTATACACACTTACTTGTAATGTAATTGTAAGCAAGATTTGAATAGAATTAAATGAAACCGATAAAAAATGCGATTACATATCATTGAGCTGCATTAGAAAATAAGTTACCAGAAGATTTGAAAGCTTACCACTATGAAAAATACTGTCAGTAATTGTGATAACTAACAATAAACGTAATATTCAATTCATAACACCCCCGATATTTGAAAATGTGAGAAAAGAAGAATGGAGAAACTGAAAAATGAACATCTGGTATTTCACCAGTAAAATACTTACAATATCTTCCACTGGGTTAACCTACAACGAAGGGGATTTAAAATACAATGGAACTTAAATACAATTCTCCGCCCCTCCAACAGTTTAGGGTACCTGCGTTCAAGAAAACAACCCTCCCTAAACAATATAATCAAATGAGTCAACCATCAAAGCGCCAAGTATCTCCATAATCTGATTAGTGTTTAATTCAAGCACTCGGAACCAAACGCGCCACTCAATGCAATGCGGCGCGGCCGCTGTTCGAGATACCCGTCCCGTACCACCGCCCGCCGCTAAGCGCTCCCGTAAAACTGCATTATAAACGCAGTAACGACGTTTGATACTGCTCGAAGCAAAACGTTGGTAATAAAACTTCATGTAACAACTGCACATGTGGGAAGGGTGCTTAAAGTGGGGTGTGATGAACGAGCGTGGATTTTCAATTAAATTTGTGTGTTATTTTAATGTTACTCTAATCAAGAGTTAACTAACTAAATAACTAATCATCACGCCGTTTCCCCGCAGGGGTAGGCAGAGAAGACGGACTGCCATATAACTCTGTCTTGGCACACACTCCTTGCTTCATTTACATTCATAAATCGTCTCATACATATTCTTCTGTTATTCTGACTCTTCACATGACCCGATTCAAGTATTTGATTTACTTGATCGTGCCATGTCTTTCTCGGGCGTCCTCGACTTCTTCTTCCATTCACTTTCGCATCATATATTCTTTTCACACTCCTTTCTTCGGTCATTCGCTCTACATGCCCAAACCATCTAAGCGTCCCTTTCTTGATCCTATTCATCACGCTCACATCAGCCTTGCATTCTTTCCGGATATCCACATTTTTGATACGGTCATACATGGTTTTTACCGCACATACGTCTCAAAGATCTCATTTCCACAGCATTCAGTCTACTTTCATCCTTCCTCTGCCAGTTCCATGCCCCGAGTTGCAATCGATGAAACCGTGGTTCTAACGAAAGTTAAAAATCCAAGAAAAACTTTAATAAATTCAATCAATTATCAAGACTTTATGTACTCAAAGCAAGAATATATATGGAGAGAGTTAAATATTTTTACCCAACCTATACATATTTACGATAAATCACTTTCTCCGGGTTCTTACGTCGTAAACCGTGAAAGATAAAAGATATAAGTTCTCACACAATATGGCACCGCTTTCAGGTATGTAAGCATGTTCTCCGTCTTCCGCGTCTCCGCACATTAGGTTTTGTTATGCGACATAATAGGACATAACTCAACGGTTTTTTAGGTTGTATCCTACATTCATGTTTATAACAATACTGTGAAAAAGTGGTTATACAAATTTAAAAAAAACATTATTTCGACATGTGCTATGAATGGATGTATCAAAACACTAGCCCTAGTCCTAACCACGCCCGAGTCTGGCGGGAAAAAATCTATCTAAGTTTATATATAATTTGAAATACTTAAATGCGTTTATAATCATTACACAATCATTAACTAGAAACAATTTCCTTTGTGAGTACGTATGACGAGTGTGAACTTTTGAAATTTGTAACTGAAAAAAATAATCTTTTCAAATCTTAACCTACCTATAAAGCGATGTTTGAAATGGGTAGCATTAAACCAACTAATATTTTTTCTTGGCAAATCATGTTACACATCCCATGATTTTTACGGGTAACAACTCATGTTTCTTAATAATTTGATAATCACTTGTATTTGTAAAAAAAAATGTATTCAGCAACTAGCGTTCATTTTCAATAACAATTATTTGAAAAATTATAAGGTAGAGAATATTTTGATAGATTGATAGATTTGTTGCATTATAAAAATATCTAGGAAAGTATACATTTTACAAAATGATACAAATACATTTTTGTCGTTTAACTTAATCTTACACAAGAGTCGGAAACTCGTTTAGTATATATTATATTGTAATTTTAGAAATATTAACTTTGTTTATCATTTAAAGTTATTACGTAAAGTGAAGAAAGAAGATGTATTTTCACTTACAAATTGACTTAAGTATCTACTCATATTTCTCAAAGTTATTTCTTACCTTTGACATTATGCATGAAATAGAAATAAGTTCTTTTGGTAAAATTTCTAGAAAACTCATTAATTTCGGTGGAAATGTCGCACGTTTTTTCACAAGCAAACTATTTTTCTGTCGGAAAAACTTAATTAATGTTAGAGATAAACATTAACATTTATTAATATTAACGAACATTTAAAACGAAGGTTGAAAACGTGACACGAGCGTTCACCCCGCAGGAATGACACCCGTTGCTGGGTTGGTAAGTTAGAGGAAAGGGTTATACACGGTGCCTGGAAACAAGTGAAATAAATCAAATAAATATCTTAAAAAGGTAATTTTAACTTAATTCTAAGAAAATCAAGTAAGAAGTAAAACTCTGTGACTTCTTAAAAAGATCTGGATAGATCAAACCCGTATTTAATATCCATCTTTAATAATAGCTAAGATATTATTAATTCAATTTGGAGAGTCAAGAATAGTGCTAGGATAACACTGTAACAATACTGTATTGTGTAACAATACTGTATTAAAACTAAAACTGGCACACGCCCGACAGTAAAATTAAAATTCTTACAAACGTAGACAACAAATAATTTGAACGATTTTCATAGCGAATCAGCCCTCCGGCAATTTTCGACTGCCTTCCAAAGACACATTGTGTACAATAATTTAGGAAAAATTTTAATCAATTCTAAAGACAAAGAAGATTCTTTAAGCCATTCTGGCATATATAAACTTAACTGTAACGATTGCCCGGCAATTTACATAGGTAAAACCGCGAGAAATGTAAACATTAGAGTCAAAGAACACATTAGATGTTTAACAAGTATAGGTTTTTCCGAATTTGCCGAACATTTAATTAAAACTAACCATACTTTTAATAAAAATACAGGTGTACAAATAATTCATAAAAATGGAATAGGTTTGCGCCTTAATAATCTAGAAGCATTAGAAATTTCAAAATCAAATAATAATAATAATTGCCAAATTTTAAACAAACAATTAGAATTAACTAAAAGTCCGATTTTAAGAATGTTCCCCTTCTCCTCTTCCCATCCCCCTACCTCTCTACCTACTCCATTACCACCCCCTCTCTGATGCTTTGTCCTGTTTATACTAATGTTTTGTCTCTTTCACTAATTTCTTTGTCTACTGTGTAACTCTATATTTTAATCTTAGTTTATATTTATACGTTCCTGATGAAGGTTAAGTTTAACCGAAACCGGTCGAATTGTTATATGTGTATAAATAAAAAGGCTTAAAAAAAAAAAAATTTTTATTTTGAAATCAATTTATCTTATAGTCCTATCCTAGATATATTTATAGTAAGCCGCTCTGTTAATTACCTCTTCTCCTTTCCATTCCATCTCCTAAATATATATATATATATATATCTCAGTATTTTGTATTTTAGGTTAATTTTAATATTGTCCTGAAGATGGAAGGGTGCTTCCGAAACCGCTCGACATAATATTGAAAAATAAAAGTGGTTTTAAATAAAGTTTATCTGTTTTATTTATCAAAAAAAGTTTTTTTTTTCACATGAAATTTGTCAAGGTGCTTGTGACACACCGCAAAACCTTTCTCAAGACCCCAAAATTCTCGTATGCACCCCAAAACTAGGTCTTCGAAGAGAAAGCCGGTGTCTATTATTACAGTTCTATGTTTAGCATGACACGTCTCGTCTCGTAGACAAATAAATATTTTTTAGACAATTCAACTACTGAAGTGTAGTAAAATTATTAGTTCAAGATATGATTTAAGAGTCTCACGATTTTCTCCTCCTTTTTTAGCAACGTTTCATCTTACAGTATCCATCATCACGACAGACGGCCTCCATAGTCGAGTGGTAAGACGCTCGACTACGAATTCAAAGGTCGCGGGTTTATACCCGGCGTGCGCCAATAACTTTTTTTTAATTAATGTGTCATAACACATTTAATTCATACAAAATAATAAAATAAGTATATTTGCGGCACGTTCCAGAGTGGTACATACTGTAAGTATCGCCCTGGTGAAAGACCACCATTCAGAAACGAAACGTTGCTTGAAATGGCTTTATTAGCCGTGTTTGGTGACCAGATCTGAATAGCCAGGTACTTCCCAACCTTCCTCTTCCCTATCTCCTCACTATCTTCAGACTCACAACATACCCTATTTAGGGATGCCATAGTCCCACTGGCTCTAGACGGTTGGGAGCAGTTGAGACTCTTGTGCGGTATTCTTATATAAAAAATTTAAAAAAGACGTGCAGAGGGTACACGTACAACACGGCTCAAGACCCCAATATGCAAACAACATAAGCCATCAGTTCCCGTTTAAAACCCTATTTCCCGGAAACAGTGCACACATATATATATATCTATATAAGTTTTCCAGTGAACCATTTACGGAATTCGTAACAACCCTCAACAAATGAGTGGGAGGGGGAGAGGTTAACACGCGCCATAGGGGAGGATGGCGCCTGCGAGGGAAGCGAGCTCGGGTTGGTGCTTCTTGGAAGCATTTCCGCATAGCATTCACCGGGAAATACGGAAAACAGGAATTCAAAGCTATTGACACACAGTTTTACGCAATGCATAATAAATACCGCAGATTTTTTGTCGAATTTAAAGCACACACAAATGTTATTTAAAGGGGTTTGATTTTTTGGGTATATCATGTTTATTTGATCAAACCGATTTCAAATGCGTAACTTTACATTGAGATTAAGAAAGGCACACTTAAGTACGGGGAAAAAGTGGCGTGTTTGTAGGGAAATCATGCTTGACCGTCATACGAATGAGGAGATTTGAAAACATTGAAAATACGATGTTTATTTTAGCGTAAAAAGGGATATTGAGAAAGAGACAATAATAATATGGTTTTGTAATTGTTGGAGGGAGAAATGAGTATCAGGAGAACGTATGACGTGCAAGTGGATGGAAGAAGTCAGGGACGTCGCGGGAAATATTATACGAACAAGGGTATCAAATAAAATTTTGTCGGGTCATGACAACAGTCGGAATAACCGAAGAACATTTAAAAAATATATTTATTAGAATTATTTATTTTAGATCTCAGGGAGGGTGGTGCAATCCCATGAGTTCCATATAATATAATACATAGAAAAAATACAAGTTTATATCGTAACGATAAACTATGAAATAAAATGAAAATATAGTTAAAACTTAAGTGTAACAAAATATAATAAAATGGAATGTAGTTATTTATAATGACGGTTAAAAATAAAAATATGAGTAACTTCGTTTCAAGACATCAAGAATTTTTAAATTTAGTACATAACACATATATATATGTATATATATATATATATATATATATATATATATATATATATATATATATATATATATATATATATATATATATATATATATATATATAGAGAGAGAGAGAGAAATGTTTTGACTGTCTTTACTAGGAAGATTTTACTGTTTTAGGACGGTTAAATTGGGTCCTTCATTTGTAAACGAAAACCTGCGAGAAATCCAATGCTGCCATCACTAGAGTATTTTCGCTCGTGGCTATTCTTTTTCTGTAGTCGGCGATATGTTTTCTTATTAGGGTTCTGAATTGCAAACATTTCTGAGATACTGCAGTACCAGGGCAGTGTATCAATGTAAATTAAGCGAGGAGTAAGTATCAAGACAGTTTTCAGTTCAGTTCAGTTGTCAGTTCAATAATCTGTACCTACCCGCATGAGGTAATTGCGCTATGGTTTATTTAGTTATTTCATACATAGAAAACTTATCGTTTTATCCAATATACATCACCCATACGACATCGAGTAATTATTATTTATAAAAAAAGAGAATGTAATAATAAGAAGCAAAGAGTGTTTACAAATATAGAGCTGTGTGGCGTTCTACCATCTCTGCTTACCCTTAATAGATAGTCAATGTTGTTTAAAGTGATTTGAATTTCGACAATTTAATATCGTTATTTCTTTGCTTAAGGAGATTTTAATTGCGCAACTCTATTAGTCTTTATCAAAATCCCCTCAGATGCTCCTCAGACGACCTTCGAGATGCTTGTTTTAATTTTAATTTGTAAAGGGATTTTCTGAAGTATTTAGTTTTAAGCTCTCCATTTTAAGTACAGATAAAAGATTAAAATAGAATAGTTGAGGAATTCAAAAAAATCTTCTTAGCGAGGCAATAAATTATTTCGTTTCTAGACGTTAAACGGACTTTAATGAGGGCTTTAAGTAGAGCTTAATAGCATTCTAATTCCATAGATTTATTTCACCAACAAAAAGGGTGTCTTTCTTTTTTATATGTATAATAACGTAGGTATCGCGAAAGGCTTCGACAATTATTTAACTGAATTATAGTCCACAAAAATGACTCAAATTGCGAAATGGTCAAATGACAACCTCCGTGGCAGAGAGGTGAGCCTTTGGAACTGGATCCAGAGGTCGATGTTTGAAAAACCTAGAGAATTATAATATACGAGTATGGCTTGTTCCCCAGTTGAATACTACCTTTATGAGAGACCACCATTTTAATCAAACTGACTTTAGCTTGGTATGTTTAGTATTACATCTAAAGACCCAGGCACTTTCTAACCTTCCTTTTATCCAACTCCTTCTCCTTCCCCACTTTTTTCATCCTCACAGCATTTCGAAAATAGGCGAAATCACGTGAAAAAATAGTACTTAGTCAAAAAAAGGAAAAAATTCAACATTTAGCATAAATTATCAGACGGAACATGGTTAAATAGAACTTTCCCCTTGAAAGAGTACTATGTTTCGGGTACGAAAGCAAAAGCGATGCAGCCACGCATTTGGCAGAGTTTCAGGAACAAAAACTGTTTTCGTTGAGCTTTTAAACAAGTGACGACGGAACGGCGAAAGTTTGCCTAAGTAGTTTTAATATCGCGACTGAAATACTGTTGCCGAAACGTGGCCAAAACGCGAGGGTTGTACTAACCAGCGGCGGGGTTGTGGGGATGGGGAGTTGGTGGGGGGGGGGTGGAAATCTGATTATGGCGTTGTTGCCTTGAAAACGTCGGGATAAAGAAGATATTCAAGATTCAACGATGTGTTGGAGAGGGTCAAACGCTTTAAAGACAGATTTTGAAACTTAATAAAGCCTACAAGAAAAAAACTATAACGGATACAAAGATGGCAAAGATCGGCTTTAAAAGAAAAAAATATTTGAAAGTTTTTGTGTTTAATTTGCAGTACTACATATTATTTATTAAACCCAGCAAAACTTAACAAAGAAAAAAACAAAATTTGATTTTAAATATTTTTTATTAAAAATATTCAAGGCACTCTCAAACTCTTTGAGAGTGTCTTCGAAGAGCAAAAGAACTGTTACGCGTAAAAGTTACAAGAACTTGCTAACAGCATGGAGGCTTATTGCAGGGAAAACTTGAAACAGAATAACTGATTAAATATTTAATATACGTATTGGTATCGCAAATGATTGAAAAATGCAGATTTCAAATCCTATACGTAGCAATAACTGTAATTCTCGTTTGATTATTTTGTCGTTTAATTAGAAGTAACCTAGAATACAATTCGAAAATTCGGTCCCCAAACTAAAAAGCAAATCAATTAAAATTGACAGGGTGGGTTCAACACACATGCCTAAGGTTAATCGATTTCAAACCAGCCATAATAAATTAGCACTAATTAATTATGCTAATCATTTTTATACCAGAAGGTACGCAGGGGTAGTGTAATGAATAAGAATATAAATGAAATTACTTGACTTATCTTGAAGAAGAACCATTAGTGACAAATGGTTTACTGGATGCATCTGGCTTAAGAAAGCTAATAACGTTTCGAGTACCAAATTGTAGCACAAGCTTTCCAGTGTTGTTCTATGTTAATTGGTCGAGAACAAACTATTTCATTCATTCTCTATCCCCTAGTCCTAAGGTTACCATTGGCTTGGAAACGAATTCAGCATAGCTGGTATTTTCGTATGTTCCATGAAAAAACAAAAGTCTTAAATTTCTAACATTATTATGTGTATAGTGTTATTTAAAAATATTTAATTTCTTTTCATATTATTCGTGAATTTAATTATAAGATCTATGTTTTCTACCAATTACCTATATAATATAAATTTAGATTTAATATTTTCATGTAAAAGCCCTAACGCAGGTAGGTACCTAATTTTCGTCTCACATTAATGACGTAGCGTCTCAAAGGTAAGGAGAAACCTTTTTCGGATAACAATTTACTGCGTTAATATTATAAGCGTATTTATCCATGCTTCCATACCAAAGTGCCCATTTCCACTTTGACTATAATGTGACTGTTAAGCTGACATTTATTTCCCCGGTAGTTCAAAGTAATATAATTATTCATGGTTTCTTCCCCCTTAGAACACGTCCCGCTTGTTCAACGTCCATATTACTTCGCAACAGGAAAAGCTCGACGTTTACTGGCTGCTAAGAAAACAGCTGTTAAAAATACACGAGCAGATTGAATAAAAAATGAATAAAAGTTTTATTGAGAAAACTGTGGAGCAGTCTTAAGGATATAGCGCTCTGACAAATAGCGGAGGTTACGGTTGCATTTTAACATCGCCTTAGGGAGGGTGGCTATTGGATGAATGAGCACACCGCCCCCCTAAAACCCACCCTTTCTGTATAAGAAGGTACCTGGACTCTGTAATCCAATTTGAATTACAAGCAAGTCGGAAGACTTGCAGTGTTGTCTTCTTAAATGGAAATGCGAAAACTATTACTTATTCCTATTTTTTGCTACTTTTCTTATATGCTTTGTTATGCATGCATAGTTTAACAGAAAGCATTATTTATAATGGACATCTTATGCCTAAAACCTACAGACAATTATCCGCTCAAACAATTGCGTTTGAAATCTACATATGATTTTTAATATTGGAAAAGTTGTTTTTTTTTTTTTAAATTTAAATGAATACCGCACAAGAGTCTCAACTGCTCCCAACCGTCTAGAGCCAGTGAGACTATGGCATCCCCAAATAAGGCATGTTGTGAGGCTGAAGGTAGTGGGGAGGGGAAGGAGATGTAGAAGAGGAAGGTTGGGAAGTACCTGGCTATTCAGATCTGGTCACCAAATACGGCTAAAGCCATTTCAAGCAACGTTTCCCTTTCACCAGGGCGATACTATGAGTATCTACCACTCTGAAAAATGAAATTGTACAGCAATCGTCCCATATTATCCACAGTTATTGGATAAACATCCGTTGTAAGATATATTAAAACCTTGGAGTAACAATATATGGACGGCTAATTCTTTTTACCCAACCTATACAAATTTGGGATAAATCACTTTCTCCGGGTTTTTACGTCGTACACCATGAGAAAGAAAGAGACAGCAAATTTCCTCAAATTATCAAAAAGTACTGTAAGGATGTTATTTGTATCCCGCGTCTCCGTTGACTCCGCCTACACGTTTTCATATGCGACATAAATGGACACAAGTCAACGGTTTTTTAGGTTATATGATATATTTTTGTAAATAACAATACTGTAAAAAAGTGGTTATACGAATAAACCAAAGCATTATGTCGACATGTGCTATGAATGGATGTATAAATACTCTAGCCCTAGTCCTAACCACGCCCAGATCTACTAGCCGAGTCCGGCAAAAATCATCAAAATTTACTACAGCAGCGCTCTCTCTTGTATATTATTGCTCTGAGATTAATACCAGATGTGTGAAATTATGTATTATACCTTGGCAAGTAAAAGCTCGAACGGCTAGGACACGATGAAAAAATATATCGTTAGAAAGACAGCTAACTTACAGATTTCTCAGGTTTGATTCTATCTTGAAAAGAAGGATTCAAAGTTTATCGGAGCTCCGTGAAGAAGTAAGGAAAGACTTTAGAAGAAAGAGGAAATAAATCTCTATCACAAGTTTATTTTAACTACGTTAACGTTACCTAAAAATGGTACAGTTTAAAACTAGATAGGAACATTAATATACATTAAGTTGACGATTTCTGTATGAATGACAGATATCGCAACGGACCTTTGCTTTTAATTTGGTCTTATTATCAAGGATTTTCGCTAAACATTTCCGCGGTCCGCTACGAACAATAGATACTGATCATTCCATTAATTGGACGGTTTTCCGCAAATCCTTCGCGGTTGAACGATACCACCCGATAGCAAAAAAAAAACATTTCAATTAGAATGGAAATGAATGAATGTACATCATAATAGGATTCCCAGAAGTCAGCTCATTATCATCATCATTTCATCCCCTTTTCCTAGTCAGCTCGTGGACCCAATGCTTCTTGAATATAAATGAAGCTCATGAATATTGAATTAGTACGCGTCATTGATCCATCCGAAGTCTGATGTTCTGACTTGTTCCAACGCTCTGTGGCTTGGCTATGGACAATCTGACACATAGCCCGCAGTTAATTTATGCTCTAATAACAAATAAAACTGAATATTCAAATATGTAATCGTTAGGGTTGTCTTAATTTCATTAAAATAATACAGACAGTCCGAACAGTTGTTATTTACGTTGGAACTTTCGTGTTTACGTTAAAAGCTTTAGAAACAGTCCGGACAGTGTTGCCGAGTCATGACAATTCAGACTAAGTCCGGTCATATTGCAAGCTTAACGATAGTGCATCCGCCATTGGTGTTAGACAAGCATTCTTTGAATCTTCAAGAACAGTGAGCTTTGGTGCTTTTAAGTAAATTTTGATGAGGTGTATTTTTACAAGCTCCATATTAAGGGAATGACGTTATGAGCTGAAAACAGTTGCGTTAACCTAGAAACTCCAGACAAAAACAGATTTCATCAGGCCAGAGCTCACCGTTCGTAAGTTTTTACTACAGTTAAGGTTCTAGTATTTTTTTTTTTCGTAGAAAGCAATCACGTGGTTTGACATATTTAATGAAAATTAAATAATAACTTTGTATAAGACCACAAATTTAATTCTAATTTTATGACCGACTGGTTTCGCTTAGCCCAAGCATCATCAGGTCATAAAAATGAAATCTGTGGTCTTATACAAAGTTATTATTTAATGTTCATACTAGGTTGTTTTTTTTTTTTTTTTACTTTTATTTAAACAATAATTATTATTATTTTAATTTAAAAAAAAACAGTTTTTAGTTAAAAGCTCTGTGATGTAATTATTTTTACGCGTGACAGCTGTTTCGCCTTCTGAGGGCATTATCAAACTGTGGAGAAGCCACATACAGACGGACTATTTATATCATGTTTAATGTTATTATTATTTTTATTTTTAACTACCAATGTCCCCATTAGGTTTTTCTGATAAATTGTAATTATTGTTGATGTCATTAACATGGGGAGTTTCCCTACCTAAGGGTATACTATTGTTTGGATTTGACAAAAGGTCATTAAGGAGGGGCATTGGTGTTTCCTAATTCGTTTTAAGAAACGGGGTTTTTATTTTTATTAATTTGAGGGATAATTATATCTGAATTATTTTTTTTAATTTTCGGTTTGAACACTTTTAGTAGTGGTGAATGGATCATATTCTTTTGTTCATTTATTAACTTAAAGTTTGGATCATTTGAATTTTTATTTATTTCCAACTGCTCTAAAAGATTTAATTTTCGGCCTTTGTTTTCTAAATGCAGAGGAGTTATCTTGTTATTAATTTTAAGCGTATGATTTTCGTTTAAAAGATATGTTTGGCAAATTGTGAAGCTATTTTATTTTTGTTTTTAAATGCTCTTATATGTTCTTTATATCTTATCTTAAAGGACCGGCCGGTTTGTCCAATGTATACAGCATTGCATTCATCACAGTTAAGTTTATAAATGCTTTGTTTTTTAAAAAATTAAAATAATAATAATTATTGTTTAAATAAAAGTAAAAAACCTAAAAATTAAAATGGAGTTCTACAAAATAAACTTTAAAACCATAAATAAAAAAATAAAAAATAAAAAGTTCATACTAGGGTTTTCTTCCGCCTACAATTTGCGTATATTCAAGGCCTAGATTAAATTCGCCTAATCTATTAAAATAAATATCACATCAGTATTTCTTGTCTAGAGTTAAAATAAATAAACAAAGTCGTAAGAACTATGGAACACACAAGAAATAACCATCTCGTTTAGACAGTCGAGTCACGCCGGAGAAAATGATTAGATTTGAATACAATAAGCTTTGATTTGCACCTGCGAATTATAAAAAACGAGCAGGCAGGTCGGTTGTTAGCGGAGGGGAAGTCCGGTGTGAGTCACGGCCGTGGCCACTGCCAACACTCGAGTCACTCCGTCCCCGCCCGACGAGAATACCAATGAGTCACTGACTCAGCGAGTCACTGGCGGGCGTCGAACGGAGGACACGGGGCGACAGACAAGGGAGACTGATAAGCCTCATATTATTTGAACACAGAAGACGTGAGACGTATTTTACTTTGAATTATCAAACAAATTTTAAATCATAAAATTAAATTATCGAATAATTTTTAAACGGATTAAAAAGCTAATACCTGTAAACAAAGTTTTCATGGCATTGTCAAATTTAAAAAAAGTTTTCTCATTGTTATGTTATTTTATATTTTGTTCTCCTGTGTATGTATACACTCGTATAACCGCACACTTTGTATTTTGTATTTAGTTTAATTTTGTACCCTAATGTTGCTTAGGCTAAGCGAAACTGGTCGGTCATGAAAAAATAAATAATATCCGTGGTCTTATACAAAGTTATTTTTTTTGCATTTCTTTAAATATGTCAAACCACAAAGTAATTGCTTTCTACGAAAAAATATTAATATTTTAGGTTGGTGGAGCCTTCTATACCCCTCATATAAATATAATAATAATATTTGTATATATTTTTATAGGACCGTTTTTTTGTGAAAAATCACCTCAAGGGCGCTGTACAAATATTAATTTCTACTTAATATTAATTCCTAGTTTATATAAATATAAAGCAACATACTTACCTGGCAGGTCACTTCTGGCAGGACACAATCACTATATCATAATAACTTAAAATTTAGCTGATTTTTAGATATGTTTTCATTTTCATTTTTAGTTATTTTTTATTTTATTTTTTCTAATTTTAGGGCATGAGAGCAAATTTAAAATATAGTATTTCAAAGGTATTTTTAAATTTTCCGTAGTGAGGAAAAGATAATTATGAAAATCTTCTAATGAATTTAAGGAATGAGAGTCTGAAAAGTTTTCTTGGTTTGAACAGAAATTCTAATGGGCTTGTTAAATCTTGATTATGGATATGATTTTATGAAAACATGGGTTTTGAATTTGGCTCTGAAATCCGTCGAGTCTTTTATTACTCTCAGATCATGTGGTAGTCCATTCCAAGCTTTAGGACATGACACTCCGAAGGCGCGCTCTCCGAACATAGTGTCTAGTGTGCGCTTTGGTTCCTTCAACCTTTTGATAGCCGATAACATTGCCGATCTAAGGGTTGACTGTCGCGAATTGGAATCTTCAGAAATACATAATTCCGATAAATAAGCCGGAGTCATTCCGTTAATAGATTTGAAAACCATCCAGCAAAGCTTAAACTGGATTCTTTCGGGACATTTAAGCCAGTGAAGATTTTTGAGGTGCTCTGAGATATGGGGGTATTTTGATACGCCGGTGATAAGACTTACCGCGGCGTTGAAGAATAGTTATAGTTCAACCAAATTTACAAAAAAATCTTCTAGTTCGTATGAAAGGGTCTTTCAAAAGCAACCGGCATCAATCGAACCATTAAAACACACAATACAAACAATATGGCGTTTTTGACTGTGGTTATTTTAAATCCTAATAGATGATGATGAAAATGTGATTCTGTTTACCGGTTCTGGTGATGTTCTTACTTCTATGGAATTTGTTACTCACCTGAAACAAAAGAAAATAAACGACATTAATATTGTGAAGAAATCACGATATTTTAAGTACACACGAAAGGTTTGAATTTTCAAAATTTAAATTTCATTTCGTATACGACCATGGAGCTTTTACGTGAATATCTTTTACTTTGCAAATGAATAATGCATATATGCTGAAACATATCTGCAGTCAATTAGTTAAATTGATATTTCAAAAGATCCATGACTCATTTTTAGTTTTAGGAACTTTATGACGTCAGTGCTCGCCGGAATTTATGCTGTTTCGGAAAATAAATTTCCACTTTAAAATAACGTTTTTTTTTAAAATAAACTGTTGCTATGCATTAAGCATTTTTGCATCTGTCGATAGGAAAATATTAATTAATTTCGCAAATCGCGATGATTTCGACGTGTCCTATGTCGGAAGTCTACAAAACCGTAATTTAACGTGAATAACTTTCATGAATTATGCAGGAATTTTTATAATCAAATCTTGTTTTGCATATTCTAGTAGGATTAATATAGAATTCTCAGAATAAATGTTGACGTACCCAAACACGAGGAAAATTGGTTTTTGCGTGGGTCATCTCTATTTCGACAAGCAATAATTATAACAATGTTTTTTAACGATGATTTTAAAAGAAACTAAAGTTCAGAGGGCAAACCGCACTCGAAGAGGAAAAATAACTGTGTACGAAATTGTCGGTGATAAATCTAGAATTCTCAGAAAAACTGTTAGTATCGTCGTTATTGCAGCTCGAGCGGAAAAATAATGACTTATTGGCACCTTATTGCCCTGCAATAAAGGTCAACTGCACAATAAGATTCTTGCTCATTTATAACTTTTACTTCGATGAACATGGACATCAATAAATTAAACGATCAGATACAGTTAGAATTGAATTCAAAGTAAATTTTATTTTAAACTTTGTGATTAAACATTATTATAAAATACTAACTTTTTATACAACACATTACTTAGACGAATAAGTAAAGAGCATTCGGCACCACCGTGTCTCCGCCGTGGCATATTTAAATTAATAAAAATAATATACCCAATATTACGATTACAACATACAAACATTATTAAGAAGCCAATTGACTACATTATTTTTCGTACAGATTAAGTGATATACAGCACCAAGTTACACTCATTTACTTAATGTCTTAATATAAGTAAATCACTGGAACTTGAGGTGTACGTGACTACATTTATACGATTACGCCAATTAACTCTTGATTACGTTAGATAATGTATTATTTATCATAAAATATACTAGCACGACGAATTAAAATATTAACAATAGTCAGACAATTTCATATAGCGTTGTTTAGTAAAACCCTCACCTGAAGGGCGTTTAACATCGTTATTATTATATATAATCCGTAGGTACCTATCTATTTGAGATTTAAAATGAATCTGTTGTAGAACATAAAACAAAACGATAAATTGCGAAAAAAATTGACATACTTGTACAAACATTTGTACAAACAATAAAAAGTTAACAAATGTAAGAAATATCAACATTCTAAACAAGGACAATCAATAAATATCGTGTACAACATCACATTGTGATTCAGATAGTGAGTTGAATTAATTAACAATAAGTATAAGGCATATGCAAGTATTAACGATGAGCGGAGAATGCATCTCAATTTATTACCGCATCCGGCAGTCCGTTTTAATATGATAAAAGCTGTGTTTATGTCTCAGCAATCTTCACATAAGTCTAGTCTACTATTTTCGAAAAAATCCGAATACTGACTGACTAACTATGGCCATACAACTCTTGCAGAGGTTTAGCTTCCTCGATGGTTTCATTCTACTTTCGATGATCTTTTGCTATTTGCTTCCAGACTCATTACGTTAGCCAGCACGTTGCCAATGAAATGGCTGATGACTGGTGACTGGAAATTAAACGAAACACGTTTTAGTCACATGATCATATCAAGTGTTCGTTTTTTTAAAATCATTAACTCCACACAGGAGGCCCTAAGATGCTGTGTGGAGGGTCTTTTTGGGGAAAGGAAGGAATGAACCTGGGTAAAGAGACCCATGTTGTAGGAGGGATGAAACATAGAGATCGGCAAATCTTTTCTACAGTCGAGCTGTTGAACACAAAAGAAGCGAACCGTTCTCACGTGGCAAATATAAGCCGTGTACAAATGTTGGGCGCGCGTTTGGCGTGTTTCCCGGAGTTCCTCGGAGCATCTTCCATCGAAATACCGCGTATTATTTGAGTGCATATGTTTGTTTGTTTTTGTATTTTTTTATTTAGATGTATGCAAATAATTTTTTTCACACATCTAGTAAGAAAAACATTTATAAATTTCACAATAATGGAACAAAGCACGTAAGGTTCCTATACAGCATATATAAATTGAAATCTTGGTAACCTTAAGAATCATAGTTTTTTTAAAGATATTCAACACACATCCTATATGTGACAATATCACAGTGTTCTTTACAAAACAAGACATTATTCCTAGCTCAAGTTCATTGGAAACTAAAACTTTTATGATGTTTTGCGTCGAATACGCTGCCGCAGTACAAAAAATACCACTAAGGCATATCTGTATCTCTTTTTCGGTGAGATTACCCGTATCTGTTTTAACGTTTGTTCGAATTTTCTCTCATAACACGTACGGAGGAAAAACATACCCTTTAAAAAGCTTTACGACCGGCTAATATTCACTTTTGTCACAGGCTTCCGGAAAAGGCTTTTGTATTTCCGGCAGAGGCTGTATATGCACAGTGTACGTAGGTAGGCACCGTAATGGACGTGACACGAAAATCGCTTCGTGGAATGGCCGCGGGCTATGATCGCGCGCAACAATGGCGTTTCAAACGTTGACAATGGTTTATTTGGCGTAAAACTTTAAAGGAAATGGACATTATGATTTTCGCCATCACACAGACCGTGTATAAAGCGACCTCGTCCAAATGTCAGTGGCAACATCGTCGCTTCCGCGAATGGAAACAAATAATACTGTACCAAGGTTTACTGATTATATTCAAAAAGAGAAATCAAGGTCGATAAAAAAAGGCCCCGAGAAAAACGGTTTGTTAGGAAACTAACTGAAATAATACTAAACAATAACGAGAATTTTGTGTTGTTCACAATAATTATAAAAACAAGTAAAAATATAAGCTAACACTGGTAGAAACGACATCTATAACTAGTAGTGATTGCAGTAAATATCTACAGGGAAAATATTAATAAATTGTGTAAAACAGTTTCACATATTCAGTAATATAAACACGTACAATAATTTCAATTTTGTGATAAATATTTGTGCCAGCACGAACATGGTTAAACGGCCAAAAAATTATGCAAAGACTGTTAAGAAATCAAACATATAATATTTGAAACATATTGATTACATGATATTAGATTAAAGCAAAAAGCTTTGATAAGTGAATTCTGAGTTAAATATTATTTCTAGATGATGTGAGACAAAAGCTCTTACGTGAATACAAACGGATAGTCTATCCAAAACACTATCTAGGTGGGCTGCTCGGTTAGAGCTTTGCATACCAATACAAATATGGCTGCCTATATCTGAAGATATTGAGAAAAAAATTACATTACTTAATAGTTTTCAAAGAAATATGGGATTGATAAAAATGACTGTACATAACAAGATTTCGGCAGCTTAATTGGCAGAGACGTAACTCCCGGATATAGTAAAGGTTCCGAGCTCATGTCTTGGTCGCAACCTAATATTTTTATTTGCTGTGTCTTATTTTTCATATAAAAAATATTGATATTGTTTCAGTAATATAAACATATGTTCATGAAGATTTATATGTGAGAGTATAAAAAAAATATATATAAAGTGATAAACCTACATAAAACTGCAGTGTTTAATTTGTGTACTCGTATGTTCCATCGAAAAGCTAATAATTTAAGATGTTGGAAAACTAAAGGACTACTAGATTAAAAAATCGAATAAATAATTGTACAAATAATCGAATTATATTCATAGATTTATAATAATAATTTTTTTTTGCATGATTTTTACAGCTGCATATAGTTTGGCGAGTGAATGCCCAACTCAAAAAATATAAAATGCAATCTGATAAAACCACGTAGAAATAACAGTTAGTGATAGTGGATACGGGCAAAGCGGTTCACCAACGTGGCGGGAATAGCAATAGATTTTTTTATCCCAAACTTAACTAACCTTTTTAACCGCGGGGTTGTGACATTTCTGTATTTTCGAAACAAAACAGACCCAACGGAAAAGCAGATTACTTATCTGTCGTATGCGCTTTGGTTGGCCGTGCAGTTTTATTGTTCCTCCGCTCTGCAGTCGCTAAGGGGAGGGGTGATTCAATAAACTAATTACTGAACTTTATTAAGTTCCACCCTTTCAACGGGGTGGCTGGGACAACACACTCGAGACAGTTTGCAAACAGACAAGACTCTCAAGGTTCATTGCAACGTCATCGCAAATATAGTACCTTTATTATAATAATAATAAGGTTTTTATTCAAAAAGGTATGCAGGAGTAGTGCAATGCAATACATTCCGTAATTGATAATAATACATAAAATAAAGTTGTAATACATTTATACATAATAATAATTAAAAAAGATAAATTCATAGGAAAAAATAAAAATAATAAATGTTTAGTGTTAATGGAGGATATTGGATCTCATGTCTACAGAAGGCCATCAAGAGGGAGTCCATCCACGCAGCATTAAGATGAATGGCGGTAATATTTTACTCCAATGAGATCTACTACATAGATCCGAATTTTAAAATATTGAAATATATAGATCCTAACAGTTCCTAGGTTTTAACAAACATATTATAACCATATTTGATTGTTATTTGTTCGATAGGGAGGAGAAATAGTTTTAAAACATAAAGGTTGTTAACAAGTTGGTGATTTTGTGGAATTTAATGTTCCCTGTTTCCTTCCATACCCAACCCTATGGCCACTTTGAATTTCATCGCTGTAACTCAACATATCGTCTCCGGAAAGGCAAAAGGGCTTGAGCGACACTTTTGTCAAAAATTAGTTAAATATGAAGTTTTGATCATTCTTTTTCTGCATCGTATGCTCTGACTCTCGTTTGCTTCTGAAAACTTTTGTGGCCCTTCAGCCATCTAAAATATATTTACCATTTGGGAGAAGGCTCGACTTAAACGACACAAATTTGGGACTTTTGGTCAACTAGCTTTTTGTCGCTTTAGGTAACTCAGTGAGGGCATTGAGTTAGCTGAGTAAATTTTTTTTTCAAAATCCAACCAGGTACTGAAGACTTATGAATTTTATTGTAAAACAACAAGAGTGTTCCGATGTAAGCTTCTCAAAATGGCGCTTCAGCCCTTTTGTCTTTCCGATGGCGGTATCATTGGTTTCTGGCCTTGGATCCAGTCAATAATCTTCAGTCATTTTGCTCCTGGTTTGTGAGTATTTGTTGCCATGTGCTAATCAGATGAGCAACTGTAGTAGAGCAGTTAGAAACAATAACCCTTACAGTGATGTGTTCAGTCAGTGGTTAGAAAACAGTGCTATAAGAAAAACACCTTATAATGGACTGAAGGTAGATTTCAGTTGAGCATTATAAAACGCGAGGTGTCAATCACTCGTTTATGTAAGGCAAACAACTAGAAATTGCAATTTATTTCCTGATAAATATAATTTCGAAGAAGATTGTGGCAATATATCAACTCGTTGTACCCATACGATAGATAATGAAAATAAAAGAGTATCCTATCAACAATTTTTCAGTGGTAGCCCAAAGCAAAAACATATTATTGATAATGTTGACTATTATACTATCATCTATTCTCGTTCGAACCATTTTCCGAGATCGTAATCAAAACAAATTACTTCCCGGTTGGCTACTACCGCCCCGCCCTAAGTGTATTCCGTTCTGTTTTGGTAAACAAATCAAGATGATCGATAGAGTATGCCTTCTTGGCCGGAATGGAGATTTGTATTCATAACATAAATTACAGTTTTTAAGAATATGAGAACACTTGGGATGGGTCTTAAAAAAAGATAACGTTGCATTCTTTATTTTCTTTTTTATCATTGAGATGCCTACTGTAAACTTATTAGGGTGGTTATTATTGATAATACTTGTCAATTTCTTCGGATATGTAAAAAAAGGCAGTGCAGGTAAAAGTTTGCGTTTCTTAATAACTACTGATTACTAAATGACTGGCCTTCATTCAATTTGTCCTTGTTTTTCTTAATTATCATTATTTATTTTTCTATGAATTGATCGACTGTCAGTGGCTTCGCCACAAATTGACTTCGGGAGGCAAAAGAACTGACATTTGTAAAATGAATATACTTATGCATTCCAGATGAGATGGCTTGGAAAAGTGATCAGGGAATCGGCATAATGGCTACCGTGCGAAATTCTATTGGCAATTTTAGAGGAATGACATTATTTTTTTAATGCAGTTATTATTTAGATGCATCTCTGGAATTGAATAAGTAATATAAGGTGTATCAGATGAACACGTGGGCAAGTCAGTAGCCACTGGGAGATTCAAAGTCGACAAACAACGATCGAAAACAACTCAATAAAAATAACAACAGTCAAATACACTGAAGTTCTCTCCCTATAGTTTCTAAAATAAAAGGAAAATGAAACACTTGTGTAAAGTTTCACTCCAATATAAATATCAATTAAAAATTTAGCAAGGTTCTTCGGCAATCAACCGGAGTCCCGGGACAGGGGCGGGGAACTGCGGTTAAGGACTTTAAACAAAAAAACTTTAAAACTCAGGCCCCGTTTAGAAGCTTATAAAGCGACGTAGACCAGGCGTGAAGTGCTGGAACTAAGGTAGGCAAATACACATCGTATGAATAAAATACGAAGTGTTTGGGTTTTCGCATTAATGCGGTAACCCAAAAAAATATTATAATAAATAGATAACTTTTATAGCGCCGTTTTTGTGAGAAAATCATCTCAAGGGCGCATACATTTTTTATACATAATATTATGTATAAAATAACAACTATGGATTAAATACCAAGAACGTGAGGTTAGTGAAGTGCTTTTACAGAAACAACCGAGCAATGGGTTTTCTTGCACTGTATGAAGATTTAATGATGTTCAAATCATTATTATTATGACACACGTTTTGGAGAAATTACTACTAATGATTCAAGTAAAAGTTTCACCAGATTGTGTACTGTAAGCAAAGTCAACGTATTACCCTTAGAGTAACGTAGAGACCTAACATTGCGAAATTTTGTCCGCACTTTTTGACCAAGGATTGACCAAGGGAGGTATGACGTATATGCTTCCAGCCAATCGGATGCGAAGAAAACCGTAAAGATAAACATTATTCCGTCTTTATCTGTTCGCGAACAATTTTGCGTTAGTATCATGAGAAAGAAAGAGACCGGGATACTTTTAGAAGCCGTACAAAAGGGGAATTCCCCGTTCTTGAAAATTTTTTTGACATTCTCGTAAATATTTTTAAGTTAAACATATTACGAATCCATTAAAACTCATTTCAAACGGAAGTTTATTAAATTGGAACGAATAGTCCAAAGATTAATTACATATTGGTGTAAGTTACTAGTTGTTTTGTAGGTTAGGATGTTAAATATTTGAGATCAAACTAAAAAAGACGATTTTTATGGTACATACGTGTGAAAACTGTTTGTTTTTGGTCCTTTTGTACTTCGATTAAAGCAAACAAGCATAGAACATGTGGCCATGATGTTTTGCTAGATATTACACAAAAAATAACTCAAGTTTTTAACTATTTACGTACTTTTGACAGTCCGTTCGCCTGACAGTGCAAACGTGTCTGAAGTTTGTGCGGATTAAATAATGAAGACATTTCATTTAGCCCGCCCCAAATCGTGTATAGGTTTCAACAATTGTTTGTCTCTTTTTCTCATATGCTTATAGAACCGAGCATAAAGAGAGAGCTATATTTTGCGAGTTTGTCAACGATTTGTCACAAATTAGTATGGTCTCTTTATATTGTTACTCTGAGGTATTACCCTAGCAATGGTTGAGTCAGAACATCTGAGTTTAATGGGATATTCTCTGGAGGAACATTAAATTTTGTTATCTCCACACACCACCTGGTCATATATTAATTAGCATCCGACATGTCTGACACTGTGGCCATTCAATAAAACTGACAATATAGAGCGAACATAAGAAGTTTCCCAAGCTAAACGAAAAATACATCACAGAGACAAAAAGCTCGAAACCTGACTCACTAACTCCATTACTGGCCTGTATTTTGCTCCACCAACAGTGTTGAATTTAATTCCACTTTTCTTTTATAAAAAGTAATGTTAATCATTGAAATAATATTAAAAACTTCCTTCGTTTTTATTTTTATAGTGAATACCACAATTTTTATAGTGAGTTCCAAGTGCTCCCAACCGTCTAGAGCCAGTAAGACTATGGTATCCCCAATTAGGGTATGTTGTGAGGTTAAAGGTAGTGAGGGAGGGGGAATATATAGGGAAGAGGAAGGTTGGGAAGTACCTGGCTATTCAGATGTGGTCACCAAACACGGCTAAAGCTATTTCAAGCAACGTTTCGATTCTGAATGATGGTCTTTCGCCATGGCGATACTGCGAGTATCTACCATTCTGGAATGTGCCGCAAATATAATTTTTATTATTTGATTTGAATTAAATGTGTTATGAAACATATTAATTTTAAAAAGTTATTTTCGTACGCCGGGTTTGAGCCCATGACCTTTGGATTCGCAGTCGAGCGTTTTACCACTCGACCACGGAGGCCGTCAAAGTATGAATTAGGATTATCATGTCGGGAAATTAACAAAACATGATACATTTTTTCACATAATCCGTATTCACTTTTTTTTATTTGTTTTATTTTCTTCGTGTTCTCATATAATGTTTTTTCACTCATATAACTAAATACATAATAATATTCGTCCCAAGCGATACTACTAAAAACGCGGAAGGAGCTGAACTCTATTGTATGTGGAAAAGTAATGGATTTTCCTCTTCATGCCGCGTGCAACACTCGAGTCTTGTGTGTTCCAAGTTTGGCCGTTCGGAGAATACTCGGCGGGGTTATATCTTTATGACGACCGTCTCGGGAAATTATTGCGAGGGCGAAAAAAACATCGATACAATGCTCAACCAAATGAAAATGTATAAAACATAATAAGGCAGTAATTATTTAGGCGTGTAGTTTTTCTCGAAAATGTTAATATTTAAAAATTATGTTTATAATGCGGAAATGATTTCTGATTTGTGAACATGAAATTTTTATGACATATTTTATTGATTAAAAAATAACTTTGAATAAAACCACGGATGTTAGTTTAATTTTTATGACCGACCGGTTTCGCTTAGCCTAAGTATCATCAGGGTAAACAAAAAATACAAAGTGTGCGGTTATATCCCTTGAGGTGATTTTTCACAAAAACGGCGCTATACAAATCGTCCAAATATTATTATTATTATATATAAATACAGAGGGAGAACAAAATATAAAATAAAATAAAAAACAATGATAAAACAATAGAATAAAATTTAAATTATAACATGGGAACAAAGATTTTTTTTCTTCTAATTTTTTTGTTATTTTATTTTTTATTTTGTTCTCCCTATGTACTCGTATGTATATGTAACCGCACACGTGTATTTTTTGTTTAGTTTAATTTTGTACCCTGATGACTAAGGCTAAGCGAAACCGGTCGGTCATAAAAAATAAACAATATCCGTGGTCTTATACAAAGTTATTTTTTCATTTCTTTAAATATGTCAAACCACAAAGTGATTGCTTTCTACGAAAAATATTTATTATCAAATCATACGCATTACAAAAACACACGAGAAAAGGGGTAATTGTTGCGGAGGGGGGATTTCCGCTGGCCGACTGTTTGAGGCAATCTTAACACCCATCGTGTTATTCCAATACTCCTTTTCCTCTGCCTTCTTTTATTTATTGCAAGATAACTAACTAACTAACTAACTAACCATCACGCCGTTTCCCCGCAAGGGTAGGCAGAGAGGACGGACCACCATACAACTCTGTCTTGGCACACACTTCTTGCTTCATTTACATTCATACATCGTCTCATACATACTCTTCTGTTATTCTGACTCTTCACACGACCCGATTCAAGTATTTGATTTACTTGATCGTGCCATGTCTTTCTCGGGCCATGTCTTTCTCTTTATTGCAAGATAATTTCGATTAAACACTAAATCTATGCTCGGTCGTGCCTAGAAACTATATTCTGGTTTTATTGAAGACCTATTGATTAATAATAATGGAAAAGCTTATTAAATTATTTATAAATGATGAGGACTTGATTTTACAAAGTCTATTTATAGGTGCTTATATACGAGTATATACAAGTATCGCCATATGATTTTTATAACTGACCAATGTGATATATTTATATATTCAGACAATATTGATTAAAAAATCTGAGGAAACACATACGAGATATGTTATTTATATTGTGTGTACCCAGTTTGTTATGCTTTTTCGTGGTGTTTACGACCAAAATTATGCTATTGCGCTTTAATATTAATTAGGGAATTTTATATGATAAATAACGTTTGAAAACAACATGATATGCCGCAATAACAAAATTTAACGTATAAATGTGCATTACGGTGGGAAATGCAATAAGATGGTTTGCATTATTATGTGCTTATCTTTATGAGACGCGCATGAGGTCATAAAGGGAAGATATTAGACAGATAACAATTTTTTAAAAAATGTTTTCACTTTTCAGAACCCAAAATATAAAAAAAAAACAAAACCTTAACATTCGCGGAAGGAAAACCAATATTGTTTAAATTTGAGACTAGTTTTGGATTTATCCGCTAAAATTGTGTACGATAATAATCTTAAAATAATATTCTCCTCCATTTAAAGCGTAATTTTTTTGTAAAGAATTGGTTTACAACTATCTTTTTTCGGGCATTAAAATTTCATCCAAAAGCTGTATAAAATCTAGATAATCAAAAGAAAAGACATAGCAGGCCACTGTTGGGTAGATTCTATTAATAAACGATGATCTATCACGATGTTTTCCAAGGGACTGAGTTCCTAATCGCTTTGTGAGTGAATTCTAAGTTTGTAGTTTTCAACGACAAGGTATTTGTACGAAAATTTAAAAATAAGGTTTTTTCTATTTTTCTATTTTACCGTGGGAATACGAGTACATGTGCCAGTTCATATGAATATTTAGACGAAAAGCAAACACGCAACTTGAGTCAAGTACCTATAGTTTTACCACATAATGAAAGATACTATCGGTATCGTCTTGGTGGGAGACGAACCTTCAAACCCGAAACGATGCTTTAAAAGACTTTGACTATTACCTATTTTGATTCTGTTAAGTAACCAGATCTGAATGGCAAGATACTTCCCAGAATAGCTAAATAATAATAGCTAACTAAATAGTATCCTAGCTACGGGCAGGGTACATATTTTGCCTTATTATAATTGTATTTTTATTATTATGTGATGGTTCTACGAATTCGAGTAAAAATTGCAAGGATGACGTAGCGTTTCTCGCCATTTGTCTGCTGGCAAGGACTCTAGCACCGTGCAATACATTTTTAAATAAATTATAGTGTAAGGAAAAGTAAAATGAAATGCGGTCAGGAGAAATGTGTCGCATTCTACACTCGGGAGTCGCTTATTTCCAGTGGGTACCTTCCATCACCAGCGGGCAACTAGAAACTAATATTTCACAACTAACATCCCCACGTGCTTATCATCTGTCAGGCGCACTGGGAATGTACGCCAAGTTGTCGGAAACGGCTGTTGTAATTAGACCTGAATAGTCAGGTGCTCTCACCCTGTCTTTTTTGCCAATCTTTTTAAACACCTCAATTTTTTCATCCCCACAACATTTCTGAAATCGGGGATCCGTAGTCACATTGGATCTGGGCAGGCGGGACTTTTTTGCGGTATCGCATAGAAAAAAAAACATTAATCGAAACGTAGTTTAGCTAGATTTAAATAGTTTACTTGCCAATCTTTCTCGTCATCATATCTTTTACCTCAGCCTCAAAAAAAATTCCGGGGATTCCATAGTCCCACCGGCTGGAGAGAGTTGCGACCCCTATGCTGTATCACATTACGAATGATTAAACACAATTAAAGAATATCATATCCAACTCGTTGAAAACAGTTTACAGCAATTCTAATTTAATTCCAGAAACCGCAGACGAAGTGAAAATAAATGCATTTTTTCCATCTCCTCTGATTTAATAGCAACGGCTTCCTCTAAATAGGGAGAAGTGCAGGGCTGGGAGGTTGCAGCTGGCTGGCTTTCTCGGCGGCTGCAACGGGATTGGATTCATCCCATAAAGCTGATGCGAGACCGAAAGCCCCCGTCGGCGTGATCAGTTACCCGTGATTCGGGAAGACGTCTCGTCCACTCTCAGCCGTCTGGCAAATCGGATTTCACGCTCAGGAGGCCGGGCTTTAAAGACAGAAATGTTATCACGATTGGCGATTTGTATGGGGAATTGTAAATTGCTGAATTTTGCAATTTACAATTCCCCGTACAACGCAAATCACACGGCGAAGGTTTTTTGGATTGCCTTTAATTGTTGTGGTTTGAATTTATTACAATTTGTCAATGATTTAGAATTTAGACTCACCAGAAGAGCATTTATACAATATTAACTGAGCAAACATGTAAAAATGATTTTAATGAGATTAGTGTTTCTTTTGTAGAACCTTTTTTATAATACTTACACGCAAAGCAAATATTCAAAACAATCTTTCCTTTATGACAAGAAAAAGGTGAAGCATCAAATCTATTATCTTTTATGTTTTAAAGTCTGAATTGAATAGATAAAATGCCAGTTTCATGCATATAATACGGAGAATTACGTGTGTATACCGCGTACGTGAGGGAAAACTTTCCTAAAAAGAATTATTGTTTAATATCAATTTTGATTCACTTGACCATGCCTTCCTCGGGCGTCATGATTATAGACACGGCACGATCAAGTGAATCAAATACTTGAGTGGGGCCATGTCAGAAGAGTCATTATGAGACGATGTATGAATGTGAATGAAGCAAGGAGTGTGTGCCAAGACAGAATTGTATGGCGGTCCATCACCTCTGCCTACCCCTTCAAGGAAATGGCGTAATGGTTAGTTAACCATCTTATTTCTGTTTAGTTAACGATTTTGTGTGACCACACAATACTCCTACAGCTATCAGCTTCAATTTAACATTTCACACTTCTTCCTCCGCCTTTTCCGCGGAAGGACATACCGAACGTGAATTACACTTATTATTTTTGTGAATTGTTATGGTCATCTTAAAATATGTACATGGTGCTCAGAAACTTATATTACCCCGGTTTATAAGCTGACACGCAATTTTATACTAAAAATACAATTTTTTTTTAAATGATGCCTCATTTATTTTTTTTTCTATTAATTTTCCAACAACGCAACTGTACAGAAATTATTTTATGCAAGGTTTTTCAAACATAGCGATGATAATATAGCATTACCCATACCTGGCAACGAATGTTTCCTCTTTCTCACAAATTTTAATAATTGATCTGAAATTGTATTATATCTGAACTTTAGTTAGTTTTTTCGAGAATTTCACTAGCAACAAAACAAAACAAGGTGAAACAATATATTTATCATTTGAGGCTCAGTACCCAAAATGGCGCTAAACGTCACTTTGTAGCATTCTAATGCAAGCAATACTGCACATGATTTATTTGTAAATTCTACATTGGCAGTTAAGGAAATTTTTAAGGTTTCCAGTGAATAAAAGCTGTAATCATTTAAATTCAATGAAAAACATACTACAATGTCGGTAAAAGGTACAGTTTGAAAACCGGCGCAGTCATTTTCGAACGTTTTACCCTAAATTCCAGTATTCATTTCATAAATAACTTAAAAGATCACTGTTAAAAATGTATTCACTGGAAACATTAGACATTTACCTTACTACTTGTATAAAATTAACAGATAAATCATTTGTAGTATTGCTTGTATTAGAAAGCCAGAAAGTGTGTATTTGTGTGTGCTGACCCATAATGTACATTCATCCATTGTTAATTCTCTTAAAACAAACTTAATAATAAATTATTGAATTACAGATATTCTAGAACGTTAAAAAGGTTAGGAAGTGTTTCAGTGTTTCCGCCAAAGTGTGTAATGCTATCAGAAGCTAATTGGCAAATTGATTTATTAAATCGGTCACACTGACCAGGAAAAGGGTATTTACCTTGAATACCTGAATTGAATAAGGCTCCCAGTACCAAAATAGTGAAAATAAGAAAGAGGGTTAAGAATTAATAAAAACGGTCAATTTCAAACTTTCGTTTTCACTTAAATGTTAACAGCAGAATTTGTTTGAGGCACAATATGAAGACTCATTTGACCATCATGGTATTTTTCCCAAAGGTATGTGGGGCAAAGAGGATGGAACGCCACACCATTCTGTCATAGAACAGACTCCTTGATGGTTTTAAGGCAACTAATCCACTTTTTCGTTCCAAATCTTACTGGGGCGTCCCCGACTTCATTCATCCACTAACGCGTTTTACTTAAGCTTCCGATAGTAATTATTACTACGACTCTTGGCGAGCAAATCGAAAAAAATGGTTAATTTATTAAACCAATAATTTCCAGAGTGGTAGATACGCTAAGTATCGCCCTGGTTAAAGTCCATCATTCAGAAACGAAACCTTGCTTGAAATTGCTTTAGCCGTGTTTGGTGATCTGATCTGAATAGCTAGGTACTTACCAATCTTCCTCTTCTACATTTTCTTCCCCTACCCACTACCTCCAGCCTCATCACATAACTCATATAACAATTATTATCCTAATTATTGGGTACGCTACCGGCTCTAGACAGTTGGGACTCTTGTGCGGTATTTACAGTAAAAAATAATAAATAAACTACAATAATTCCCATAGCTTATGGTATGAAACTTTTAGTAGGGATGTTGCAGGTTCTGTTCCCAAGAGAAAAAATATTTAAACATGGAACTGTTAATTTAATAATAATATGTTAATTTAATAATAAATCATTTTAATGATTTTAATAATACTATTTTTTTTACTTTATTCCACTATGTTATTTATTTAAGACCTGACCGGTTTCACCTTATGACGGGCATCTTCAGACTGGTCAACCAGCCGGCCACCAGTCTGAAGATGTCCGTCATAAGGTGAAACCGGTCAGGTCTTAAATAAAAAATAATTAAAAAATAGTGGAATATAGTTTAAAAAATAATATTATTAAAGTCATATTAACATGGATTTATATTTTTATGTCTTCAATATAATATAGATTTTCTGTATAAAAAAAATGTTAACACTGGGTATACGATGTTGATCAATAATCACGAGCCTTTCGAAACAGGATCTACAGATGTCGTAAGGAAAATAGATAAATAAATAAAATATTACAGCAAAGAGATAAAAACAGTTACAAATGATTTCAAAGCTTTTGAAAATAAAACAAATACACCTTACGTCAAATTTTGTCACACACTTCAAAAAATATTCGATTTTTTTACTTTTAAATTTATTATAATCTTGAATTCCAGATTCAGCAATGATTTCAAAACCAGGAAGACGCTAAATTCAGTAGTGAAAAAGTCGCCATAGAGTAAATCCTTATTAGTGTAGGTACTGTACTGTAATAATATTTTGGAAAACTGACAAAGTTTATTGAGAGCTAACCAAAGTTCAAAAGCCATGTTCTATAATTTATAATAATACGACTACCTTGTCGTTGAAAGCTACAAACTCAGTCCCTTCAAAAACATGAAAGGTCAACGTTTATTAATAGAATCTACTTTCCTTTCGATTATCTAGATTTTCCACAACTAAGCGAAATTTTTTTACCCGAAAAAGATAATTGTAAACAAAATCTGTACGAAAGTATTACGATTATGCTCACGAAAGAGATTGCAAGATTATTATCAAACAGACGCTTTCTGGGTGTAAAATGAGAAAATAGTTGCGGAACGACCCTGCTAACCAGCTTAAATCGATTATTCTATTAATAATTTTATGTCGTTCCTTTGGCTTTTAACTGTTAACAAAAAGGTCAGATTTTTGGAATGGTTATTCCAGTGATACAAAGCATACCAACATACTACTAGTATATATATATATATATACTATATCTCTTACGATAGCTGTAAAGCTTTTTATAAGGCTGACCAAAATTCAACCTATATCAGTGCTTTACAAACTATGGCACGAAATATGAAAAGACACTTGCAGAATTTAAAATTTCTATTATTCGACACTAGGTACATTACTAAATGTATAAGTCAACACGTTTAGGAAGAAATATTATGGGTACATTATCTCTACATATAAAAACGAATGTTTATCTGTTTGCCTGTTCGTCATTTTGTCTGTTTGTTTTAGGTTTTCTTGAAAATTACTCGACCGATTTCGCTGAAAATAGCACAGTTTGTTTTTATTAGTGACGGAAAGGTATAGGTATAGAGAGTAGTCTAAATGTAATCAAATATTTAAAACTTTTGCTATAACGTTTTAAAATTAGTATGAAAAACATTGAACCCGCAATTTTCTATTTAGGTTAGCCTATAGATATACCGCTCTGGTTAGCCACAGATGGAAAACCCAATTAGGTCTTAAAATTTTTTTGTTGTTTTAATATTGTTTATTAAAAAGCACTTCAATAAAAAGTATTTAAAACAAAAAAAAACTTTTTTTGAGTGGCATTTCAAAGCATGCCAGGTAAAGGGATTTGATACTGACCTACGTCATCATCATCATGATAACATATTTTTGTCATTTGACGCCAATCAAACCCTCAATTTCCGAGATTTAATTACGCCACCGTAAAGGTCAAACAGCAAATAACGAAAATCATCCATCTAAAGCTGTGATTCCCAAAGGGGGTTCTGGGGTGAACCAGGGGCGATTGTGGTCTCAGGGACAACATAAAGGTAGTTAAGGGCACTAAGGGGGCGGCGAGAGTAATAAGGAGACGTTTAAAAATGTTGACGGCGAAAATATTTTTCCACTTGACTATGTAGATAACAGTCATGCATTGTAACAAGAATCATACCTATGAACCGCTCACGTTTTAGCATTATTTACTTTTTAAGAAATCATACAAAATGTATTTAACGATAATAGACTTTAAAAATGGCAAGTCAAATAAATTATTCTAGCGGGGTTGTGTTGTTGTGCAATTATACAAGAAAATTAACTTTATTTCAACTTTTTTTTATTAAAACCCATTACGGTCATCTTTGGACTGGCAACTTACAACCGTGGTAACATGGTTGTATGTTGTTCTCTAAGTGTACCGAGTAACAAATCAAATAAATAGATACTTTTAACAAACTATTGTAAATATACCTTAATGTTAGCAATTACCAAATGATTGAAAATAGAATTTTTAATAACAACCTAGCAACATAGAGAAGTATCTATCTAAGGCAGTGAAGTCAGTTTTTGACTTGTGTTTGATGATTTTAACCTGACTCGGCGCACCTGGGCGTGGCTTAGACTAAGGCTAGGGTATTTATACATCCATTTATATCACATTTCGACATAATGTTTTTGTTTATTCGTATAGCCACTTTTTCACAGTATTTTTATCAACGAAAATATAGCATATCACCTAAAAAACCGTTTAGTTGTCTCAAGTTTAGTGGCATAGTAAAAAATGTGGGCGGAGTCCCGCGGTGACCCAGGAGCTTAAGATCATTGCGACAGTATATAGAAGCGGTCTATGATTTTTTTGTCTCTTTTTCTCTCATGGTGTACGACGTAAAAATCCGGAGAAAGTGATTTATCGCAAGTTTGTGTAGGTTGGGTAAAAATAATTAGCTCTCCCTCCATATATTGTTACTTCAAGCTAGCAACTAAGGCGGGAAATAAATACACTATCAATCAATAAGTAACCACACCAATCTTTCTTTATATAAAATAATATGTTTAAATACCTACACAATGTAACCCACCTTATTTGGATGCATTAAAATTATTTTTTTAAATAACAGGTATATTAAATTACATTATTAGTAAATTATGCAAAATCAACATTATATAAAATCATGATATAACAGTTCTTCATAAAATTTACGTTAAATCATTGTTATCCACCCCTGACACCCCAAAAATGTATAAATACCGTAGAGTGAGCAATAAATGTACCAGTCTGAAGATGACCGTAACAGGTTGAAACCGGTCCGGTCCTTATAAACAGTGGAAAAAAGTTTTTAAAAATGTACTATGAAATCATTTATTTATAAAATAACGAACTGTTGTCCAATTACAAAAAATACATAACACGAAATGGTAAAAAAAAGCAACAGAGAAATAACAGCACATACATAATATTAAATGAAGCAATGACAAAAATAGGACCAAATATACAAAAGTAAGAACATTCAAGTTAAAGCCAACGTCAAGTCAAAGTTTTGGTAGAGTCGTAAGGAATGACAAAAATCATTTAGGCTGGTACCAAAAATTTCAAGACCATGGTTTGAGTTAACAAGTCTTGACATTCTGGACAGTGGAGAATGATACCCATAATTAGTAGAGTGATGATTGAGGAACAGTAATTCATTGTTTATTTTTTACATTGCCTACAAGTATGTGTAAATCTACACACTTGCTAATTTTGATGGCAAACTAGGTAACGACGAACTGCTGCTATGTGTGAATACTGTCAGTATCGCCCAGGTGAAAGACCTCCTTTCAGAATCAAAACGTTGCTTGACATGGATTCAGCTGTGTTTGATGAACCAGGGCACGAAACATCGATCCAGATTTTATAGACAATGTCGGTAATATGGGTTCTGGAGAGTAGATAATGATACTCATAATTAGTAGAGTGATGATTGAGGAATAGCAATTCATTGTTTCTGAGTCTACGGCAAGGAATGTTGAACTGGATGAGTTGCAACAAAAAGTGTAAGTCAATTATACAATTCATAATTTTGAAAATGAAAGATCATAATTATTAGTAAAAATAAGAGTTTTCTGGAAATGACGGTGAAGAAAAATATCTCTGAAAAGAGGGCGGGAACTAAACTCGTTTGGAAAACTCTGATCTAAAGATACAAATCGTGGCTCGGTCAAAAAAGTGTGAAAGTTCCAGCATTCAGCTCTCTACTTGCATCATTTTTCATCCCCTTCCAACAGCCAACCTCTTGTTCGAGTACGGGGGTGCGGGGTGGAGCAAAGGAAGCTGGTCTTTGCCCCGGAGACGTCCAACTAACCGACTCTCCAGCGCTAAAGTGATAAAATCTCCGAACGACGCCCCCTGAATGGGTAGAGCGAGGGAGCCAGATGAGGAATTTGTCACGGCGTTTTATCCTCGCTGATAAAAAATGTACGCCACCGCGGGAATATAAAGCGCGCTGCAACGCCGCGAAATGTAGCGGAAAGTTGAGCTAGGCTGAAGCAGAATAAATGCGAGGTAAACTGAACTTATATACGCTAAGTGTCCGGCCGTCAGCTAGGCTGAAGCAGAATAAATGCTTAAGCACGGACCACAACCATTACATACGTTTGTTAATGTAAATAATATATGTTATTGTAAGTCACTAGTTGTGAGTACTAGGCATAAGTTAACATTAATAACTAATAGTCTAAATTCTAAGTCACTAGTCATATGTTTTAGTTATATGTGTAAGTTTTAAGTCATTGATCATAAGTTGAAAGTACATAGTTATAAGTAATAATTTATACGCCACTAGTTATTAGTCTTAATGATTAAGCTGTAGGTTATGTTAATTATGTTGTAAAGCGCCCTTGAGGTGATATTTCTTTCACGAAAAAGGCGCTACAGAAATCAGAAAATTATTATTATTAGTCACTGTATCAATTTTGAAGGAGATCATTACTATGTGATGGGAATAATCGAGAGTTCATATTCAAAGTGCATTATTATCACATCCCAAAACGAGATTTTTTTCAGAATCGTTTAAACGAGTCCTTTTTTTATGAGTCAGTAGAATTTTGGCAGCCCAATTTATCGAGAACGTGGAAAGGCTGAAGGAAGTGGAGGAGCGGAAGGGGAAAGTTATAAAATGCCTGGTAATTCATATCTGGTGACTAAACAATTTAGCCTAAGTAATTTAGTAAGTACAGGAGGAAATAAAGTCTAGGTTCTTAATGGTGGTCGGTCACCAGGGCGATTAAAAAAAACTCTGGAACAAACTGCAAATACTCGACAAATTTCGTTTTGTCGCCATGTTTCAAACTTAATTCCGTTCGGGTTGAGAAAGGCATACAAATATGTAATGAACGAAAAAATACCTTGGTAGTAATCGAGCAAAATAATAACAGTGAAGTTATATAACGCAGTTTTGTGATGTTTCATCTGAAGTGCGCTTCATACTAAATTAATTAAGCTTATAAGACTAACAAAACAAAAAAAATGTATACAAATTAAAGCTATCTAAAATAATGATCGTTATCACAAATCATGAGAGAAAAATAATAAAAAAATACTATGACTCTTAAAATGTTTCTATAACGAATGCTTAGATTGAGTCGATCACAGGTAAATTTAATCAATACAATTTTATTAAATTTGATCACAATTAAGTGTGCAAGCAGAGTATTTGTTTAGAAGTGAAACGTGAGGTATGTAAGGGCGACCGTAGTAGGCAAACCGTATTCAATGGTGTAATAAATATTCATGCATGCTATAATTTTGTAGTCGCACGGGCAGTACACTATTTGAAATATCTGCATTTCAATATCACCGAATAATTTGCTTTCATATAACAATACCTTTTCACACAATGGTGCCTTTGTTTTACCGCAAACGATTGTTTACTACATTTTAATTTTCAAGGCGCACAACCTTATTTTTCTGTGTACATTTAATTACACTGCTTTGTAATTTAATTAATGCACAGCGAATACGTGCAATGGCACAATTCACTAATTATTCAGCGAAATTCGTATATTGATGAATAATTTGGAATGCAGGAAATAAATAACTTAGCCTACTGATTATTAAACAGCGCCCTTGAGAAAAATTCGTATAAAACAACGCTATTAAAAAATACAATTAAATTAATTAATTAAAGATAATCCAATTATTACTAAGCAAATTACCAAAATATGTGCAAACTTAACTTTTTACAATCTATTTTCATATTTTACTTCGTGGCCTGAAATTACAAGTAAAAAAATAGTACATTTGTTTTAAAACCACTATTTAAGAGTTGCCAGAAGGCGTGAAATTATCAGGTTTCGCTTGTATCCAAGCCTCATCAGGGCTGTAGATTATTAACTAATTATTACAGGCATTGGACGAAAGAGTGGCTAGAAGAAAATTCAATGAGATTTACAAGGAAACATAATTTAAAACCGGGGTCAAACTAGTGACGGCTCGTGACTTGATAAAATACGACGTTATTGATGTTTTTGTAGGCGAAAATGTTTATTTTTTAATTTTTTAGTGTTGGTGGTGCGCTGCGCCATTTGATAAAAAAATCTTCATACAAAAAATTGAAATAAAAAACATAAAAATCGTTTTCGGCTACAACATAAATAATGACGTTTTTTCAATTTTAGCACTCTAGCACACTAAAAAGTCAAGGGCCGCCACTGGTCAAAGCGAAGACCTTACTTGGCGGCACATAGAGAAAAAATAAACATCGGACAGATCTCTAACTTAGTTCAATTAGACACAGAAAAATTATTAATAGTAATAAATCTTTATTTAAATATAGTTTACAGTAATAACAGAAAAAATATAAATAAAAACAAAATAAACATATGAAATACATAGGGTGTATAAAGGTGTAGGTACATTTATATAATTTAGCAAGAGATTTATACATTGTAAACAATATATACTTGTATATATTACAGAAACATTAATTAAAATAGATTTATATACCATTATCCGTATTTGATTAATACATATAAAGTTAGTTTTTGTATATTTGTATATAGTTATTACTTTTGTGTTCTCGTAATCTGCCTCACTAGGCAAGCCTGTGTTGAGGGAGTAATTTTTGCCGATTGTTTTAGTTACTTTAAATTAAACTATGGTTAATGTTTCTTGAAAGTGTGAATTTAATATTAATATAGAGATTGTAACTTGAAAATAGTACATTTGAATAAGTAAATATTTGTAATTATTGGTTGCGAATTGTAGATAAATACCTAGCGAAGAATTCTAAGATCTAAATTGTGATATAATACGCAAGTCAAGCATAAAAAAATGATGAAGTCATAGCAAATTATCAGAAGAAATCAGTATCTATTATATCCATCAAATGTATGAATATTTAGTAAGAAACCGAAATAGACAAATTAAGGCGACAATGCGCTGTTACTTTCCACGGTTGGCCGATTTCGCATTGTTCCAATTTGATAAGCTAAATAAAATAAATTTATGGAAATGAGTAATTAAGTGGCAACTTGGAACTTATAACTGTGGAGGGTTCATCATAATGGCGATGTTATGATAAAATTGAGTCCAACACCAGGAAGTAACATACATAAACTAATAAAAATTGAGTGAATGAAAAAATATATCAATAGCGAATTTAAGTTAGAATTAACTTTGAAGCTGGAAATAATATTGATAATCTTCAACGAACTATGAAACAGAAAAAAGACACGACAGCTCAATTGGCAGAGACGTTATTCCCGGATAGAATAGAGGTTCCGAGTTCGATTCACGGTCGCGACCTACATCTTTTTATTTTTTGTCTTTTTTCTGTTTCATATTTCGTTGAAGATTATTGATATTCTTTCAATAATTAATATATTATTTAATTCCATTGCACCTACATCCGCATCTGACTGTATTTGCTCAATGCAAATAGAAATGGAAAAAATAATAGTCAACGTTAATCTTTTAAAACGGTATTAAAAAATACTAGAACTTATTGAAACAGTGAAATCAACAAGTCAAAAAGGTTGATTATTATTTTTTGAAATATTGATTACTTATTGCCGGGCTCCACCCATTGAACATTCTTTTTCAAAAAAAACAATTGAAAGACACTGAATAAATCACCAAAACTGAATGATGAACGAGAGAGTGCGTTCTAGGGTAAAAGGTGCCCAAATGAAAATGTTTCATTTTTGAGAGGAGTGGCAAGAGTTACAAAACGGGATCGAACGAGAAGCTTGGCGATTCGAGATGGGCTTAACATTGAACTCCACATACTCTTCATAGATAAGTCGCAATTGAGGTGGCTTGGAAGTGTACAAAGAATACCAGGAGACCGACTTTCGCTTGAAACACTGAGTGCAATTCCAGAGGGAAGACGTCCAGTGAGCCGGTTAAGCAAAGTAAAAGCCACTCCAGAGGCTGTGAAGAGAGGCTGGCCTACTATGGACAGATGCCGTTGAAGCTGCACAGGACAGGGACACCTGGAGACATCTTGTCGAGTGTGAAGAACAAATAAAGAGACTTGATATTTCAAAGCTGCATAGCTTATAATAGAAATAATATTGCGAGCTTAAAATATTTGCTTTGACCTAGAAAAATCTTATTACGTTAGAGTTCACCGTTCGAGATTTTTTGCGGAGACAAACAAATAGATTTTGAGTCTTAAAGTTAAAATTACGAGCGTCAATAAAGGAAGAATTTTAAAATCAGTCATAAAAAGTTAAAGGAGTTAAATATCTTTTAATTTTAACAAATTATTTACTAAAACACTATATATCTTTATTTATTTAATTATATACGACTTATGGGCTTTCACATATTTGTGTAATACATACTATAAAACAATAGTACATAAAAATAACACGTAGTAAATGATTAGCATCCAAAAACATAAATAAGTTAATAGAAATATTAGAATAAAATAAATTAACATTAATATTTTTGAAAGAGGTATGCTATTATAGCCTTCTTGTAACTGGTTTCAGTGCAGTTGAATATATTCTACTATTTCTGCGAAAGAATTACCCACTGTATGCAATCCAGGTACAAGCAATTATCTAAATGACTCAGTCCTGATATTATTGTTGCATTTAAAAATGGAAGGTAATTAAACTAAGTAAACCAGGGCTGTCTATAGTACCATTAATAATTTTGAAAATAAAAGTCAAGTCGGAAACAAGCAATTAATCTACAAAATAATCAATGGCCATACACCACTTGAATTGTTGAGAAATTGTTTAATTTTACAACACAGTCACAGACATGAGACGAGGAATAGGATTAACCAAATAAGACTACTTTCAGAAAAAAAGTCACAAAGTCAAAAGTCATTGATGTACAGACTTATAAAGACATTTAATGAAGAGGATATTAAAAAAAATATTTATTTAAGGGTTGTATTAGAATGTAATATAAACATTATGTATTATTATTTATGTATATATAATTTTTAAATAAATAAGTTCCTTTACTCGAAACTATTTTTTTTTATTATTCCATCTCGTCCAACAGAGTGTAGTGCCCGACCTGACCTTCATCGTGAGGGTGTCGCTACACAAAATAATCCCTAGCAACAGATGTGACAAATCCTCCATAATTCCTTCAGTATTCAATTTCGGCGACAGCATTCTCCGCCTCCAGATTGCGTGAAAGCGTTGCATCCAGCTGCGGCTGTTCCCGGTCTAAGATGCTAATGGGTGTGATATAATTCCCAGCCAGCGAGAACGAAATACCCACTAATAATGATAAAACTGGCTACGAGAGCCGAGAGCCACCTCGGTTTCTGCCGCCTGAGAGAAAACACTAACCGAGAAAATAAGCAAAGCGTGACGGTGGTGAAGTAATGAACGCGACGCAACAGGGAAAGATCAGGCTGGGCTTTTGATGTAAACAAATAAAGTGATTAAGAACTCAAAAGTGGTGCAAAACGTGACTATAAAATTATATTACAAGTAATATTGCAAATGATTCTGCAAATTCTATGTGGGTAGTCAAAAAAAATATCTTAACTGTAAGCTTTTAAATTATAAGATGCTCCGAGGAACTTGCGTCATTGATCTCATCGGCACCAATGCATGGCCGGAAAACTCGCCGAACATTTGTACATGGTCGACATTCTACACACGAGAACGGGTCATTCTACGACTCGTTCTTGTGTTCAACAGTTCGGTTGTGGAATGATTTGATGGCCTGTGTGTTTACTCCCTCCCAGCGCCCTTGAGGTGATTTTTCACAAAAACGGCGCTATACAAATCATCCAAATATTATTACAACATGGGCCTCTTCAAGACCCAGATTCACTCTTTTTTTATCAAAGGACCCTCCACACAGCATTCCCAATATCACATAGGATCCGAGGGAAATAATTTGGCCTCCTGTGTGGAGTTCTTGTAAAAAATGAATAATATGTAACGTATTGGATTTTCTCAAAAATGAAATGTCGTTTTTAAGCGTCTGGTCTGGATTATCTGGTCTTAATTGTTAAGATTGGCGTACTGTACACAAATGGCTCTACAGATTGCAGTGAGAAACATTTACACTTTAATCAAATATAATTTCATTTCATACATGGGCGTTGAGTGAAGTGATGTTGGTTGCTAAGATTAAAAGATCGCACAAAATGGCTTGGCAACGGTCGTAAGGAACATTGTTATTAATAAAAATATGCTTGTTGTCAATACATAAAACAGCATAACGTGACATTAAGTTCTTCAATCAGAGAACTCGTGCAAGCAAATAATGTATTATCACGTTTAATACCCGATACACAATGTTTTGCATGAGTCTCAGCCTCATAATAACGAGACGCCGAACAAAGTATCGTAAGACCTGCAAAAGTAATAATAAAGAAACCAAGTGACAGTCATGATTCATGAATCATGAATTTAATGATCTTACAATAAAATCAGTCACGCGAGACGCAAAATAATGATTCAGTTCGATAATATCCACCAGCGCTCAAATTCAGCCGGAATGCTTGGTTCATTAATTTACTAATGAAGTAGGTTGTAAGAACCTACTAATGAATAAAAAGATTAAACTTCCATATGAACCCCTCCTACGCAAACCATCGTACCTCCAAAATCCCGATTGTAGAGGAGAGCAATTTAAGTTTTTTTTGACCACTGTAAATCCAAATATTAACCGACTAAATCCAAATTTTATATATTTTATTTCAGTGATCAAAATAAACTTCAAATTTCTCTCTTCAACAAACTGGATTTTGAAGATACTATAATTTACGTAGGAGGGATCTATATTAACCGCTAACTCATCTTTAAGCCGTTGTTGAAATAAAGAAGGGAGTTTATTTTTAATCTACTATAACACTTATTTATGATTATAAACATATTTGTAATTTTGAAACAGTTAATTCGTGATGGAATAAGCATCTTCAGACTGGCCAAGATCCAGTCTGAAGATGCCCGTCATAAGGTGAAACCGGTCAGGTCTTAAATAAAAAAAATAGTGGAATAAAGTTTTTAAAAAAATGGTATTATTAAATCATGACTAAATCTTGTTAATCATTTTATAAAATGCACTAAATATTTAAAATGGGAATACCCTACAAACAACGATGGGAAGGCGTTATTTACCTGGGAATTTATTTTTCTATTGACATTTATTTTATTTTTTTAAAAAAGAAAGACAAACATTCCCGGGTTACGAATAACCTGAAAATATTTGAAAAACTCCTACTGCCATCATAAGAAGCGGAAGATGTTGCTTGTGTAATGATGGAGGACTTAGCCAGCAGAGGAATTGAACGCACGACGCCCGGGGTGGGAATCCGACCCGTTTGTCCGCTCAGCTCTTGTTCACTGTCGTTATACTTATTTATCATTTTACTAATAATGCTATTTAACACTCGTGTTCCGAAAGGGGGTTCTAATGTAACCACAGCCGAGAGTTTTGTAAGATACCTTAAATAAATATTGGTGAAATATTTTGAATATACTCGTACTTTTCTCCAATTATTACCAAAAATAAATTACCGATTTAATTAAATTAAGATTATGTAATAACAACGTTTTAGTATCCAAGATCAAATGGGGTAACTACGTCACCCTCTTTCGGATCGTACTTTTAATTTTCACTTTCAGGTACGGAAAGGTTTGACTGTTTTTCTTAAAAATTTTATTAAGGCATAAGATTTTTTTAAACATTGGGGCATCACCAAGGCAAGACTCGAGAACCAGAGTGGTACATAAAATGTCATGAATAGGAATGGGAGAGACAGTGGATTTCCAATCCAATTGAATTCAAGGCTAAGCTAAAGACTTAGAATAAAGCGCTTAGACTCGTCCTGGTGAGAGAATGCGAAATCCAGATCTGTGACGAGTACTTCCCCAACATCATCATCTCGTTCTATTATTATTATTATTATTCTAGTCTCGCTAGCAAAAAAAATGGTTGAGTAACCTGAAAGCACGAGATAAATTTCAGCACGGTCACATCCAGCCAGGATCCACGGCCAATCAGCGTGAAAAGAGCTTCGGAGCTGTCGGCGGGAAGCCGCCGGATGTCGCATGCAGCCGGAAGTGCCTCACGTCCTTGCGGTTAGTGCCGCGGGACGAATTCGCCGGAAATACCTCCGTGCACGTCTGCAGACTGTCTAGTGTGATTTGATCATAAAATATTTAAGCACGGACGTGTATGGACGTATACAACATAAATGAAAGAGATTATTACTACCAAAATGAATAATAACCATATTACGTTGTTTAACTTTTGTGGGTATAAATCATCAAGGATCTTGAATCAGTATTAAACTAATACAAATAATTCAGTCAACCTTCATAATAACGAACACGCTTGTAGTGAGATCATAGCTATTAGGAGCAAAAGGCCACAATAATATAATTCACGTGAATTTTAATAACATTTGGTGCCCAGTTCTGTCAAAATTCCAAAAGTTCAGCTCTGCATTTTATTAATTTGTTCACAATTTTTATTGAATTTTTCAAGTCAGTTTAATAATTTTATACTCGATTTTATAAATAATTTAATCATTTTACTATAATTTTATACTTAGTCGTATGCAGAATTCATGAAATGTTTACAAAGATGTTTTCGATATATAAACCTGCCTTATTCGGGTTATAAACGGAGAGTATAGGTAGTTTATTTGAAGATAAAAACGTCCTCACTATATTTTGTCATCTCTAGTCCTTTTATTTTTGTTAACTTTACTGATATTGCAGAATTATTATTATTTTATTATTACATTAAGACATATCTGTACAGATTTTTTCCTAAACAAAAAATGTAATCATGCATACCACATAGCGGCTTGTCTGCAGGTTATACTAAATTCTACAGTGTTATCTTAATTAATAATTAATTAACATAATCATGTTTAGGTCAAATTAGTTAGATATTATTACAGATTACATGGATATTTCGTTAATTAACCACATTTTTACCATTTTGGCGTTAGGTCTCTCATTTTTCTACAGTGCAAGGTTATTATTTGCCTTATTACTAACTGTTATCGTTTTCATGCGTTTACTTAGTTTAAGTGTACTTATTAAAGTTGATATCTAATTACTGCACTGTAAGTACTGTGTACATAAAAAATCTTAAGACTTTGAGTCACTTTGCCAAATAAAAAGTCTTAAAAGGAATTATTTTATTAGTAAGGCTTACAGGAGAGAATAAGTCGACGGTTTTGCAATAAAAATTAAAAATAAAGGGAAAAACTCAAATTCAACCCAATTTAAGAGCTTATCAAAATTCGTCATTATTAAATCAGGCAGCCAACCTAATTTCCGACTGAATGAGGTTACCACTAAAAGGTTGCTGAAATCCTCTCAATTAACCTTCGAAATTCCCCGGTAGGTTAATGGATAAAAAAGCGATAATAGAATCGGTGCGTTTCCCTTTAAAATAAACAAAGGTCGAAAAACATCAGCCGAATCGCATTAACAATTTAAAAATGGCAAACGATTTTTAATATGCATGCGCGCGGCGTTTAGCCGGAAATCCAGCGATTAATTTTAAGTGGCGGCAGGTACCCGTATTACCCACCTCACACGCAACTCACGAGTTCTCCCTCCTACAGCGAATCGAGGAGCTGGCTTCTCTAGAAGAAGGCCGGCAAAAAAACTTTGGCGTATTCCTTAAAACATCTCTATACATCGTAATCATTTAATAATGCATAATTTAAAACTTTTTTCCACTGTTTTTATTAAGAACGGACCGGTTTCAACCTGCTGCGGTCATCTTCAGACTGGTAAATTTATTGGTTAGACTACGGTTTTTATTGAGGGTGTCAACCAAATCATTAAAATGGAATTACACCGCCAATTAATAGTTCCAAAAATATAAATATTAAAAAGTCTCAGGTATATCGTAATTGAAAATGAAAAAAGGATTACGAAGATTTTCTTTTCGCCATTTACTAACCATCATTGCAATGTTTCTCCGCAGGGGTGGGCAGAGAGGATGGACCGCCATACAACTCTGTATTGACTTTATTCGCATTCATACACCTATTATGCGTGTATTGGTAGTATTATTGAGTCACTTTTATTGAATTGATACCACAGTACCGCAAAACTGTCAAAAATTTACTTGGCACTTTACTACTTCGACCCAGTTTGCGAATTATTATATTACATAAAAGACAGCTACATTGGAATTAAATTATTGATAATTCTGGGGATATGGGAAAGATACAAAATGCTGATTCGCTTCTGCGAAATGATCCCGTCGATAGTACTAAACTTCTGACACTTGGATAACAAGATTAAAGAGAAATGGTTAAATCACCAGTTCTTCACCTTTTTCAGATCGTTTTTTTGTGTAACATTCATATGTAACATTTTAAAGCTCCATATCTCATGATGGAAATGATTTTACGAGTTTAAAAAAGTTGCGTTGACCAGTTGACGTTAATTCCAGACAGGAAAAAAATGCAAACGTTTGCAGAGAAAAATAAATTCTTTGCAATGGCTGGTATGCGCACAACGCGCCACGCGCGTTGTGCTTCCTCTTCGCTTAAATTGCTCTAAAACATACGCAGCCATTTGGTTTTAAGTCGTTCCACAGGGCACAGGGAAACCCGTCGCTGTTCGTCAGTTTGAATTGATCCGTCATTAATATGTACGAATTTCAGTTAGCAATCAATAAAATTCTAAATAATAATATAATCACAATATTACGTAATATGTACGAGTATATGTAAGTAAGTTCATATCTAATATATTTTCAGTTTCTAGATGAGAGCGAAGAGTACAAATGGAAGTGACGAAACGTTCTGCGGCTTCTGCGGAGTTCAATGCCACGGAGAGTTCGGCCGATGGTTAAATGAATCAGCAATTCACTGCAATATGTCATCTGCATTGTATCTGATATCCGCGCCGGAGTCGAATTACTCGTGGACTCTTCTGCAAGATATGGTATTTCTTATATAAAACTGTACAACTTGCAGAATTACTGAATACGATCGGTTTCTTAGAACAGGGGGTCTGCCTAATGTATAAACTAATCAATAAACTAAGGTTGACTGGGTCATAATTTATTCACCCTTGTTTTGCAGATTATCCCCGACGGAAGTATGTATGTAAATAACTATCTAACGAACCATCACGCCGTTTCCCCGCAGGGGTAGGCAGAGAGGACGGACTGCCATAAAACTTTGTCTTGACACACATCTTGCTTCATTCACGTTCATATTCATATATCGAATCATATATACTCTTCTGTTATTCTGACTCTTCAAGTGGCCCGACTCAAGTATTTGATTCACTTGAGTTATTTAAATTTATTTTACTTGAACATACATTATTTTATTTGTTGGTAAATTGCCCATCCCACTAGGCATAAGCCTGTGTTGGGATGGTAATTTGCAAAAGTGGTTTTTTTAGCTACATAGTGACATGATAATTTCGAAAATATAATACATACATAATAAAAATAACATATGTAAATGACAAATTTAAAGATATAGAATCTACATATTAAGAACTAAATTAAACTTGGTTTTTAAAGTGAGTAATGATATTGCTTTTAAAGGAGCTTTTGGTTTGTATGTTTCTGATGGTGCTGGGCAGAGAATTAAATTGCTTAGTGGCGTTGTAAAAAAAACTTTGTACTTGATTGTGCCATGTCTTCCTCGGGCGTCCCCGACTTCTTCTTCCATTCACTTTCGCGTCATATATTATTTTCACACTCCTTTCTTCGTTCATTCGCTCTACATGCCCAAACCATCTAAGCGACGGATGTATGTATGCATATGATTGTATATTTATACATGTTTACATTTGGTTTATTTCCGTGTAATGATGTTTTTGTATTTAATATATTGATAATAATCATTTATTCCAGAAGATATCCAGGGGTAGTGCAATGCAATAAGTTCCATAAATATTGATAATAATATCAAAATAACAAAACACATAAAATGGTAAATAAAATGTAATAAAATGTTCAAAAGGATTATTTTTTAAAATCAGAACAGACTCGAGCCGCCCATTTTACATCAGAAATATTTGAGACAGGAAATAGAAATAAGAAGATTACGTTTACCGGTCCGAACTTCTATGGAAATTGTAACTCACCTGAAACAAAGAGAAATAAACGAGATTAATATTGTGAAAATTCTATGCGATTTAGTACATAGTTCAAAGCACACAATAAAATAATGAAGATTCTGAAACATAATAGGGTCTTAATTACACATTACATGTGGATATCAGGGCAGATGTGAAGATTGACACTGTAAGGTGTCCGAAAGGTTTTTTAAGCAGGAGGAACACAATTAATATTTTTATATTTTATACTTATACACAAATGGTAAAAAAATAAGTTCAATTAAATTCTGTTTTCAAAACTGTTGAGAAATAGCATTTTTGCGTCACATTTTGAACTACCACAAAATATAATTCACAATGTTGACTGTTCATAGTGCAGTTGCTTAAGGCTCAACACATAAAATGTCGCTAAATGTCACTTTTACTTGTCACATGAATTATCTGTAAATTCTAAGACTAGCAGTTACGAAAATGTATAAGGTTTCCAGTGTATACTTTTTCAAAGCTGTAATCTATTAAATTTAAAAAAAAACACACGTAAATGTCACTAAAAGGTACAGCTTAAAAACCAGCGCAGCCATTTTCAAACGTGTTACCTAAAATATCAGTATGCATTTAATAAATCATTTAAAAGATTACTGTTTAAGAATTGTATTCACCGGTAACCGTAGACATTTACCTAACTACCCGTATAGAATTAACAGATAAATTATTTGTTGTATTGCTTGAATTAGAAAACCAAAAAGTGTGTATTTTTGGGTGCTGACCCTAAGTAGACTAAGATAGAACTGCCCGGTTGAGAAAACAACAATAAAGTTTCACGAAATAACTTTCTGTCGGCAAATCTGATACCTTTTTTGTACCTTTGTCATTACATTACTTATAGATTTTGGATTCATTCTTTAAATTTGTGAGATTTGAAAGTTTCAGCAGATCTAAGCGGATCATCGACCGGAACGGAGCGGCGATCTGCCGGACCGAATGTGACGCTAACGATATTATTATGGTATATTGTGTTGCCTACATGGAGCGGGGGTCAACGCCACAAACCGCAGGACGGAGAGTTCACTCACTGAACTGCTGGAACATCGGCCAGCTGAATTTATTGTAACGCGAAGATGTGATAGCTATAGGTCAAAGAATGAACGTTTGAGGGTAACGATGAGCATAATATTATGTCCACAGGACATGGTGTGTGAAAAAACACTCAAAATACTGTTTAAAAAACCTTCAATGATAATGTCTTTGAAAGGCATGAACAGTCAACATGGTCAGCACCCAAAAATAAACACTTTCTGGTTTTCTAGTACAAGCAAAACTACAAATTATTTATTCGTTTATTCTATACGGGTAGTTGGGAAAATGTCTAACGTTTTTAGTGAATACAATTTTTAAACAGTATTATTTTTGATTCTTTATGAAATTCATACTGGAATTTTAGGTAAAACGTTCGAAAATGCCTTTGCTGATGAACAAACTACACATTTTACTGACTTTTTAGTATGTTTTTCATAGAATTTAAAAGACTACAGTTAAAATGCTAAAAATAATAAATGTTAAAATGCTACAAAGTGACGTTTAGCGTTATTTTGAGTGCTGACCCATAAGAGTAAAATAAATCTACAATGAAAATGAAACAATAACTTTAAATAAGACCACAAATTTAATTTGAAAATTATAGCCGACCGGTTTCGCTTAGCCTAAGCATTAGGAGGAAACAAAATTAAACTAAACAAAAAATACAGAGTAGGCGGTGTATGTAAATATACATACAGAGGGAGAACACAATATAAAACAAAATAAGAGAACAGTGAGAAAACAATAGAATAATATTTAAAAGTTTAGTAAAAGAACAGAGAGAAAGAAACAGACAACATGAAATGAAAGAGGCAGAACGTCAACCGAGGAAGGTGATTAAAGAATAAAGAGAAATTTTATGAGTTTACAGAAAATTTACAAATTTATACAAAGTTATCAATTAATTTTCATCAAATACGTCAAACCACAAAGTGATTGGTTTTTACGAATATGCATATTTAAAAAGCTATTATAAATAATCGACAGGTGATTTTAAAAAATCTATCTAATGCGTGAATAGTTTTTAACTTGGACAGAATAAGTATTTAACTACTAGTACTCAGTGCCTAACTTTGAATGTTTTTATTATTTTACTGAAAAATACTAGTGCAATAAATGCATGCTCCGAAAAGTGTACTTAAATTTATGTATGCTTCCTAAATTTCAATTACCCGTGACTGCTTTGAATCTCGACAAAATAAACCACAAGAATAATTTTGAGAAATTATGCTGGAGTTTCAGTTTCAACCGACGGTCGGGGAAAACTTTCAGAATCTGCCGGAAATGATAAGATCAATGTACTGCAGGTCATTTGCGTGCTGGTTTATTCATGTGCTGAAATCTAGTGTCGTTAAGTGATGATGGCCGTGAGTTGAATTGAATACCGTTATCATTTTGTCCATCACGACACAATGTAATAATAAATAAAATATAACAAATTACTCGCTATAAAACCAACGAGAAATCATTGTAATGTGTTTTAATTACCTACCGGTTGTGGTTGCAAATAAGATAGTTACATTAAGATAGTATATGAACTAAGGAAAATTGATTAGCGAAACCAGTAAATGAAATGATATTTAAATTGTGGTTTTATAATAATTATTTCATAAATAATGTTAAACCACAAAGAAGTACATTGAAAGATCATTTAAAAAGTGCATAAATTGTGCGTTAACTTGTTCCCTATTTGATAAGTTGGATTGGTCATTATTTCCTAAACACAAGATACATCATATCGTCGCCGGAAATGCAAAAAGGCTGAAGCGCCATTTTGGGAAAGTTTACAGCGGAGCACTTTAAAAGGTTTTTGCTTTACAATGAAATTCATAAGTCTTCAGTACCTGGTTGGAATTTGAAAAAAAATATTAACTCAGGTAACAAGGTAAAAAAAGTCCTAAACTTGTGTCGCTTGAGTCAAGTTTTCTCCCAAATGGTAAATATATTTTAGATTTGACGGCCTCCATGGTCGAGTGGTAAGACGCTCGACTACGAATCCAAGGGTTGCGGTTTTAAGCCCGGCGTGGGCCAATAACTTTATTTAATTAACACGTGTCATAACACATTTAATTCATATAAACATAATAAAAAGTATATTTGCGGCACGTTCCAGACTGGTAGATACTCTAAGTATCGCCCTGGTGAAAGACCACCATTCAGAATCGAAACGTTGCTTGAAATGACTTGAGCCGTGTTTGGTGACCAGATCTGAACAGTCAGGTACTTCTCGACCTTCCTCTTCCCCATCTCCTTTCTCTTCCCACTGTATGCCAAACGGAGGAGAACAGAGCAATTGAGATAATGTACAAAAACAGGACATCTGGTATCAGGCATTTCATTGGCAACGAGCTGGCTAACGTGGTGAGTCTGGAAGCAAATAGCAATAGATCATCAAAAGTAGAATGATACCATCGAGGAAGCTAAACCTCTGCAAGAGTTGTATGACCATAGTTAGTCAGTCAGTATTCGGATTTTTCGACAATAGTAGACTAGACGTGAAGATTGCCGAGATATAAACAAAGCTTTTATCATATTAAAACGGACTGCCGGATGCGGTAATAAAGTGAGATACATTCTCTGCTCATCGTTAATACCTGCAAATGAATAGCCAGGTACTTCCCAACCTTCCTCTTCCCAATCTCCTTCCCCTCCCCACTACCTTCAGCCTCACAACATACCCTATTTGGGGATGCCATAGTCTCACTGGCTCTAGAGGGTTGGGAGCAGTTGAGGCTCTTGTGCGGTATTCATATAAAGAAAATTGAAAAAAGATGGCTGAAGGTCCACAAAAGTATTCAGAATCAAACAAGAGTCTGAGCATTCGATGTAGAAAAAAACTGATCTAATCTGAATATTTAACTAATTTTTTACCAAAGTGTCGCTTAAGCCCTTTTGACTTTCCAGCGACGACATGTCAGAGAGCAGTCTTCCAAATGAAACGTTGTTTTCACCGGTCAATGAGTAGTTTTATACTAAATTATACAATCAGTAAACTATGTACCCACTACAGGATAGGCACTGTTAACAGTTACCAAAATGTCCAGATAATCACAGGTTTTTCAGATTCATTTAGCCATTTCCCTAAAACTTCAATAAAAAATAGTCTTGGGCCGTAGATATAAAATCGAAAAATAAAACAGATACTTGAAAACCAAGTAAGTAGGTATATTTTATTTATTTATTAAATGAAAATAAGATTGTTGTGTATTCTTTGCCCGACATGCTGTGTCATAGTGGACGAATATAACGATTCAATTTTATTATTTCTAATTTTGAAACTGTTCATCCGTTTGGGACTCCATTTTAATAATACCAAATTTTAAACTTTATTCCAATATTTTTTTTATTTAAGACCTGACCGGTTTCACCTTGTGACAGAAGGTAATAAAACTATCCGAATGTATTTTTGAAGGTTATTGTAAAGCCGCTTTCTGTCAGCCATAAAACAAAACCTTAAGTCACAGATGTTCACTATGAAATAGACTCAATAAACATCCAATCTGGACCTTATAGTTTATGTGCCATAGATTTACTTAAAATTGTACCAGTCTGAAGATGCCCGTCATAAGGTGAAACCGGCCAGGTCTTAAATAAATAAAAAAGTGGAATAAAGTTGAAAAAAAATGGTATTATTAAAATCATTAATTTAATATTATCCTAAAAACCTATAAATTTCTGATTTTCCTGATTTTCAGGTCAAGCCAAAACACAAAAAGGTATTATATAAACAAAATACACATTTTATTTGGTTTAAATATGTAGATAGCCTGTTCAAAAGAAAAGGTGAATTTTGAATTTTCGCGGGCTGTGTACATTCGATTATCGAGTTTTTTTTTTGTTATGTTGGTACACATATGTTTATCATATGTTAGCATTATCAACCATTTTGGATTAGTGGTTTGTTTTTGACAACTGGAAAGGTTAGTCACGTTTTAGTGAAAAAAATGGATCAAAAGTAAAAAAATCGAAGAACACACAAAAACGTGACTAACCTTTCCAGTTGTCAAAAACAAACCACTAATCCAAAATGGCTGATAATGCTAACATATGATAAACATATGTGTACCAACATAACAACAACAAAAAATCGATAATCGAATATACACAACCCGCGAAAATTCAAAATTCACCATTTCTTTTGAACAGGCCTCGTATATTGCATTACGCAGAAATGGGAAAACACGGTTTGTTAGAAGGCTGTCCGCCTCAACATTTAATTTCAGACGCATAAGCGCTATTACTATCACCGACAGACCTAAAATAACATAATCATTTTAAGTTTTCCTCCAGGGGAAACTGCAGATTATCCCAACGACATTTGATGCACATTGACACCATAGTTATCCCAACAACGACATTTAATGCACATTGACATCATAGTTATCTCAACAACGACATTTAATGCACATTGACAATATAGTTATCTCAACGACATTTAATGCACATTAAAAACATAATTATCCCAACAACGACATTTAATGTGGATTGACACCGTATTTTTGTAAGATAAATAAAAGCAATAATGCTACAGAAAACTTCTAAAACATCTCCAAGAGATATTTTCTCAGACAAAGAGGGATGAGGTGCATTTGCATGTCCCCTACAAAAAGTCTCGAGACAAGAATCGGATACAGTTTTTATACGCGAACGAGGGAATCATACAGATTCATATTTTTTGATTTGGTATGCAAGGAAGAAAAAAACCATGTTTTAATCTTATCTATATAGCTGTATTTCCACGTAAGTTTGAAGTTGACAGATATACCGAAAAATATCACAATATTTTTATTACATTAAAAAATCACACAGTTTCATATGAATACTCTTAAGATTATAACGAATTCTACAAAAGAACATTTATACGATATACATTTTTTTTTTTTTCGTAGAAACCAATCACTTTGTGATTTGACATATTTAATGAAAATTAAATAATAACTTTGTATCAGACCACAAATGATGCTTAGGCTAAACAAAACTGGTCGATAAAAAAAAATTAAAAAAAGTACATGGTTATTATTTCATTTTCATTTTTGTATAAATGTTATTAAACACAGATCCATTTTAGAAAATTTCGAAAAAATTATGAATCAAAATCACATAGGTCAACGCTTTACAGTCGGTATGTTGTGGATACGTTTCTCGCGTAGCATAAAGACACATTCACAAGATCAATCATTCAATATATTTGCACTGCCAAGTCTTGGTATTGGGTTGTTGAATGTTATGTTAAAAAAATACTAAAAGTCTAAGAAAAAGAGAGCTGCCGTAAGTAATATTGAAAAATAAATAGATTTACCAGCTCATGGTTCATACACTGATAGATGAATTGTAACCTCTCACTATTGTTTCTTATTAACAACACGAAATAACAGAAAGAGGGGTTAGAAAAGATGTCTCGGTGGCAGAACCATAAATTATTTCATGTCCCTGACGGAATGCTGTGTACACGATGAACATTAATAATGTTGACATAATATTAATTCATTTAACACGTATCCCTCGAAGCAAATAAATTACAAACATTTTAATAATGCCAGTACAGGTGGAGTTCATTACACAAACTGATTAGACTCAGGTCTTCTCTTGCTGGAAGTAATAAAAATTTCCAGCACGTAAACACGTCACATTTCCTGAAACGCCACCAAGGTTCGGTCGACACCAGTGGAATACGATGACCCCGTCCGTTGGTACAGGCCAGGAGCACAGTTTCTCGCTAACGCGAAGACGGGGGTAAGAAGGGAAGGATTAGACATTAAATTCATCAATCGGAGCATTCAAAAGGACGGATACTTTTACAGAGTGCCTTTGGGATGAATATAGCTGAAATGCATTATTTATAATGACAGAACTCGGGCTTTGCTAGAAAAGGGAATCACTATTCATTAGAAGAGAATGCATCACTGCAAAGTGACTGTATCGTTATGTATACATCTGTTTGACATTAGTAAGTAATAATTATAAGTCTTGTATGATTTATAATCTGAATCAGCCGCTTTTAAGCGCTTCAAAAAAACATTAAATAATTTCCTACGGTTTATTAAATTATTCAGGATATTTTATTCAAAATTACAGTTTATTACTATAGATTACACGGCGCTATAACATTTGTTTATCATTACATATATCGCGGGCTGCGAAAATGTTTGGATTAGTGATGCTTCAAGAGTGGTATATTTATATATTTTTTAAATGCCAACATACTTTTATTATACAGGTATGTCATGTCCTGTTCAACTTAGTAAGGTAAACGCCAAAAACACATGCAAATAAATCAAAACATATGTTAATAAATAGAACACATAAATTATAGTTAGATTAAAAGTTAGAAATGGTTAGTGAAGACGAAATAATCTAATGAATACTTAACAGTATCCGCTTTATACTGGACCAGAATACAGTTATTTTAATCCCTCTTTAATCTAGTCTGATTTGAATAATAATTGCAAAAAATCTGGTTTTTGAAGAGCTTAATAAATATTCTGATCAAATACAAGAATGGTTCACATTGTAACATCTTATCAAAACCATTAGAAATAAATATTCTTTATCTTGAAAGTGACCACAAATTGAATGGGTAATTTATTAAAATTTATCAAAAGGCGATTAAACCAATTATGAGTTTGGTCCTAAAAACTTCTCACAATAGATTTCTTTCGCTAGAGCAGTGATGCACAACCCGCGGCTTGCGGGTCCATTTCGTAGGTACGTCCCACTTTGCTAAATAAAAAAATCTAAATGTTTGGGGTGATTAAGATTTGAAAGCGTTGATTAAGAAAAATTTGAAAATATTTTTTTGTTTCCCCACTTCCTAAAATAACTCCTAAGTAGGGTCAGTAATACCTATTTTTAGATTTCTCACCAAATGTATGGTTCCAGGGAGTTTTTGCACCCAATGAAATGAAAAATTCAACCTCCTCCCACGAATATCAGAAAACCTCCAGAATTGTGATTTTTTTAAATTTCACTGATCAACCCCCCACACAAACAACCCGGAAACCGCTGTACTGTACCATTATCTGCGGCAGTTGCATTCTATGCGGCCCGCGTTTTAAAAATATGTAAATCGACCCTTCTGCTAAAAAGGTTGTGCATCACTACACTAGAACAGAAAATAATAATAATACCCAACAGTCAATAGACAATCGGGCAAAAAATACCATTACATCTATCTATAATGAAGCAAAAGGCTAGATACAGAAAACTAACAAAGCTGTATTTTTTTACCCTGCTTAGTCAAAGCATGACTCATTTCATGGCGAATCTTTTTAATAGGATTTTTACCGAGTTGAAAATGAAGTGATTAAATTAATTCAATACAAGACCGGTTATTATTTGTACGTATATATATTTCATGACGCATCGTCACAATAACGTAGAATAATTTATTTTATCAATTTAGAGTACTTAATATTTTCAATGAATTGTTGATAGAGGGCGTTTATTCACCACAATATTCTCATTTTGATAATCATAACACATTTATGAACGGTTAATGTTCGGGTAAACAACGCAATCCACTAGTATGGTATTGCCTTTCAAAAACATAATAAGTTTAAAATATTATTTGCATGAATACATCACAAAATGAATAAATCTATATCGCTATTGTACCGCTTATGAAAAAATATCAAACCCTAAGAAGCCGAAATTGGTTGGTAAATACGAATAAATCACAGAAAGGCTGATGTTTTGTACAGAGTTTCAGAAAATAAAAAAGATCAAAGTCTTTTGTGAAAGCTGTGAATACATTTACGTACAGCTTATAACCTTTTAAAAATCACTACACCCAGACCAAAATACCCCCTTATTTGATGCACAGAATCTATCTGTGATATCTGATGTCAATTTTATATTCAATTTAGACGAGAATTTTAAATATTTGTATTGTAAGATTGAATAAAATGATAAGAATGAAAATAAAAATCTTCGAGTTATCTCAATAACAAAGTAAACACACGATCGTTTCTTTCAGAATTAACTGCAAGCGAATAGCGTAATCTGCCAAAATACCCAACATGCTAGCTCGAATAATGGATGTAAATAGTAATATTCGTGGACCTATCACGTGGGCAATGCAGCAGCCCGGTCTAGACGCATTCATCTCATAGCAGACCATAAACGGTTCCCCACACAACGATAGGACTGGCGGTTATACTAAACGGCGTTCGTCTGTGTTGACTTGCAAAATAGAGTGTGCATTCTAATGCTGCGGAGGAAATCGTTATGCAAGGGTTTTATTTTCAAAATCGAACTAAACTATTACGTATCGCATCAGTTGTAAAGATATTGAAACGTGTAAAACATTATTTGAATATCAATATATATGAGATATAAAAAGAATCCTATGTCTTGGTCACATTATAAAAAGCGGCATATATAAGATTACCTAACCGATAATTAGGGAAACATTTATGGAAAACGTGGTAGAGGAAGTCGCAGTACTTAATGGCTTCGAAACCAGCGTGACTTTTACGAGTGCAGTTCCGTGCTGCATGGTGAAAATTCCCCTGATGATAGATAGCCAACCTCCCATAGGAAAGGACACCAGATTACGAAGTAAAATTATTATTTTTTAAATAAACGATCATGACTTATTTTTAAAACCCACCTTGTCCACATATTTAGCGAGTGCAATTATGATTGCCACATTTTACGTTATGGACGGATGATTTAAAATTTTCAAAAATCTATTCCCATTCTCAATACTATTCTTTGGAGCTTTGAATATTTTTAGTTTAGTTGAGGAACAATGCATGTCTAGGACAAGTGTTATTTTATTAAACGAACGCTAGGCGGCCGCCATATTGTTTTAAATCATTCAATAAAATGGAAGAATAATTTAGCATTATTGGCAGTATAATTAAACGGGTAAAATGCATAAAAAATATGGATTTTAAAAGTGGAATGGTGAAACGGTTTTTATTGTTTTTTTAAACTAGGTAATGTGATCAAGAAGGATTTTATCAAATCAAATATTAATAGGTAAAATGCCTTCGTAGAAAAACCCTCTGTTATGTTTTGTGCATCATTTTATTCAAAAAACATTATCAATTTGAAATCCGATAATTATTATAATTTGAGTTTCAAACAACCACTAACCACGACATTTATTCAGAAATCACACAAAATAAATCTAGTGTATTAAATTTTCCTGGAAAAATCACATAAGTTATTATTGACAGTGTAAATGATAATGGATTTTACCGCAATAGTAGAAAGCCGGAAGGGCTTTATTAGGAATATGGGATTATTTCGTAAAATTTATAATCGGAAAGTAATTTGCGGAAATAAATGATTTTAAGCAATTTGATTCGATGCAACCGGATACATAGTCGAATTTCAGCATCGATATTGCATACATTATTTAAATAATAGATAAAAATGAAATATTGATGTGATATTTCTAATTCAATAAAATATTTTATTATAATGAAGCATATTGAAAAGAATGCATTTCGATATGAAAAGGAAAATTATACAGGGATGAAAAAACTATGCACGTATTAAATCTGGTTCGTATAACTTTATGTGGTTCGCGTTTATTCTAAAATGAATGACGGTTGTATAAATAATTAGAGTTCAGAATGATTGATAAAATAACACAATCAGAATCAATTACCATTAATCAATTAATTATCAAAGGGGGTTCTAGTGTCACCACGGATGAGTTTTGTGCGATATCTTAGATAAAGATTACTGAAATGTTATGAATATAAATTTCTCTAAGCATTACCTAAAAACAAATTCCCTAAGATTGTCATGAAAACGCTCTAATAAGCAAGATCAAATGGGGCAACTACGTCACACCCTTTTGGACCGCAGGTTTAATTTTCACTTTCAGGTACGGACAGGTTAAACGTTCGACAGTTAACTATAGATTTTGGAAGCTATGTAAAACAGTTATTTTATTTTAGGCCTCCATCGTCGAGTGGTTAAGATCCTAGACTACAGAGGGTGTGAGTTTAAATCCAAACGTGTGCAAATAAAATTTATTTAATTAATTTGTCATATTTCACAATTACTTAATCAAAAACATTTTTTATATTATATTTGCGGCACGTCCCAGAGTGAAATAAATATACGCTCAGTATCGTCCTGGTGAAAGATCACCATAGGAATCGAAACGTTGTTTGAAATGGCTTTAGACGTGTTTGATAATCAAATTTGAATAGCCAGGTACTTTCCTACCCTTTTCCCATCTCCTTCCTTACCCCACTACCTTCAGCATCACAACACACTTCCATTGGCGATGCCATAGTCCCACTGACTCGAGACGATTGGGAGCAGTTGAGACATGTGCGGTTTTCAGATTAAAAAAATAAGTAAAATGCAACATAAAAATGACTAAACATAAATCGTACATGACCTAGATAATGACTTTTTATTAAATGCGTAGTTGAATCATAAAAATCGTTGATCGTAGATTTATTTATTTTTTATTTATTAAAATATTAACATACAAAATATATTTGGTATATTAATCCCAAGGAGTTAAAAAAAAAACTCATTCTGGGAAGGGCAACATTATAAAACAAAAAGAAATTATATTTTTATAAAGACTTACAAATTCCAAATAGGAAGCACAAAAAAAAATAACTAAAAAAATAAATAAAATACATCAAGAAGAGACTCATAGGAGTAGAGACTTACTAGATAAACAGCACAAATACAACAAGAAAGACATTCACACACAGAGGTTGTGAGACCTCTGTGTGTGAATAAATAATAAGCATGAATAGGACACATCACTGATTTATAAAATTTTCGATAGAATATCCTTTTAGTTTTTTTGCCAATATTTTTTTGTTCGCAACTGGGAGTTTTAATTCATTGGGTAATGCGTTGTAATGTGTATATGCTATGTATTGTAAGGAGTTAATTCCAAATTTAGTTGTGTGAGTAGATGAAGATAAGTGTATTTGACTCCAATGTTATTATTTGTAATGCATAAATACATTTTGACAATTTGTTTTTTATAGAATTTCTAGGTTACTATTAAATTTCAGCTTGCGAAATCATTACCATCGTGAGCTATTGAGCTTTAAAATATCAAACTACTGTCAATGTTTTCTATTTTTTTTATCCAAATTTTGGCTTCGCCTATTAAAGCTAGCTGAAAATCATAAAAAAAATAATCATCATATTAATAGACTTATATTCTTTGCCAGGACTGTCCAAGGCGCATATTTCCTATTTCGCCGTGTAATAAAACATTACATTAATTACGTAAAAGGTGGGGGGGTCACTCCCTTCGCATTTCAGCCGATATACAAAAAGAGTATATGATTCATGAAATTCAATGTGTCATATTTAAGTGGCAACATCGTTAGTAGGGCAGGGTTTATCATTTATTAAAGGCTTTGTTTAAAAAATATGCGGCACGAAAAAGACTGATGGCCAGACTTGCACTCTAGTCAACCACAAGGCGTGGCTTTTTTCGGAGTAATTAAAATTAATTGAGATTAATTGAACAAGGTTCGGAGAGGATGCACAAGTTGCCACAAACAAAGGGATAAGCGATGAATAGACAGACAGTAAGTGACGCTTAGAAATAATATCATTAAAAAGATGCATACTGCTTGATATAATATATAATTCTGTCCGTTCCATTATGAATACGTCTGAGTAGCAATGGAACTATTCTTCATATAGTTATAATAGAGATAGTTTATGACTTATAAAAACGTTCCGAATTGATCATACGCCCGTGACAACGGTGGGACTTTGTTTGGGATGTATTCTTATGCCCAAATCTGTATGTATAAGGTTAAGTAGAATAAAATCGTCGCTGGAAAGGCAAAAGAGCTTAAACAACACTTGAGTAAAAAATGAGTTAAATACGCAGTAATGATCATTTTTTTGTCTGCATCGAAAGCTCCGACTCTCGTTTGATTCTGGAGACTTTTGTGGCCCTTCAGTTATCCAAAATATATTTACCATTTGGGAGAAAACTTGACTCAAGCGACAAAAGTTTGGATCTTTTTTAGCTTTTTGTCGCTTCAGGTAACTCAGTGAGAGTATGAAGTTACCTGAGTTAACTTTTTTTTCATAATCCAACCAGGTACTGAAGACCTATGAATTTTTATGTAAAAAAAAAAATCCTTTTAAGTGCTCTGGTGTAAACTTCCCAAAATGACGCTTCAGCCCTTGTGCCTTTCCGTCGACGATATAGCTTTTTATTCGCAAATATCGAGAAAAAACATTGGTATTTCAGGTTCATTTTTAATATTAACTCAACAGTACCTACTTACTAATTTTACCTGTACCTACTTACTAACTTACATAGTACCTACTTGCTAATTTTATAGTTATACTATTGTTATAATCATTCATTTTTGTTGTTGTTATTATGCCATGTACTTCTTTTCTTTTTTTGAATCTTCTATAATAATATAAGTAATTGTAACTACATTACGCTGCAATAGCATGCTTACACTTTACTTACTAACTTCTTTAAAATTTATTATTCAATATATTATATACGTATTACACTCTTTTGTTAAATATACTATGATGATATAACTAATTGTAAAACCTCTCTATATTTACATACTTGTGTTTCAGATATGAACTTTTTTTTTAAAACTCTTGCTTTTATGTTATATTCTTCTCATGTATTGTACTCCTTTATATAACTAAAATGTAGTTTATACGTAAAAGCCTTTAAGGCGTCAATAAAATAAAATAAAACACGAGAGGCCGCCGCAGGGCTTCTCTCAAAGCCCTGCGGCTGCTGTGCGGAGTTTGTTTAGTGAAAGAAAGGAATGAACTTGAGACTTGAAGAGATGCAAGTTGTAGAAAGGAGGAACACAAGAAATTCGGCAAGTACACAGTCAAACTGTTAAATAAATCTATTGCATTCCCTCCCCTTTCTCATAAACGACGCTTGTAACAGAATGAGAGGACACAACGGAGGTCTCAATGGCAGGGCAATAGTTAAAACAAGCAAGATATTGTTAAATTAATAAATAAACAGATAGGAAAATATTTAAAAAAAAAAAAAAACAATATTATATGTGAGTACGTAGAAATATTGACTTCATGTCAATGATCTAGAATTTTATACTTGCATTGTATAGTGCACAGGAAATAGAAGTAAATGAACGTCGGCATTGTTAATTATTGTCTATGTGCGTGGGGTTAGTGATTTGCACACTGTGGCCTGTACGATTCGCCCGGTACACAGAGCACGGGCACGCCGCGTACCCAGGGTCCGCAGTTCGACCGACGCCGGCGGCAACTCCCCTCGGCGACACTGAATTATTCACCATAATTACCATAAAATACACCTCCGCAAAAACACGCAATACCTATTCCGAAAGTATTAATATTCAGAATTCATCCGGATGAAATGAATGCGAACAAGGTATGTTCAGTGTTATTGTCTTCGTGACAGAAACATTGGTGAAACAGCGTGAAAACAACAAAGTATTTTGTTTATTATTTCGTACGAAAACCACACGGGAGGAGAGTACGTGGCTATCCAGATGTTCCATAGTTTAATTAGATATATTTTGTAAAATATCAAAATTCATTTCAAGAAACATATCGATCCTAAATGGTGGTCTCTCACTGAGAGTATTTTCCAATTTGGAACAAGGTGCAAAAATACTATATATTATTAATTTTGTTTTAAACTTTGACATGAAGCACTCACTTTGTGGAAAGACATAATTAAATTTTAAATAAAAGTAACTTAATTTTAACACCACTTTATTGGATACATAAACCAACCGGTTTCGGCTCTACCTGAACCTTCTTCAGGGCTGAACAAATATGTATTCTACATATTTGTATATTCAATACATATTTGTTCAGCCCTAAAGAAGGTTCAGGTAGAGCCGAAACCGGTTGGTTTATGTATCCAATAAAGTTGTGTTAAAACTAAGTTACTTTTATTTAAAATTTAATTTTGTTTTAGTTTTAAAAGTGTTGTTTCACACAAAAAAAACCCTATTTTATTTCCCCGCGCCAGGTTTCGAACACGCAATCTCTGAGTACAGGGCCAAGAAACTTACTGCTCTACCACGCTGGTCGACATTGATCGAGACGTTGACGTTGATATAGACGCTCTAGACAGAAAAAAGTTGCACAAATTTCATGTCACCAGATGTTCATCAAAGAGCAGGTTTTGCTGCTTTGTGCTTCATAGATATCATGAATTATTGGTATGAATATATTTTACATACTTATAGCGATAGTTTAGACGTTGTCAGATTGGTTTATTGTAATAAAGGTCACAATATGACTTTAAAAACTCAGTATCGTCGCTGGAAAGGCAAAAGTGCTTAAGCGACACTTTGGCCAAAAATGAGTTAAATATGCAGTTTTTTCCTGCATCAAAAGCTTTGACTTTTGTTTGGTTCTGAAGATTTTTGTGGCTCTTTAGCCATTTAAGATATATTTACCATTTGGGAGAAAATTTTACTCAAGCGACAAAAGTTTGGGATTTTTTAGTTTTTTTGTCGCTTCAGGTAACTCAGTGATAGCATTGAGTTACCTGAGTTCACTTTTTTTTTAAATTCAACCAGGTACTGAAGACTTATGAATATTGAAAAAAAAAAACTTTGAAGTGCTCTGGTGTAAACTTCCCAAAATGGCGCATCAGCCCTTTTGCCTTTGCGGCGACGATATAACATACAAATGCGAGTTTGAAGGAATTGGCAGTTCACGATCGATATGCAGATCTGTGTTTTGACTTAGGCGGGAGTTTAAACTACGAGCAAACATAGGCTTGTATGTACGTATTAGCGAGTAGGGTAGCAACCCCACCTGCATAATAATCTAGCGTGCAAATATCCCGAGCGGGAAGGTCAGCAAAGGGCGAACGGGTTAGGGTTGCAGCCCTCTACCGGATGCAATATAACATATAATGTATTCTAAACCTCGCTGGGGGATGCTCGTTCCTGCGATTCGCGCGGAAATAAAAATGCATAAAGGAGCACGGACCTATTCCCGGGCGGAATATTCAGAAATGCATTCGATATTCCGGGTAAATATGCACGGATAACGCAGCGAGCAAGAGCGTTCGACAGAATTGCAAATGTCTTCTCGCGTGGGATTCAGAGATTCGCGTGGGTGAAAAGTTAAAAGGCTTGTTCCCGAGTGACACACTCCTTTCTCGGCAAGCACTTCCTGCGAACGATGATATTTACTAACGCAATCGGAGTAGCTGCAACAAAATGGAAATGCATTATGTCTCTGTGCACTCTGCTGCATTGATTAAAGTTCTTTATAACGATAACTAGAAGTAATACTTTAAGGCATGCATTATTCCCATTCTACAATATTCATTTCTTAACAACCATTGGATTTGGTAGCGCGATACATATTTTAATTTTTAGTTAGGTTTCAGTAATTTTATTGTATAAACTATGTAAAAAGCGCTGTGGGAGTAAGTTTAAGAACCTGATGTTCATGTTTTTATAACCCCAGAAGGGGTTATAAAAACATTATTTAAAGTTCATTATAGTAAAGCGTAATTGAGGTGAAATATCACAAAACCGCGCTATAGAAATGCAATACTATTGTTTTATAAATTAGAATCAACTTATTAAACCTGCATGCTTTATTTTGATGTATTTTTTTGAGATTTGCATACCAATACAAAGATCGCTAAATGGATATCGGAAGACATTAATAAAAAAATATATAAATAATTTTCATGAGGTTGATAAAAATGACGGTTTCTGAAAATGTTTCGGTAGCTCAATTGGCAGATACGTTACTCCCGGAAAGACTAGAGGTTGCGAGTTCAAGTCTCAATGGCGAACTAATAATTTTAATTTTCAGTGTCTTCTTCACACGTGTAAACATACAGTGCATAAATATTATAAATGAAACATAAATATAAAATCGTGATTTAATTATTAGAGATATAAATTGTAGCTGGTGTGCATTAAAATTAAATAAAAATTATATTAGTTGTAGCTGGTATGCATTTAAATTTGACCGGTCGGTAGCTGAGTGGAGAACGCGTCGGATTCCCACCCGGGCGTCGTGCGTTCAATTCCTCTGCTGGCTAAGTCCTCCATCATTGCACAAGCAACATCTTCCGCTTTTTATGATGGCAGTAGGAGTTTTTCAAATATTGTCAGGTTATTCGTAACCCGGGAATGTTTGTCTTACTTTAAAAATAAAATAAAATTAAATAAAAATTATATTAACGGAAAAAAAATCTCGATACATGGAAATTCGGTTTAATTACTCGAGTATTGCCATGTTTTAGGCTCTCAAATCATTAAGTTGGCTGCCTATTTATTGAAATCAAAAGATTTATCAGCTGTTTTACGAGGTTGCATTAAAAAAAATCTCTGACTAAACGCGAGTATCAAATCTAAAATGATTATCGTAATATTAAATTCAAGCTGTCATAACAACAGCACGCCATAAAGCTAAGGAATATCTCAAAAAACATGCTAACGTCGATTGCAGGCCATCGCATTATTATCTAACCGTATTTTAGCGAAAAAATAAAAGGAAAAAGTGAAAACAAACAGAGGGGAAGGATTTTCTAAACCAGGAAAACAGGAATTCATCGGCCAGTAAATCACGCCGCTACCAGCAAGAGGTAAACAAAACACAGCATAAAAAAATAATACGAACACACGGAAACGAAAAACGTATCTAACGTCGAATTTTAAAAAATTGCAATGAAACGTAAATAACTTTGACACGAAGTACTCACTTTGTGATAAGACATAAATCAATTGAAAGTAAAAGTAACTTTGTTTTAAAACCACTTTATTGGATACATATACCAACCGGTTTCGGCTCTACCTGAACCTTCTTCGGGGCTGAATAAATATATACTAAATTAGTATATATTTATAAGTTATAGTTTTAATTTAGTATATATTTATTCAACCCAGAAGAAGGTTCAGGTAGAGCCGAAACCGGTTGGTATGTGTATCCAATAAAGTGGAAGTTACTTTTATTTTTATTTTAGAAACGTAAATACTGTACAGGCTGCAAATTAATAGTGGATCATTTGATCGTGTTATCGTGGAAAAATAAACAAACATAAATAGATATTGGAATAAATAGCTAATTCGTTAATCACGTCATTTCTCTACAAGGGTAAACAGGGAGGATGCAAGATCATACAACTCTGCCTTGGCACACACACACTGCTAAATCATAACCATATATAATTTTGAAACTGTTAATTCGTGGTGATATATTTGAATGTAATTGTAAAGCCGCTTCTGTCAGCGATAAAACAAAATGCTTGAATTAAGACACAAATGTTAGAAATATGAGCCCATAATGATTCAAGCGTATTTACGAGTTTACCATAGATTCGCTTCAATTTCGTTTTTAATAATGAATACTGCACAAGAGTCCCAACTGCTTCCAACCATCTGGAGCCAATGAGACTATTGGGAATGCTGTGAGGTTGAAGGTGGTGAGGAGAGAAAGGAGATGGGGAAGAGGAAAGTTGGGAAGTATCTGACTATTAAGATATCGTCACCAAACGCGGCTAAAGCCATTTCAAGCAACGTTTCAATTTCGAATGTTGGCCTTTCACCAGGGCGATACTTAACCAGTCTACAAACTATGGAACGTGTCGCAAATATACTTTATATTATTTTTTATATTAATTAAATTAAATTTATTTCCGCACGCCGGGTTTCAACCCGCGGCCTTTGGAGTCGTAGTCGGGCGTCTACCACTCGATCAACCAGGCCGTCTGAAATTGTCTGAAGATACCCGTTACAAGGTGAAACCGGTCCGGTCTTCATCAAATAAAATAAAAACAGTGGAATAAAGTTTAAATTTTGATATTATTAAATCATACATACTTTCCTGTTATTTCGAATCTCGACATAAACCGATTTAAGTAATTGCTTCAGTTGATAGTGCCTGTCTTCTTGGGGCGACCCCGACTTTTCCTTCAGTCACTTCGTCCATCCATTCTACTCGTACATGTACAAACCATCTAAACATCCCTGTCTCAATGTTGTCTATTATGCATAACGGCCTTGAATTATTATTATAATATTTTTATGTTTCTTTATTCAGCAAAAAATATATTACAAGCATATTTAAAACTTGCGACAACCAGACTGGGCACATTAGCTAGAAAAGGCTATTAGCTTCGTCCAGACATTGTAAGGCTATGGCATGAGTCGTTCTCAACTAGCAAGTAAGTTAAAAAAATAAGTTAAACATTAATGGAGAGGTTCGATATATTATTATTCTCACAACTGATTTCATATACTTTTTACTTTGCCCTTTTATTACATAATCGTAAAAAGCATTTACTTTGTGGCTTGCCATATTTACAAATAAAACAGATAAAATTTGTTTTGTTTTCAATATTTTGTCGACCGGTTTCGGAAGCACCCTTCCATCTTTAGGATATTATTAAAATTAAACTAAAATATAGAATACTGAGATATATATACGTATTTAGGTGTTGGAATGGAAAGGAGAAGGGGTAATTGAGGGGATTATGGGATTAACAGAGCGGCTAAATTATTAATTTGCTAAATGGGAATGGCGCACGTGCGTTGTGCGAACTGTTCGGACGAAAGTATTCACATTCTTACATACTGTATATTGATACCGACTCTTGATATGACCTGATTCTTGGACTTTTCATACCTTCGCTTCGTAATAAATAATAGTACATGATTTCACCATACCACACCTACGCCCCAGAGACGTCGTATAAAAATATTTCTAGAAAATTAATGATAATAGCTTCATCTTGCCGATTACCTTAATGTGTTCACGGTTCATTTGTCTTTGTGAAAACTGAAATAAAACAGCGACGTGAATGAGAAGGAATGCCTTTGTGAGCCTTACAGACGTGGGGTTTCAAACAATGGCTGTTTCAAAAGGGAATGTCGTAATAGTAACGCTAAAAATTAAAAATTTGTGAAAATAAATGCGAACGGATGCAAATAATAATAATAATGAAACGACCGAAAGCAACAATGACGATAAAAAGCACTATGCGTAGGTAGACAAATCGGTGATAGCTCCGTTGCAACCTCTCCCTCTCTCCCGTAAACAACACGTGTAGAGAGACAAAGAGTTGTTTCGACGGAGCTGTCGACGGCAGGACTCGAGGTAGGTACTGACGGAATAATAATATGTAGGTACATTATATGGCCGTAGTCATGGAGAAAGGAACCACGTATTCCACAAATTTGATTAAAACATATGTTAGTATGATAATAATATTGTAATAATATTGTTTCGTGCTGTATCATATTTGAAACATATTCAGCCATTTAACGCTAATCCATAAAAACCTTGCTAGGACCTTTTAATAAACCTTATAACCAGAGAATATTTTATTTATTTCTTTAATAATAATAATATTTGGATAATTTGTATAGCGCCGTTTTTGTGAAATATCACCTTAAGGGCGCTGTACAAATCCTAATTTCTACTCAATATTAATTCTTGGTTTATATAAATATACAGCAACATACCTACCTGGCAGGTCACTTCTGGCAGGACACAATCACCATATCATAATAATAGAATTTAGCTGATTCTTACATATATATTTTTTTATTTGTGTTTTAATTTTTTATTATTTTTATTTTTATTTTTAGGGCATGAGAGCAAATTTAAAATATGGTATATCGGAGGTATTTTTAATTTTTCGTAGTGAGGAACAGATAATGGTAAAAATCTTCTAATGAATTTAAGGAATGAGAGTCTGAAAAGTTGTCTTGGTTTGAACAGAAATTCTATTGGGCTTATTCCATCTTGATTATGGGTATGATTTTCTGAAAAAATGGGTTTTGAGTTTGGCTCTGAACTCTGTCGAGTCTTTTATTACTCTCAGATCATGTGGTAGTCCATTCCAGGCTTTAGGACCTGACACTCCGAAGGCGCGCTCTCCGAACATAGTGTCTGGTGTGCGCTTTGGTTCCTTCAACCTTCCGATAGCCGATGACATTGCCGATTTAAGAGTTGACTGTCGCGAATTGGAATCTTCAGGAATACACAATTCCGATAAATAATCGCCTTAGGTTTCTCACATTTAAATAGTTATCGGTACAGTTCGCATAATACAGCATGGCAGTAATATGAAATATAAATACAAAGCAAAAGATAACATAGAAAATTATTTTTTAAAAAACAATACAAAAGTAGTTCGAAAAAAATCAAAAGTTAGTATGAGTAAGAAAAGTATTTTGTAGAACAAAAGCAATCAAAAATTTGAAAAATCATTAAACTAGTCCATTGTGCATAATGTGCAATTTATTTATAACTTTTCAAATGCGAACCTAGAAGTATCTACAGGGTGGTAGATAGTCTAAGTATTGGCCTGGTGAAAGACCAGAATTCAAAATCTCAACGTTGCTTGAAATGGCTTTAGCCGTGTTTGGTAACTAAATATTTAGTAGCAAGGTTCTTTCCAACTTTCCTCTTCCCCTCCCGTTACATTCAGCCTCACAACATACCCCGATTGGGGATGCCATAGTCCGGCTGGCTCCAGACGGCTTGGAGCAGTTGGGACTCTTGTGCGATATTCTCTATTAAAAAACGGTCATCGCTATTATGCACGAGGGCTAACCAAAATTTGATCGAACACTGAAACGGATCGAAAATCGGCGGGTGACTGAAATGGCAGCTGTCAAAAAAAAATCTTAATTGGGCTAACCGTCCATTTGAGACGATGTCGAATGCAACGGGAGTTCAAACAAAATCTCAATCTTATTTTGATGTGGGCTGGTTTCTTACTGCATAACTACATCCTTATTGTTTGTGGACTGGATCGTTTCTGCATAACGACAACATATAACGTGTGTAACTGCCTTCGCTCTATGGGTGAAGGACCTCGGCGGCAAATGAACGCGTATGAAGCACGTATGAAGCACGTATGGAGTACGTACGCCGAGTGAATGACTGGAAGCGGCCGCTGGTTCGCCGCCAGCCGGGGGAAATAATCAAGCGTATCCGCGAGAGAAGCGGGCTGCTTCGCTCGCCGCTCTTCTCAGCACTCACTCACCCATCCATCGACAAGTCTGCCGGAGCTAATTCTAATCATTAAGTTTGCCCATTAACTTCTCGGCAGGAATTTACCATCAGTTAGATGGAAGGAAAATCTGGTAGCGAGTTGAGACTCGTCGCTCGAGCCGTTGATGTAAACACACTGGCTAAACTTCTTGATTCTAACACATCTAAGAAAATGTATATTTATTTATTTACAAACTAATACATAACACGAAATGGAGAAAAAATAGCAACAGAGAAAAAACGGCACATACATAATATTAAATGAAGCAATGACAAAAAGGACAAAAGAAACATAAGAACATTCAAATCAAAGCCACGGTCAAGTCAAAGTTTTGGTAGAGTCGTAAAGTATGACACAAATCATTTAGACTGGTAACAGAAATTTCAAGACCATGGTTTGAGTTAACAAGTTTTGACATTCTGGACAGTGGAGAATGATACCCATAATTAGTAGAGTGATGATTGAGGAACAGTAATTCATTGTATATTGTTTACATTGCCTACAAGTATGTGTAAATCTACACACTTGCTAATTTTGATGGCAAACTAGGTAACGATGAACTGCTGCTATGTGTGAACACTGTCAGTATCGCCCAGGTGAAAGACCTCCTTTCAGAATTAAAACGTTGCTTGACATGGATTCAGCAGTGTTTGATGACCAGGGCATGAAACATCGATATGGAATTTATCTACAATGTCGGTAATTTGGAATCGTTCCCGACTGCAGATCGCCAACGAACAAACGACAGTTCACGTCAACTAAATGAAGCGTGTTTAGTCGACGCGAGTTTTCGTTTGTTCGTTGGCAATCTGCAGTCGGGTTCAGGAAAGATTCCAAATTACCTTCATTGTCGATAAAATCTGTATCGATGTTTCGTGCTAGGATCTAAATATTCAGGTACTCCCCACCTACCTCTTCCCATATCTTTCCTACCCTACTCTCTTCAGCCTCACAACAAAACCCAATTTGTGGATGACATTGTCCCACAGGCTGCGGATGCTTGGGACCCTTGTGCAGTTTCACATAAAATGCATTTATTATTACGCCAAATAGCTGTACAAATATATTTATTTATTTTATTAAAGAAAGACAATCATTCTCGGGTTACGAATAACCTGACAATATTGAAAAACTCATAATACCACCATAATAAGCGGAAAATTTTGCTTGTGCAATTGATGGAGAACTTGGCTAGCAGAGGAATTGAACCCACGATGGGAATCCGACGCGTTTGTCCACTCAGCTGCTAACCGGTCCATATATATATGATGACAAAATTAAATTTAAATACGATACCTTTCATGACTAAGTGGTAAATCCTTGGCTATAGGTCAAAAGGTGGCGGTTTCAAATCCTGGTGTGGGAAATATACAAAAAATTCACTTCTTAAAACACAGAATTTACATCGATTTAAAGCAGCAAATTTGCAGCTCGTTCTTGGGTGGAAAACGACTCTGAATCGCCCTGATAAAATACAGTATAGAATCAAATTCTGCTTGAAATAACTTATGCTTAGTAACTCGATCTGAATAGTAACACATTTTTTTCTCTTTTCCATCTCCTTCCCCTCCGAACATTCTTGAGTTTCACAAAATTACCTAAATTGGAATGCCATAGTCCTACTGCCTCCGGGCAGCTGAGAACTCTTGTACGGTATTACTTTTATTGTTCGAAATCAATTTCTATAAACTTGACATAAATACAAATACAAATTATGACATCGATTCTCTCGAATTCGGGTTAATAACTGCTTGTATTATAATGTATTTGAATAACCAGTCAGATTGGTATGTCATCATATTCGTATTATCAAAGTCCCGTCAACCTTTCACACAGCAACCCCAATGATGGTCCCTGTACGGAGTTAGGCCCTCTGCACACGGAGATACTCAAAAGAAACTGACCACGGACGCAAATTACTAGTTAGTTTGAATCTTTGTAATTAAATAAGACACCGCCCACAGCGCTACCATCACCAAACAGTCACTAACGCTTTAGTTACCAGTTGCTAGCAAACTCGACCTGTCTTGAGTCACCTAGTTTTTCGTCCGATTGAATACATCAACGTCTCTTGTCACATCATTTTATTCTATAATATTATCATATACATTTATTTAATGTATATATCTCAGAGCAATAATATACCAGGAGGGATAACTTGGCGAAACGGTGTGGTCAAGATTGTTGATTTTATCCTGACTCGGGCATGGCTAGGGTTTTCATGGACCCACCTTTTTACATCCATTCATAGCACATGTCGTCACAATGTTTTGCTTACTTGTATAACCACTTTTTTACAGTATTGTTATCAACAAAAATATAGGAAATTACCACAAAAAACGTTGAGTTATGTCCCAAAACAAAACGTAGTGGGCGGAGTTGCCGGAGACGGAAAACATGCTTATACGAGAATACCTAAAAGTGGTACGATATTATACAACTTGTCTTGTCTCTTTCGCTCTCACGGTTTACGACGTAAAAACCCGGAGAAAATTATTTATCGTTAATTTGTTGTATAGGTTGGGTAAAAATATTTAGTTCTCTTTTCATATACATTCTTACTCCAACGTATATATATTTTTCAATTTTTATCATTTCATTTAGTAATAATTTCATTTTTATTCACGAAAATGAACGATCAACAAGTGAATACAAAATTAGTGGGAGAAGTAGAAAAATATCCCGTTTTATATAACTTCACCACCTTGCACACCACACAGAAAACTGCCGATTTTGATCACTGCGCCACTAAAGAGTTAGTAACCGGCTAGTAATTTCAATCACAAACCAGTTCAGTTTCTTCTGAGTATCTCCGTGTGCATACGGCCTTAATATAAGCATTTAAAAATCATGTTTCATTTCAATGGAACTCATTATCAAGCTAATCTACGCTCGAAGTGTGTCTTGCAAATAATAATAAATAAATCGCGGCAAGTTCAAGGTGAAATTATTGTAGGTACCACCATTTGTAAAGCGGTCTGAAATATAATAATAATATGCATTATTTAGTTGGTACGAGGCTTCGACGGCAGCATTGAACAGCTTAATAAGTAGGCGTCGTATGTTGTATCTGGGACGTGCAAAAAATCAACGGGCTATTGCTAAATCCGTGCGAAATTCTTATTCAATCATGGACTACTTACGTCTTGAGTACATATATTGTTTTTAGTGTTGACAACTTTACTGATTTTGAAATATCCTATAAAAAAATTAGGAATAGGTCGCGCAGTTTGAGTTTATCCAAACACAAACTCAAGACTGTGTATTGGTGCATATATATTCGCTTCCGATAGTGATGTCCTTGCCAAACGTCACAGAGAAACAGACTTCTGTTTTGTTATGTCTGCTTATTATTTTTAACGAGAAAGGTACAACACAGGTACAAATTAAAAAAAAAATAATTTTACAGTGTGTTCTTTTAATTATTATAAAAATGAGCTTTTTTCCGTTTCATTGAAATTTTCATTTATGAAGTAGAATAACAAGTTTGAAACGGGCTGTATGCAAGCAATTCATCCATATGAGTACTGGTTGCGATACCTTTTACTAAAGCGATGCAAAGAAATCACGTCAACACGAGAATTCGTCGACACAAGTCTCTGTTATTTCCTTTTTTATTTATTGTTTTGTGGAGCACCATTTTAATTTTAGAGTTTTATTTTCTAATAACAATGATTTAAATAAAAAAAAACGTTTTTTGTATTAAAAAAAATTGTATTTAATATTTTTGCGCATGACAGCTGTTTCGCTTTTCGAGGGTATTGTCAAACTGTTATTTCCATTATAATTCCCTCTACCCACCATGTTTTAATGATGGCGTTCTTTTTCATTCTATACATAAGCGCATTGATTTGCAAACATAAATGGTTGAATAATAATATAGGGTGGAGTCTTATCGTATCTTCCATGCGTTGGCAAAAAAGTTAAAATCTAACAAGTAACTAATGAATAAATGACGTCTAAGGTAAATTATTTAAGGCTGAACGTTGATGCATCAGTACAAAAAACAATGAACCGGTCCGGTTGAACATGCTTCATACTAGTCATTGATTGGTTTTACCAAGAAATGCTGCTGAAAGCAAAACACAAAACTGATGAGTATTAAACTGCTAATTCGTGGTGGAATTCCATCGTAGTGATTTAACTTTGTTCCACTGTTTCTTTGTAGATTTGACTGGTTTCAACTTGTTACGGTTATCTTCAGACTGGTAAATACATTACTTAAACTACGATAGATAAAATAAATACACCGTCGCCGGAAAGACAAACGAGCTGAAGCGCCATCTTGGGAAGTTTACACCAGATCACTTCAAAGTATTTTTTGTTTTACAAAAAAATTCATAGGTTTTCAGTTCCTGGTTGGATTTTGATAAAAAAAAAGTTAACTCAGGTAACTAAATGCTCTCACTGAGTTAGCTAAAGATGTGTCGCTTGAGTCAAGCCTTCTTCCAAATAGTAAATATATTTTAGATGGCTGAAGGGTCAGAAAAGTCTTCAGAATCTAACGAAAGTCAGATTTTTGGATGAAGAAAAAAAACTGATAAAAATTGCATATGTAACTCATTTTTGACCAAAGTGTCGCTAAGACCTTTTGCCTTTCCAGCGACGATATGTAAATTTTATTGAAAAGTTTGCTATGTCCGGTCTACCAATGAACAGTGGAGCAATTTAAAAAATATGTTTTATTAAATCATAACCGATAGTATGAGTACCTACCTACGTATGCAAATTTGAGACATGTGAATAATTTGCACTTTAGATAGGATAGGACCGTGTGCTTAATAATTCCCCATAGCCAAAACCACACAATTCGGAGTCTGTATACATCTGCGGTTTCATAGCTCAGGTATACGCAGTACTTATTACGTACCAGTATCTACGTACGTAATAATTTCTGCTTACATACGAAATAGAAAATATTACTGCAATTGAGTCATGATATATATTTTTTATTACGTATTTTATCGCAATTGGAGCGGTTTGTAAAGAAAGGTTCGTACCATGGTACTTAGGTACGTATTTCGCAAATGTAAGAACAAAGTCATGTTTAGCAACCTCGGAAACGAAATGGAGTTTTTCAGAGAATTCTTCACCTCCTCGTACCAGTTCGGAAATGTAATAAAATTAATCATAATTCTGGGAAGTAAATGATCAATCTATCAATAATAAATCGAAAAAACTACCAATCAATTCAAATAACTAAGTGGTTGTGGCCTTGTTCAAACAAGGACATGATTTGTAAATGAATACAGAACATTATTGACGAATTTAATTCCCATAAGGCATACTCTGTATCAAAGTTTTGTTAAGATTATTTAAAAAGTAAATATAATACAAAGATTAATCTTTGTTTTATAACCTTATTTAAAATTATGCCGAGTCTAAAAAAATGTCTGATGATTCAATCATAACACGTAGTTAATATTTTACTTTGATCTTATCAACTTACTATTAGTTTTTTTAAATTTTTATATTAGTTACTTGTACATTAAAGTTTACAAAGTATCTAATTATTTATATTCTTCTTTACTTAATAATAATAACTTATATACTATTGATATTACTAATGTATTTTAAATGGTTCTTACAGGCTATTTTAAATTTATTAATTTGCATAATTTTGATAATTTCGGGCAGCGCATTTCATAATGAAAAGTTATCAATCCCTTTATAAAGTGAACTATTTTGTGTATTGGTTTTATTATTTTTTGGAAGTCTGATTATTCTTATAACTATCACATGACAGCATTTTCCATATTTACTATTAACCTCTGGCATTATCTTGCCTTCATGTTGCATTGTTTTCGTTATTCTGTTTTATTTGACTTTCTTTAGTACAATAATTTCAAAAAGATTTACAAAAAGGGCGTATATTAAAGGTACAGTACAAAAAAGTTTATTTTATTTTAAATTTAGTTAAAAACAACTGTTTGCATAGTGTAAATTCATGTTGCATCTCAACAAAGAAGTTCCAAGTTGATAAATACAGGGTTATTATTTCGTCTTCAACGGGGCACAAAGGAAACTGTCTTGTGTCTGGCTTATCTCGACCTTTGCCAGACAGGGTCTTATCTTAAAGGACTTTAAAGCATAAATTTATGTGCCTGCTTACTAAGCTCGCTTAGGTCCTCCCGACTGCCGAATACAACATAAAACATGAAATGAACGCGGCATGCGAACCGCAGAGGGCTATTATCCAATCCTGAGCCTAGACAACTTTCTACTGGTGTAATTATTATCAATTTCGCGAAATTTAATTGGTCTAATTATAGATAGGAAAGCGGGCTGGTAACAAAGTTAATCTTGATTACCCTTAATCAAGGATTGGTCATTAGATTAGTAATTGTTCCTCATTAGTCATTACAGAATAGCCCAGCTGGTGAATTCTTTAACCGCGATATAGGACTAGAGAGCGCTTAGTATAAACTCTATAAACGGTATAAATTATTGTATAATAACGTGGTCATTATCGTGCGGAAAATCCTAATGAAGGATTTTATCTTTACCGAGTCCCGGCTACACACACATCCGAGTTCGTGTAACCGTGTGGCATGGAGCACGAGCATGTAAACTGGAAGAACTTCTTAACTAGTATTCTCATTAAAGATATAATGCAAGTCTTCCCAAATGTCAAATGAACAAAAAAACTAGTTTTCAACGCCGCGGCAAGACTTATCACCGGCGTATCAAAATATTCTCATATTTTAGAGCACCTGAAAAATCTTCACTGGCTTAAATGTCCCGAAAGAATCCAGTTCAAGCTTTGCTGGATGGTATTTAAGTCAATTAACGGAATAGTTCCGGCTTATTTATCTGAACTGTGTATTCCTGAAGATTCCAATTCGCGACGGTCGACCGTTAGTTAGATAGGCAACGTCATCGGCTATCGGAAGGTTGAAGGAACCAAAGCGTACCACAGACACTAAGTTGGGAGAGAATACCTTCGGATTGGTCAGGTCACAAAGCTTGGAATGGACTACCACATGATCTGAGAATGATAAAAGACTCTAAGAAGAGAGTTCAGAGTTAAACTAAAAACTCATCGTTTCCAAACATCACAGCCTGCGACATATGTAAATATCAATACGGATATTTCACAAAAATGGCGTTATGTAAATTAGTCAAGTATTTTTATACGGATGCCAATTGCGAATCAGAATCCTTTGCTTCTCACTCTCACTTGCTGCATGAAGAGCTGTGAAACGATTTGATTGATGTTCCAGACTACGTTCGGCATCTATGATCTTCTTCTGAATTCTCTACCTTCCACGATTCTATGGATCGTATGTGTTTGGCGAGCGATGTGGTCAAAATATGCAAGTCTATACTTTTCAAAGCTCGTTGCCACGAAAATTAACCGAATATAGAGTCCTCTATAGCTCTTCCACCTTTGACGCACATTTCCAGTTCTGACTTCTACAACCATTTAACACGCAAACAGCGCGATCAAAGATTAATTTCCTGGAATGGGGTGACGTATTATTTGCTGGCATTGATATAAATATTACTACATGAAGCCACCTCTATAAAAAAAGTAGAACAGAATTGACTGACAGTTACAAATATTTGGTTTGGATAAGCATTCTCGATATTAATGGCAGCAAAGAAATGGTTCAACTTTCCAAGCATTAAAAAATATAGAAGATAACAAACCAACGGCCTCTGGAGCGTAATGGTATATGCATTTAACTTTAAGGAAGGAGGTTGCGGGCTCGATTCTCGCTGAGTGCAAAAGTATGTTGACATTATTTATGAGCGCTACCCAAGTCTGGGCTCCGTGTTGATTAAAAACCTATTCAAAATGGTTTTAGAACTTGTTAGGAACGTTAATAATTCAAATATTAAACGAAAATACTGTATTTCTTCATGTGCAGTATGTGTACTCATTAAGTGGTTGGCATATTAATAAATGTCGGAGTTTTTTGGCAGATGACCAATTGCACCACTTGTGACAACAATGGCAACCTTTGTAATTGATTAAAAAAATGACGCCAGACTGGACTTGCATCTAGATACGAACGGATTTAATACCAACGGTACATCTAGCTATGATCTTTTATTTAATTTATGTTGTATTAGTTAATTTATGGTGGTAAGAGAACTTTGTGATTTTAAATAGGTTATTTTTCGTACCAAAAAGGCTAACCTCGCCAATTCGGTGGCTTTCTTTGTTTGATAGAATGTATTCATAATTAAATTGTGTTTATATTTTAATCGAATTTTAGGTCAAAAACGAACACGAGAAATGTAAGTTGACAGTAAATAAGTGAGACAAAAATCTACGACGGTCAGTAAGAATTTTATTATTCCAACAACTCCCCTCTAATAGTTATATAGAAATTGAATTTTCGTCTTAGAAGGGTATTCGTGCCGTATAAGATTTAAAAAAGCCACGTACCACATTTAAAAAATACCCTTTTCTGGAATCAGTAACTAGAAATCCTTTACTGTCACAAAAAATCTTTCTAACTTCTGAAAAAAATTACAGACATTTATGTACGCCCATTAAATAAAAGCAGCGATATATTTTTGTTGAGTGCTTTAGGGTTTAAGGTTTTTTGCAACGTGAATAATAACGTTTTTTTCGTTATCGGAATATTATTTCGCAATATTATGATTTCACTTATATTATTTGTCACCAATTGTGCAAAAAAACGAGCACATTCACAAATCGAATATTTCCGAATAAGAGCTAGAAAATACCAACTAACTGAAAAATAAGGTGGAAAAAACTTGGTAACTAGGTCTTTCGAATAATTAAATAATGGTGTCACATTCGCGCCGTTACAAAGTCGTATTCCAGCTTCTGCGAGAGTTTATTTTTTTGACCTTGGAGGGCAAAGGGAGAAGATAACCCAATTGATACTTTGAGATAACATGAACATAAAAGCTGATACAGCGTAGGAATAACAACTTTTTACATTTTCAAAATGGTTTACTAAAGATATCATATAGAAAATACGTACGAATAAGTTATGGCCATAATCAAGATTTCCGTTTCGAAACAGTTCGATTCTTAAAATTCGTCCGAAAATTTCGATTCTAAACTACAGTTAGTCGCGACACTTCGATTCTCATTTAAAGATACAAAGTTTTGGACTTTTTTTGCAAGGACATTTTAGTCAATTCAAAACATACTAATAAATACATTTTTGAGTTCATAACGTTTTTATTATGTATTTATTGATATGCGTGACTGATTTTCGAGATACGACGAAGACTATCTATATTAGAATCACATTTAAAAAAAAAAATATTTAATGAAATTATAAATTGTTGTTGTACATTTTTGGTGTACTTTTCGCCGGCCAGCTAGGGATATCCGTGTTACGCAAGATTACTACCCAAATGATAACTATTCAGGGGGAGATTCACGGAATACGTTCTAAATGAAGAAGCCGCCGTTTTCGACTTCAAAACCTATGTGACTGGTGCGAGGGAAGTTGATGATAGACAACTCCGATAGGAGACGGCATAAAAAAAGGTGTTTATGTTTTAATCTGTGTGAGTTTTCTTGTGTTATGTGTTTGTATTATTAAAGTTATGTTAGGTTAGGTTTATTCTGTACGAGTTTTCTTGTGTTATGTATATACACAGGTATGTTTGTATTATTAAGTTTAGGTCAGGTTTTAGGTTTACTTTGTATGAGTGTTATTCTTTTATGTATGTGTTAAACTAAGCTAAACTTAAATTTGAATGTGACAATTTTTTTTACGAACAAACATATTTCAAAATAAAAATGTCTTAGGAAGGTGAAATAGTGGCCAAGCGCAGAAAATGATATACCCAGTAGAATTTAAAAAACACATTTCATTAGAAACAATAATGACTTATATTTATTTTTTAGTCCGTGTTTTATTAGCAGGGTGCTTGTTTAATATCAAATGCATTAAACTTTGGCTACATTTTCATTAAGCTTCACAGCAAAGGACAGACGCATCGATCCACACCCCCAGCCTAGAACCTTAGGGCTGTTGGGAGGGGGAGGTTGGGGGTCGCAAATGCAAATCTGTCGGGAGGCACTCGCAAAATATACACAAATTATTTGAATGCGGCAACACTGTAATCTCCGCCAGACAGAAAAAAACCCAGAGGACAAATTATTTTGAAGTTAAAATGTTTTGTAATTAAGTTGTTTCGCTAAGCTTCGCGAGCCTCAGAGTTAAAAATCAAGAAAAAAGATCAGAAATAAATTATTAATGAACACGTGTTGAATAATAATGTTTGTTTTTAAAGCACTTCGGAAATCATTTTCACTCTGTGAATAATGTTGGTATGCTTTTAGGGTGTTAAACCGTTTTATCATTCCACCTTGAAACAAGCTTTCGGTCAGTCTCGCAGCGTCCATCATCAGAACAGATGTTATAGACCGTGAAAAGCTTAAATTAAACTATTGCTAAAAGTACACTTTAACAGTAGCTATAGGTATTTCACATAATTTGCGTCATCTTTATGTTAGGTTATGAATTCGATGAAAAATGATAATTCATGATTAACTAGAAGTAATCAAAGAGCCGGGGCAGTTCTCGCACTGCTCTTATCAAAGCTCATTAGCTCTGTCAAAATATGCGGCTAACAGTCACGGTAACACACGTTAAACCTAATTACTATGACGGTGTATGCTTGCACATCTGACGCATGACGACGTATATTTAGAATCTATCCACGGAGTACAGAATATCTCCAGAAGAACGAATAAGTGTGAATTGGTTTGGGAGAATGGGACGAGAGGAAAGGGACGAGGGGAGAACACCAAGCAATTATTGATGGACACATCCGATAGTTGTCAATGAGATTTGCTAGTAAGGTATACCTTTTCGGAGTGCGAATCATTAGATTTATTTATTGTTACCAACCCTATACTAGATCCAAGACAATAATCCTAATGACAAATATCGATTGGTTCACAAAAAAAAATTGTTGATCTAATAAAAACAAATTTTAAACTTTGTTCCACTCTTCGTTGTTAGAGCGCACCGGTTTCAACCTGTTATGGTCATCTTCAGACTGGTACATACATTAATTAACACTCCCGTTCCGAACGGGGGTTGTAATGTCACCCTGAACGAGAGTTTATTTGAGAGAGAAGTAAGCATGTTTTGTTCGCATCAACTCTAATTGTGTACTCAACGATGAAAATTGAGTGTACATACCTACGTGTTATGCGATAAAACATATGTTAATTTTCCCTTTTTTGTATTTCTCTTCTTTTCCATGTATTAATTACACAGTAGACGATAATTACCTCCGACTAAGTCGAGATAACACTGAACGTGACTCTACTTAGATCGTTTGAAACCAGTCATGCGAAATGGGACGTAGTGGTTCCATCAATTTATCTCTATATTTTATTTTTTCTGTAATTCTACTGTAACTTAATATGAATCTAACGAAAACTAAAATATTTTTTTTTCAGATTATCTTACGCATAAACATTCTGCCGATATATACTCGTATATATTTTTTTTATTGCAATCGGTGTGGGAAATTTATATTTTCTAGGCCAGTGGACTCAGAACGAATCAGCTAGTAATGCGGTCCAAACCCCAGTTACTGGGTCTGCTTGGAAAGTGATACCTGTTTCAACTCTAGCGTGGAGGCGGAAGTATAAAAAGGTATCATCTAGTATTTCTCTTACCTCTCGAATGCATTATCATCATCATCATCACCAATTGACGTGCCTTCATATTTGGCACAGTTTTTTTTGGTAGGTTGTAAAATTGTGGTGAAACATCAACATGTCTACATTGTTCTCGATATTAAACACAGAACAATAGGAATACTAAATTCTTCTCCTTTAGTCGTTGACTCCAGACTTCCAGAGTGGTAGATACTCCAAGTATCGCCCTGGTGAAAGACCACCATTTAGAATTGAAACTCTGCTTGAAATGGCTTAAGCCGTGTTCGGTGACCAGACCTGAATAGCCAGGTACTTCACAACCTTCCCTTTCCTCATCTCCTTCCCCTCCCCACTACCTTCAGCCTCAAAACATACCCCTATTGGGGATGCCATAGTCTCACTGGCTCTAGACGGTTGGGAGCAGTTGAGACTCTAGTGCGGTTTTCATGTTTTTTTTTTTAATACTTATATATAGCTGAGGATCGTGCCTCCTCCTGCCTATCACTTTGCCAGGGACTATGAGTTTCTCCATTTTCGAGTTCTCAGATTGGCAGCCAACGTGTCCAACATATTTCAGGACACGCTGTAGACAGTTGATGGCTTATTGTCAATGCCTAGCTCTTTCAAAGTAGATACATTAGTACGCCTGGCTGTTCATGAAATTTTTAAAAATTTTCCCCAGCATCACATTTCGAGAGCGTCTATTCGCTTCCTTCGCTGGCTCTAAGGGTCCATATGATAAAAACCAGCGCCCAGAAGAGTCTCACCTTGGTGGTCTCCGTTATGCCTCTATCACTCCATACCTTTTGCATTTTGCGCATGACGTCTTTCGTCATGTCAATCCTTATTTTCACTTCTGTTTCGCACACTTATTCAGGTAGATTACTTAAGTACATGAAGTTGTTTACCGTTTTCAAGCCTGTGAGAGCATTCGTTCTAACAAATGTATTTGCTCTGTCAATCACCATTAGATTTTTTGATCAGTAGGCCTTAGAGCTTTTTTCCTCTACCTTTAGCAAGGAGATGTTTCATTTCTTCTTCAGAAGAGGCGATAAGGGTAGTGTCATCGGCATATCGGATTAGAGATTTTTCGCTACCAATGTTTATTCCACCTTCCCAACCATCAAGATCCTTACGTGTTATGTATTCACCATATTATATATTAAAGAGCATCGGTGAGGGAATGCATCACAGACGTACCCCTTTGTTCACTTTAAATGTGACCGATGTTTGGGTGTCAAACTAGATACATGCGCGTTCTTCGGTGTAAGGGTTTCTAAAAGAAAGATATGAGGTGTTTATGTGTTCCAACTGCAAAGAGTACTTCCCACGAATGGTTCCACCATACGCAGTCAAATGCTTTGGAGTAGTCAATAAAGCAAAGTTTAGCGGGCACGTTCAACTCCCGACATTTCTCGATAAGTTATAGGATATTGAGTACTTGCTTTCTTGAGGTCCTCTACCCATGACAAACCCTGCTTGTTCGTATGGAATTTGCCAGTTTAGATATTTCTTAAGACGCTCACCAATGATGTATAATGATTTTACTGGTGTGAGAGGTGAAACAATTGTCCTGTAATTTCCACATTTCTTCAACCGTTTTTCGAATACTAAATACAGGTAGGCAAATAGGATGCCACGCCACACATGTGTGTCCTTGTACAAATCCCTTGCTTCATCCACTTGCACGCGTTATTGCGATGCAAGCATTTAACTCAGTAGACACCGTGTTTCCATGGATCACCTATACCGGTAGGCAGTTAAGTTAAGTGCCAAAAAACGGTAAAATTTTGTGAAAGATACGTAAAATTTAAACCCATTACAAATTATATTGTATTTTTTACCGACACTATTTGTTCGTCACCTGTTTGCCGCGCGGGCTTCGAGCTCGCGGAATTGAGCACAGTTATAAATTGTTGTCGTATAGCGCGGGCAGTACGAAACAAGGAAGTTTGTGGCTGGCAGTAAATGGGACAAATATACAGATAATTTATTATTGCAAAAACAGTTATAAGAAATAATTCAGCGTTATGGAGATAAATTTAATTTGACATATTAAAATGTTATTATGCAACTGCGGATCAATCAACTGTATATTATGAAAAAATGTTACATTCCATGAAGTCAAAGTGAGGCCTCCCGGATAAAGAAAGGTTTTTCTTGAAACGCGGTGTGGCTCCAGTTTCAGGACATCATACGCTAATGTGTTGCTATGTTATGTGTTATTTAATATATAGCTATGTTATACTACGAAGCAGGTGACATCTTCATCACAGCTGCTGAAACCTTTGGGAGAGTGCTGACCGTCTCTAGGAAACTTCTCCCATCGGTCTCCTGCTGTCTTCCTCAAGTTCCATACGCCCAATGATGTCAATTAGAACGTCCAGTCGCCTAAATTTAAAACAACACAAATTTAAGATTGTGTCTGTTGCATATGTACTCGTATTCACTTCCGACGGTGATGTTTTTGTGAAACGTCACTAAGAAACAACCTTCGTCTTGCTTACGGCTACTGATTATTTTTAGCGAAATTGTGTTTCAATATTATACTTAAAATAATTATAATATTTTAAAAAACACAATGTTAAAACTTTTTAAAATATTCAAATTCGAACAAAGTTACGCTTATTGCCACCCTTTCGCTAAAAATAATCAGTAGCCGTAAGCAAGACGAAGGCTGTTTCTTAGTGACGTTTCACAAAAATTACACTTGAATTCCTTTACTGGAGACAAATAGCTAGTTAGAAACATGCTATATGCAAGCAATGCTTCCGTGTGAGTACTGTGTTCGTTTCAACTCTGGCTGCGATACCTATACCGCAGATTAAAAAAAGGCTCTTTGGTGGATGGATATCTTCCATCCTTGCAATACGCCGTGCTCAACGGAGTCGTATCAGTTATTTACTCGTAAGTCTTGTTTTTTACGACCCTTCGCAGTTGGTTATAGCTCGTTGTGGTATCTTATGACCATCCTTTAAAAAATATGCAATAAACTTTTTCCATTCATCGTGAGGGCAAAACACTCTGATCAGTATCTTAGCACCGGTCTAATGAGTGCCTAATGGATATTTTTAATCATTAAGTTTGTCAGTAGGTACTTTGCCTATAAATATACATAATATAGTCGACTAAAACACAGGTGAATTAATGCTGACATAACGATATCTATCTACTAAGAACGTGTAAATAATAATATGAATCATTGTACCGTTGAGAACCAAAAGTGATTTATAATTCATAGATTTATAATTATTTTGGGGAAGGAAAGCTATTTTCAAGCTTGTTTTATTGATTGGACTCATGTTAGCTTTGGTGACTATTCTGAAACCTTGTAAATTGTTATATTATGGTGACTCCCACGCGACAGATCACAAAAGCTTCCCTGATTGTTCCGTGTAAAGCTAAGAGAACAACTGTATCGCCACCCGATCAGGAGTCGTTAGGAGGTGGGTCAAGGAAAGTGCTGTAGGCAGATATTTGTTGATGAGGGTTTGAAGATACCTGGCTTTCATGAAAGAAGAAAGACGAGCACCGGCAGCTCGTTCCCAATAAGAACCGTTTAAAAAAACCTAGTCTGAGTAAGGACTCGTTCTCACGCTGCCAACATCACCTGCGAACGGATGCAACACTCTCGTCCGTCGAGTTTCTAGCCATTATTCTTATTATATACGAGTTGAAAACCAATCAATTCGATGAAGTCAATTACAATACTGGCAAAAAAATATTTTTTTTTAGCAATGGCAATTTTAATCATTAAAATTGAAAGCCCGACAGTAATGAGGGGGGAAACCAGATTTAAATTAAAATATGAATAAGCTGTGAATGGAAAAATTTCCCTTTAAAATTGAAATAAAAACATCTTAGATATTTTTATCATCCGAAATTCGTTAATAATTATTTCGATACCCTTCAATATCTTCTAATTACCATTAAAATTTCGTCGAAAAATCATCTTCCAACCTGAAAACGCAATTTCGGCTTTTAATATTATTAATATTCACCAAACCGTGTGACCCAGAATTTAAGCATCGACCCGATAATAATTTTAAAACTAATAATAATAATAATAATATTTGGACGATTTGTATGGCGCCGTTTTTGTGAAAAATCACCTCAAGGGCGCTGTACAGATCTTATATTCTTATTCGCATCATATATTCTTTTTCCCACTCCTTTCTTCGTTCATTCACTCTACATGCCCAGACCATCTAAGCGTCCCTTTCTTGATCCTATTCATTACGCTCACATCAGCCATGCATTCTTTCCGGATATCCCCATTTTTAATACGGTCAATAATTTCAAATTAAAAGAATTTTTTTTTTTTCTATTATATTTATATTTTTTACATTAACTCCACACAGGAGGCCCAGAAGGAAATAATTTATCTCAGGCTTGTCATCTTTAAGGATATTGTGTGGGGGGGAGGTCTTTTTGAGGAAAGGAATGAGTGAACCTGGGTCTTGAAAAAGCTCATGTTGTAGGAGGGAGGAAATACAGTGACCGGCGAATTATTCTACAACCGAACTGTTGAGCACAAGAACGAGTCGTAGAAGCGATCTCATGTGTCGAATGTCAACAGTGTACAAATGTTGGGCGAAACAAAAATATATACATAAATATATGTATACGAAAGATGCGCAGTGCAATGAAAAAAGAATTTTTTCGCTGGCAATTATTGATGGTGAGAAATACTCTCAAACAAAGGAAATAATAATAATAATAGTATTTAAATCATTTTTAAGTGACGTTTTTGTGAAAAATGTGCATCCATATGTTATACTGATAGGATTATTCACATCTTTCTTGCTGACTTTCTTGCCAGCGGAGTGGCAGCAAATTTGTTAAAATTGTTTGTAAATTATTTAAAAATACAAAAATAACAACAAATGTTTATGGTTGAGTACTGATGTTGTTATCAGCGAAAGAATATCATTCACATTGTCTTTAAGGCTGCGAATTTTTTTTCCGGTGATTTCCCTTTTGTTTTTGATGTTGAGTGAACAACGAGGAAGCTATGCGTGAATAAACATTAATAATTAATGTCTTAAGTAAAGGAAATTCTAACAGTACCCTGGGTAAAATATTTTTTAAATTAAACCAATTACCTTCCTTCGTTATTGTACCTATCATAAATCATAACAGTCTTTTTTAGATCCCACCATAAAAGCAGCTTCCGAGTTTAATTGCAATTTATTTATTTTTAAATAAGAGAGTAACATTCCCGGGTTGCAAATAACCTGGCAATATTTGAAATCTTCGTATTTCCAACATTATAAGCGTAAAATATTTCTTGTGAGATTATGGAGGACTTATGTAGCAGAGGATTGAACCCGCAACGCCTGGGTGGGAACGCTTTTGACTACTCATCTACTAACCGATCAAACGCATACGTTATTCCGATTCAAGCATTTGAATCACAAGATACCGTGTCTTACTGTATTGATATAATATATTAATCTTATATTAGAAGCTTTTGCTTGTGTATAGAGTAGTTTAGATCAAAATAGTAATATATTGTGACAGATTAGATTTTGTTATATATTTTGTTTAATATAAATATTAACTTCACACAGGAGGCTTTGATAGAAATAATGTCCTTCACAAACTAGGTCATCTTTGGAGATGCTGTGTAGAAGGTCTAAACTGTATTTGTTAAGATGCTGTGTGGAGGGTGTTACTATTTGTGAAGATGATGTGTGGAGTTGTTACTATTTATAAATTTGTATAATATTATTGACTCGTCTGATTTCTTCAGGTACTTGTATTACATAGACAAATATTATAAATAATTAGAGAAAATAAACAATATTGAAATAATCTTCAACGTAAATATGAAACAGAAAAATAATGGTCGCGACTGAGACTCGAACTCGGAACCTGTACTCTATTCGGGATTAACGCTTCGGCCAATTGAGCCACCGAGACATTATAAGAAACCGGCATTTTTAATCGGTCTCATACTTCATTTAAAAATTGTTAATGTCATTTTTTTCAATTTTTCTTCTAATTTGGCTGCCATCTTTGCATGGTATACAAAAGCTCTACCCGAGCACATATTATATACCATACAATATGGCAGCCAATCGAAAGAAAAAATGGTATTAATAATATTTAAATGAAGTGTGAGATCGATTAAAATGCCGGTTTCTTATAAGGTCTCGGTGGCTCAATTGGCAGAAGCGTAACTCCCGGATAGAGTAGAGGTTTCGAGTTCGAGTCTCGGTCGAGAATGTTATTTTTTGTTTCATATTAATAAAGAAAATAAATTTCAAAGCTGAATTCGCCATGTCTTACATCGCCATAAATATAAAAACGTAACACCTGACCAGGTTTTTAACGAATAGCACTAGCGTCGGCTTTTACCTGTTAATATATTCACGCTCGTAACAAAGTAGGTGTGCATTTTCACGGTCAGATTACGTCATTGTTTACGCAAGAGTTTGATGACACTTGCTGTCGGAACTTGACCGAAATAATTGCTCTAATGATTATCGGTTACAGCTCGCACTTGCAAGTTTATAGAATTCAGGCAGATCTGTCTCTACGTTGATATAGAATATTAGTGACGGACGTGGTCGAAATATCCAATTTGAAATGACATTTTAAGAAGCGTAACATTTTGTGATAAATTAAAATTATATTTAAAAGCAGCGCTTTAATAAAAATAATCAATTAACCTTCATGAAAAGTATTTTATAAAAAATGTACACTTTTGTTAGTTTTGCATCTTTCACGGTACCTATTATTTTTGTTTTGTTTTAAATTAATTACAAATCAACCATGTCAACTAGTTAATCGAGCATGAAGAATATTATTTAATATTTTGAAAATTATAAACTTTGTGGTTGGATATAAAATTTTATTGATGCAACACCATTTTGTTTAAGTTGAAAGCTGATATGTAAAATGACGCATACATGAACATATTATAAAATGTTAAATAATTCGAATGAATTACTAATCGAAATGTTTTGAATATAATTCTTGTATTTCGTTTAGGATACGCCAACATTTTTATGAGATGTCATATTCGAGGGAGAGGTTAAGCAAATCAGTTGTCGTCTCCGCAAGAAAGAACCTATTTTTTATAATTCGTAAAAACAAGTGATTTATTCGAAACATGGGTGTGAGAACTAAATGTGATGATAATGCACATTCCTATAATATGTAACCCATATTTAAAACGGAGAATCGCATTGCTATTCGCTTCCTTGGAACGTATTGTACTGAATTATCAATGTGAATACGAGCTATCACGGTTTGTTAACCGATGATAATTAACATTCGTTGCAAAAATAAACATATAAGTATCTACTAAATAAGCCTTTCAATTTTAATCAATTTCTCATCAAAGGAAGGCTTCTCTATTGTAATCGGACGGCAGTGTGCTAGTCGCTTCCCATCAACCGCATTGTGCTAAATTCTAATACGTCATCGCGGTTTATTAATCAATAATACAGTTTGATGTCAGAAGACTGCAATACTTTGTAATAGCTAACTTGACTGTCTTTAAAACGGTAAAATCTTCCCAGTTAAAACATTTCTTTAAAAAAATTACAAATATATTTTCCGTAAAAAAAAAAAAAAACTAACTATCACGCTATTTCTCGCAAGAGCAGGCAGATATGATGACCCGCCACACAACTGTCACGGCACACTCTCCTTGTTCTATTCAAATTCGTAAGTCTCAAACATACTCTTCTTTTGTACCGACATTTGATATAAACCAACTCAAGTATTTTATTCACTTGATCGTGTTATGTCGTCATCGTGCATCCCTGAAATATTATTTCATTCACTTTCGCGTCATACATTCTCCTGACACTCCACAAACCATCTAAGTGTCCCTTTTTTAATCCAGGAACTTAACTTTCCGGATCTCCACATTCGAAATTCGGTCACAGGTTCACACTTTTTTTACATACGCCTCGGGGATCTCATTTCCACAATAGATAACACCTAAAAATGAAAACAGTGTGCCGATTCGTTCGCTTTTTTAACAAAAGAGGGCTCTCCTAGCGCATTCCGGATCAAAAATAATTTATTAGACTAGGAAATAAAGCAGAATGAAGTTGGTTCTACCTTCAGCTCGGTTTTTCTAATCAGCAGAAGTATGTGCCCGCTGCCTACATTAGACTTCCTACTCTGTATTATTCTCCCGGCCACAATGTTCGCCATTGACACGCCATGTTCTCCTGCGCCCTAATCCGATGGTTATCCCGCTCCCGGCTTATTTAATGTAGAAATGAACACCTCAAGCATCACGCCATGTTCGAGAGGTCAGCTGTAATACAACCTACCTGATTAACATCGCCCTTCGTACCTATTAGCGGTGAAATACACCCGAACCCGTCGAAGAAATGCTAAGTAGAAGACAACAAAAAATAAATGCGCTGGCCGAAGTATAACAGTACCGATAAACTAGAAAGGCGTATATAAAAATCTGATTGTATGAACCAGAAAAACAAACGAGCGGTGAGCTCTGACGTTATGAAATTAACACATTTTTCCGCTTGAAATCTAAGTCAACTCAAATATTTCAAGCTCACAACGTAATTTCCATCGTGAGATATATAACTTTTTACATATTCATTTGACTGTCGAAAAACAGGGTAAGATGCTATATTGTTTGTTCCAGTGTTTTTAAACAATTTTGAAACTCGGGCAAAGTCGAATAGTAATCACAAGTTGTCTATAAAAATGGTTCATGTACTAAATAAAATGTTGCTATGTCACTATTAGGTAACACGTACTGAAGAAATGTCGATATTTCATTCCATTTCGGGTTTTGACCCAATTTTAAGAGGAAACATAAATGCAATTACAAGGAAAAATGATTGAAATGAAAACCAACGAGATTTTAAGCTCAAACAGGTACCATTATTTCAGTTTGCAACACCAAATTACAAATATTCATCCTGAATTATGGGCAGTTCCTAATTGCGTTTCCATCGTTATTATCAGTTGAACGTGAATTTAACGTGCCGCTGTGGACCGATTACAAATAGTCGAACGATTCTATTTTAGCAGCGGCAAATGTGTAAAAAATAGTTCCTTTGTAGCAGGCATCACATATATTTTTGTTATAAAATTAGCTGAACAATTAATTTTTTATATTAGATACATTACTTAAATCGGGTCACGTGAAGAGTCAGAATAACAAAAGAGCATGTGTGAGACGATGTATGAATGTGAATGAAGCAAGGAGTGTGTGCCAAGACAGAGTAATATGGCGGTCCGTCCTCTCTGCCTAGCCCTGTGGGGAAACGGCGTGATGGTTAGTTTTTAAAAATTAATCGATCGTTGACTTTAAAATTATTGAAGATTTACGGGAGGTGGGGGCATACATAAAATGTAGCTATAAAAAGAGATTGGCCATTCGAAAAATTTCATTCGCTTCTTACCAACATATTTCTGGTGTACAAGTGTGCCTCAGGCGATATCGAAATACGACTGGATTTTTTTAATCAAACAATAATTTGTAGCCCTTGTCAGGGGAATCTTGGGAATACCCTACCTCGAAGTAAATCATGCGTTTTTCTCTCTAAATTTGTTATTTTCTGGCTGAAACTTGGTATTTTTTTACTTTTTATTTTCTTAATGTACCTAAGTACACTAAACGTATTACAAAAAATAAACAACAATTCTTTAATCTTGAAATTGATTTGATTTGTTTATTTACGCATAGCGCATTAATTTCAAATATAGAGTAAAAATAATCGTCTGGCGAAATATATTTTATCGCTTTTCTCGATTTGAAAATACTATTTTTATATTTTTTTAAAAGTAAATACCGCACAAGAGTCCCAACCTTTTGGAGCCAGTGGGGTTATGGCATCCCCAATCGGGATTTTTTGTGAGGCTGAAGGTGATGGAGAAGGGAAGGAGACTGAGCACTTAACGCACATACATAAGTTCCAATATTGAAAATGTCACACTCGTACGCACAAGGAAATTTTATTTCGAAATTGCAAATATGCGTAAACAAGGATTAATTTGACAGGCCATTAGTAATATTGACTGAGTTCAGAAAGGGGGTTTTATTTACTGGAGTATTTTTTAATTTTTTATTTATTTCTACATTCACCTATATTTTATAAGTTGCATTTATTATGGTCTGAGTAAGAAGTTATTCACGTTATTTTAGCAAAGAATAAATTATATTATAATGTTCTACAAAATACCAGGAAGGTAAGGGGGGCGATTCTGTTGAATCTACTTTCGCTAGCAAATATTTCCGGTCGGCTGGTGTTATTCCCAGACATGAGAAGCTATTTCAAATAGCGTCACCGCAGCAACATCCTCCCGTTGGACGGCTTTTGGGAACTCAGGAAACCATGGCAGGGAGAATGATACCTAACCGCAGGAATATACCTACCGGTACAGTGTTCATTTCGTTGAAGCCCAACTGTCACATCATGTGTCACATGGCAAGGAACTCTTTTGTGGGACATTTGACATCACCGGAAATAATCCCTGATTGTACTCTTGGCAAACAAAGTTTTTTTTTATTAAAATGATAATATAGTAAAAAAAAAACAATTATTACATTTTTAAATTACCAATAAATTCACAAAAAAGAGAAAAAAAAAACAAATGCATATACCTTCGTAAGCAGCAAGTGAGGATAGCATAATAACCTAATTAACATAACAACCTTTTCAGACTCTCATTTCCTTAAATTTATTAAAAGAATCTCAACATAATCTGTCTCTCGACGAATCACCTTTAGATATGCAAATTTTAAACAAATCCTGTACTGTACGACAAATTCAGAAAGTCCATTCTTTTAATTTCGCTCCCATGCCATAAATCGGAAAAAAAAAAAATATATATATATATATTAAAATCATAATTATAATTGTGTCTATCTGATGGGACCTGCCAGGTAAATATGTTCCTGTATATTTTCTTATTTAAACTAGGAATTAATATATTTATTTATGGTTTTAAAGTTTATTTTGTAGAACTCCATTTTAATTTTTAGGTTTTTTACTTTTATTTAAACAATAATTATTATTATTTTAATTTTTAAAAAACAGTTTTTAGTTAAAAGCTCTGCGATGTAATTATTTTTACGCGTGACAGCTGTTTCGCCTTCTGAGGGCATTATCAAACTGTGGAGAAGCCACATACAGACGGACTATTTATATCATGTTTAATGTTATTATTATTTTTATTTTTAACTACCAATGTCCCCATTAGGTTTTTCTGATAAATTGTAATTATTGTTGATGTCATTAACATGGGGAGTTTCCCTACCTAAGGGTATACTATTGTTTGACAAAAGGTCATTAAGGAGGGGCATTGGTGTTTCCTAATTCGTTTTAAGAAACGGGGTTTTTATTTTTATTTATTTGGGGGATAATTATATCTGAATTATTTTTCTTAATTTTCGGTTTGAACACATCTAGTAGTGGTGAATGGATCATATTCTTTTGTTCATTTATTAACTTAAAGTTTGGATCATTTGAATTTTTATTTATTTCCAACTGCTCTAAAAGATTTAATTTTCGGCCTTTGTTTTCTAAATGCAGAGGAGTTATCTTGTTATTATTTTTAAGCGAATGATTTTCGTTTAAAAGATGTTTGGCAAATTGTGAAGCTATTTTATTTTTGTTTTTAAATGCTCTTATATGTTCTTTATATCTTATCTTAAAGGACCGGCCGGTTTGTCCAATGTATACAGCATTGCATTCATCACAGTTAAGTTTATAAATGCCGCTATTTTTTAATTTCGGTGACTTACTTTTTGAGTTTTTAAGTGAAGATCCAATGTTATTTTGTGCGGAAGGCAATATCCAAGCCACATTTTTTAAGAACTTTAGCGATTTTTGTAGATGTTGGTCCGACAAATTCCAAACATCCAAAATTATTATTTATTTTTGTATTAGTCGTCGGGTAAAATTAAATTAAGGTTATTTTTATGTTTTTTACTATTTATTATTTTTTCAATGTCTCTATCCTTGAATCCGTTATTTTTAGCAATAGTTAAAATGGTTTTTCTCTCCCTCTCATATGATGCTTTATCCAGTGGTACATTAGTTAGTCTATGTACCATTGAATGGTATGCGGACAGTTTGTGTGACCATGGGTGTAACGAGTTATTGTGGATTGTCGTATCTGTAAAGGTTTGTTTCCGGAAAATTTCGAATGTGTGTTTATTGTTTTCTCTACCAATTGTTAAGTCTAAGAAATTAATTTTATTATTATTCTCTCTTTCAACCGTAAAGCAGATTTTGCGGTTGATGGAGTTAGCCCATTTTACAAAAATATCTAATTGTCTGTCGGTACCTTTCCAACAGATGAGAATATCGTCGACATAACGAACATAGTAAATAATATGTTTGCTTAAGGCTGAATCTAGAATTTGTTTTTCAATATGGTCCATAAAAATTTCCGCAAGAAGTGGGCTAAGCGGGGAACCCATAGGTAAGCCATCAATCTGTTGATAATATTTGTCGTTAAATAGAAAATAGTTTGTTTCCACACATATTTTAATTAGATCATATAATTCACTTTTAGTAACCGGGTTTATGTTAGATTTATCTAGTATGTCTTCAATGATTTTAAGGCATTCTTGGATAGGGATATTGCTAAAAAGACTTACCACATCTAAAGATACAAATTGGCAGTTGTGTGGTAGATCTAAGTTTTCGATTTTATTTACAAGCTCCAGAGAATTTTTGACGCTATATTCCGGAGAGAATTTAGTAAATTGTTTGAAGAGAAAGTTTAGTTTTTTGGCCAGTATTGTTGTTGGAGCATTTATGAAGGAAACAACAGGCCGGATAGGAATGTTTTCCTTGTGAATTTTCGGTAAAAATAAATAAATCTAACATAAACCCGGTTACTAAAAGTGAATTATATGATCTAATTAAAATATGTGTGGAAACAAACTATTTTCTATTTAACGACAAATATTATCAACAGATTGATGGCTTACCTATGGGTTCCCCGCTTAGCCCACGCGGAAATTTTATGGACCATATTGAAAAACAAATTCTAGATTCAGCCTTAAGCAAACATATTATTTACTATGTTCGTTATGTCGACGATATTCTCATCTGTTGGAAAGGTACCGACAGACAATTAGATATTTTTGTAAAATGGGTTAACTCCATCAACCGCAAAATCTGCTTTACGGTTGAAAGAGAGAATAATAATAAAATTAATTTCTTAGACTTAACAATTGGTAGAGAAAACAATAAACACACATTCGAAATTTTCCGGAAACAAACCTTTACAGATACGACAATCCACAATAACTCGTTACACCCATGGTCACACAAACTGTCCGCATACCATTCAATGGTACATAGACTAACTAATGTACCACTGGATAAAGCATCATATGAGAGGGAGAGAAAAACCATTTTAACTATTGCTAAAAATAACGGATTCAAGGATAGAGACATTGAAAAAATAATAAATAGTAAAAAACATAAAAATAACCTTAATTTAATTTACCCGACGACTAATACAAAAATAAATAATAATTTTGGATGTTTGGAATTTGTCGGACCAACATCTACAAAAATCGCTAAAGTTCTTAAAAAATGTGGCTTGGATATTGCCTTCCGCACAAAAAATAACATTGGATCTTCACTTAAAAACTCAAAAAGTAAGTCACCGAAATTAAAAAATAGCGGCATTTATAAACTTAACTGTGATGAATGCAATGCTGTATACATTGGACAAACCGGCCGGTCCTTTAAGATAAGATATAAAGAACATATAAGAGCATTTAAAAACAAAAATAAAATAGCTTCACAATTTGCCAAACATCTTTTAAACGAAAATCATTCGCTTAAAAATAATAACAAGATAACTCCTCTGCATTTAGAAAACAAAGGCCGAAAATTAAATCTTTTAGAGCAGTTGGAAATAAATAAAAATTCAAATGATCCAAACTTTAAGTTAATAAATGAACAAAAGAATATGATCCATTCACCACTACTAGATGTGTTCAAACCGAAAATTAAGAAAAATAATTCAGATATAATTATCCCCCAAATAAATAAAAATAAAAACCCCGTTTCTTAAAACGAATTAGGAAACACCAATGCCCCTCCTTAATGACCTTTTGTCAAACAATAGTATACCCTTAGGTAGGGAAACTCCCCATGTTAATGACATCAACAATAATTACAATTTATCAGAAAAACCTAATGGGGACATTGGTAGTTAAAAATAAAAATAATAATAACATTAAACATGATATAAATAGTCCGTCTGTATGTGGCTTCTCCACAGTTTGATAATGCCCTCAGAAGGCGAAACAGCTGTCACGCGTAAAAATAATTACATCGCAGAGCTTTTAACTAAAAACTGTTTTTTAAAAATTAAAATAATAATAATTATTGTTTAAATAAAAGTAAAAAACCTAAAAATTAGGAATTAATATGTAATGATAGAAAATAAGATCTGTACAGCGCCCTTGAGGTGCTTTTTCACAAAACGGCGCTATACAAATCGTCCAAATATTATTATTATTAACAAACAATAAATAGTTTCGAAGCAGAGCTATGAAATTTCTTCTAATGTACGAGTATGCAGTTACTGGTTGGATGAGATGAAACAAATTATGTTGATTCGGTTTATTTTTTGTATTTACATTTTTTGTGAAAGGGTTGGTGGCCAGTTAACAGACTTTTTCGAGTAATCGAAAATATGTGGCTTCCCCACTGGAAGCAGGCAATTTTTTGCTTACGAAGTATTACGTCATACGTGCAATGTAAAATTGTTGTGAATTTTAATGTGACGAGAGTAACAAAAGCTCAATTTAACTTGTACGTTAGAAATGTGATGGAAATAACAAAAAAGCTTTTAGATCTTTTCTGGAAAGATACAGAACCAGATTCCAAATAATCGCAGTGATCATTTGAGCGTATCCGACCAATAGAAAGACATCCGTGAAATTGGTTAGATGTAAGACGAAGGTAGGAACCTCATACCAAAGAGCTTCTATTTTACTGTACTCTGTACTAATTTAAATAAAGACTGATACTTATTTCCTTTGCCGAATTCCAGATAGATGCTATTTTATTGTGCTGCATACTTATATCAGTTTTACCAAGTACTTTTTTCTTTGGAAAATCATAGGGAAATTCTACATAATACTTGTATTTGGATAATTTGTATAGTTTCGTTTTTGTGAAAAATCACCGGAAGGGCGCTGTAAACTGTAAATACCTACTCCATACTAGTAAAAATTATGAGATCTTTTTATTTTTGCTGAACTTCAGAGTTTTAATTTTACTGCACTCTGAACAAATTTAAATAATACTCATTATCATTAATTAAAGATTTTTTTGAAAATAATACAAAAAATAAATAAATAACAATGCATAAAAAAATACATAAAAAATCGTTATTGGAGGATATTTGATGGTTTCCTGTCTACAAAGGGCTATCAAGAGGGATTCCATCCAGGCAGACATAATGATGGTATTCTTGGCTAGGCATAGTCTGCGCCATAAGCTTTCCATGCGATGGTGGAGGATTGTCGAACTAATTGATCGCTCTTCTCTGTCTCTCCATATTCTCAACGTCATTCACGTCGTCTGTGATAATAATTTTTAAATATTTTTTTCCTATCGCCCAATTTCGGCGAGATTCTATTTTACGTACGCTCTACTGAAATAGATTATAACAATGAAAATGAAATAATAACTTTGTATAAGACTACAGATTTTATTTTATTTTTTATGACCGACCGGTTTCGCTTAGCCTAAGCATCATCAGGGTATAAAATTAAACTTAACAAAAAATACATAGTGTATGGTTATATATACTCATACATATTTCATTTTCATGAAATATGTCAAACCACAAAGTGATTGTTTTCTACGAAAATATAAATTACAACAACAACGCTTTTAAATTGCTTTCTTTAGAAAATATTCCGTTTTACTATACCTCCGTAATCATATAAATAAATTATAACAGGTAAGTACTTTTTTTCCATTGGCTGAATTTCAAAAGTAAAAGTAGGTACCCCCGCAGCTAGTACAGTCGCAGCTACCGTGAGCCAGTTTCACTTTCGGGAGGAATAGATAGCGCGGCAACTTGACCCATTTCGCTGACACTCCTGCCTATAGACTATACAGGGACACAGGTAGAGGGTACACACAGCCAGTGAGCCAGTGCAGAGGCTGAGGTACAGAGGGGTGTAAGCAAACACCGCAGCCGTTCGAGCCGCAATGGCGAGCTGTCACAGCTCACATCGGCAGCGGATCGTTATTTGGCCCGCGACCCAAAAACCTTTCCACCCAGGTGGGTGATAAAACTATTCAGAACAATGCCAGATTTCAGCAAGGGAAATGTACTTCTGTAATGTGGCTGTGTTGATGCATTATACGCACAAGTCAAACTGAGACTTTGAGATAGTCGACGTATAAAATTTAGGCAAAAAATGGTTCTTATTTATTTTTTATGTTTTTTCAACGGTATATTATTTTATGTTGTTTCAAACTTAGAGTAAAAAAAACAGCTATCTCAACTAACCTCAATAAATAGTATTGAAAAACACGAAAAAACTTTTCATTCTCGTATCTTTCATAAATAGACCCTCAATACGTAGACCCAGCATCCCCAAATATGACAAAGGGCCTGAGGGAAATTATTTCCCCTGTTGCCTTCTGTGTGGAGTAAATATAAAATAATTAAACTAACTAACGATGAAGCACACCTTGCTTCTTTCATATTAATATACACTGCTTCATACATACTCTTACTTTGTAACGACTCTTGAGATGAACCGACTGAAGTAATTGATTCACTTGATCGTGCCATATCTTATTCGGATTTCTTATTCCATTAGATTTATAAGAATAAATTTTATATAGTTTTATGAGGGGTATATGTAGAAGCAAATAACGTTATTTCCACCAGCCATTAATTTATTTGAAAAATGTCTAAAAAAAATCGAGATTATTGTTTCAAATAGTTATTACAAAATTTATAAAATAAATCTATTCATTTGACGTTTAAAGATTTCAGTTTCTTATAAAAGTTGACAAGATCATAAAATTTTTTTTGTAAAGCACGGTCTTTGCTTTTACAGCACCCAAACGGTGATCCCAATGTCCAGTTCGTACTTCACCCTGCTGAGAGCTTTGCCACATTTTGACTGTAGCATAATTATAATAATAAAGGCAGTAAAGACAAAGAAGGTTGTTGAATGAAAAAGGATAAGTAATAAAGTGATTATGTTTACCGGTTCTGATGATATTTGAACATCTATGTAATGGAATTTGTTACTCACCTGAAACAAAAAAAATTAACAAGATTAAAATTGTGAAATCAATGATGATATAAGTACAAAGGTGTAGTTTTAACCTCATGGGAAAATGATACACGATATGAAACATATCATTGAGTGCAGTTTTGACATTACCAACATTTAAAACATTATCAAAATACAAAAAAATTACAAATATTACAATTAGAAAGTTTTTTTTCTCAACTATTTGAAAAAAAAAATTGGTTTTAAATGAGTATTTAAGAAAAAAAGCGTGTGTGCTAATTGGGTTGGAATTGCAATTACACATACCAAATATTTTTAGATAGTCCCAAAGAATACTAATTACTACATTTTTGATGATTTGATATTTGAGCAATTAACGGTGGGTAAAACCAAACGTAAGTAAATTTCAATACAAGTTTTTTTAGTTTTATTTATTTTGTATTAGTTACTTGTACGTTAAAGTTTACAAAGTATCTAATTAATTATTTTTTTTTTAACTTTGTAATATTTTATCTTATATACTACTTATTATTTTGATTTCAGTATTTTAAATAGTTCTTACAGGCTATTTTGAATTTATTAACTGACATTATTTTGATGGTTTGCGGCAGCGCAATATAAGATTATTCATCTATAAGAAAGGCATTTTTGACTTGTGTTTATAGTGTATTCACACAGCGATATTTACAACCGCACAGCCATCAACGGTTAACCCGTAGAAAACAAGCTTACGACAAGAAATAAAAATAATAGTACCTTCAGTGTATTTCTTATTTCTGAGATTTACAGTGTTTTGCCGAAAATCTTGTATGTTTCTTTTTCACCAAGTCGTCTTGATTACGATCCGGACGGAGTCTGGTGCCATCATACGAATGAAAAGATCACAGAGACGACTCTGCATGTATTATATAATATATCCATTCAGCCACTTTGTCTTTATTGATAGTAAAGATATATCTCAACAATTGGGCGTCATCAATCAGCGTTAATAACACTCCTTACAAATCATTCTCTGAAACCACGCGCGATGATGATACGGTCTTCTTTCAATATGGTGAAAAAAAAAACAAAAATTTTCAATACGTACATTTAGTCAGAACCAAATAATATGTATAAGTGTACCAAGCAAGAGACGAGAAAAGACTACGTTGATATTCAATTTGTACAGTCCAAATTACCGGGAGCAGATAATTGGTAAACCCCAGAAAAAATTGTCACCACCTCTACATGACTGGGTATTTTGAAACGAAAAAGCCGATACTTCGACTCTTGGGTATCGTAATGGTTGAAACATGAAACAAATTTCCTAAACACAAACGTTTCACTTGTTCCGCACAATAACGGCCCTATAACCCGATCTCAAACAAAGCTTCCTCGCTTAACCTCCACTGTATCCCTCTTTATTCAGCAGAAAAACAATATCAGTCTCATCTTTATCTAACAGTTGTTTCGGAAGTGATAACAAAGCTATGTTATGGCACGAGCTCGGCGAGATTATAACGGGACCCCACTCGGCACGCCGTATTGTCTGTGCATAATTTATATCCAGTCATGTTTTATATCGCCTGGTTCTTCGCTAAAAACGTTTTACATACATTATATTTGATATCACTTTAGGCATCGGACAATCCAATAGAGAAACACTTATGTCGGCCGTGCGACCTACTTTCCCCATTTTCCGTATGAAATATGATTCAGTCGTTATTTCGAAACAAAAGTTCCAGATCTCGATGATTATTATTTATATTTGAATTTGTGTCATACGATGAGCCCTACCGTGCAACAACAATGAAGTGCTATGTCAAAATCGGTTGGTGAAACCACGATCACAATCTCAATCTTATCTTAGTAACTTCTTGCCTAATTGAAGAACCACTCATTTTGTCCTAGTTATCATGGTAGACGAAAACTAAGGCTTTAGTTATATTTGGTTGGCTACAAAATAAACAAACTAATAAGTCAATCAATCTTAACGTGGTATATGTGTGAATCACACACAAAAAATTAAATCTATAAACACATATCTATAATAATTGAGTACATTATGTACAAAGAAAAGGGGGAGATTTAAAAAAAAAGATTTTTCAATTCCTTACGCATTTAAATCTTCATCTTCTGGATTTAAAATAAAATCCAGCGAGTACAAAGTCTGTGAAAATTCACATGGCAAAATAATTTTAAAAAAATAATAATAATAAATCTCAAATAATAAATCTCAAATAATAAATCTCAAATAATAAATCTCAAATAATAAATCTCAAATAATAAATCTCAAATATCTAAAGGCATATAATTTTTTCAATGATGTACAAGTTTTCAATTATTTTTATATTTGATTTTGAAGATGTTTGTAAATAGAAGTAAAAACAAATAAAATTGCGTAACGTAATACGTCCGACAATTTACGTAGAAGTGAATCTCAAACAATAAACCGTATTGCTTCAAAACTGTACGCTGAGCTTGTAATGAACCTACTCCGTAATTGACCTTTATTAAATTGGAACGAGAAGTAGCTCGATCTCCGTTTCCGAGCGAAAGTGAGTGTTCTCTCATTGCGCAATTATTGTTTCGATCTCAAGCGAACCGTTACACGTTAGCAGATCAAAAACTCGTCGGATCGTCTCGCAGCATCTAGCGGTCGACTCCAGATAAACAAACAAATGGAAATGGGTTGACCAAGAATGCCAATCAATATACCACAATATAAAGTAATTATTTTTATAGATTAATGGCCATCGGGGTAACCATTAGAATTGAAGCCCAGAGATAAATGTTTAAGTATACAATTAACAGCTTGAAAGCCAGACGTGGACATTGACCTCGAGTCTTCAAATACAAAAACAACTTTATTTACTAACACTGCAGTACAAGCGTGTTTTACTCACGCAGAACTTATCAGATGTGTGTAATTCTTTAAGAAAAAAAAACTTATTAAAAGCATTGCGATTCCTTATGCGTTTGTGTGGATAAACCGTAAAAGCTCGATTTATCAACGAGGATAGCCGATAAAAATGCAAAGGCGATGTTAGTGTAATGAACAAGATTTAGAAAGGAACGCTAATATGATGTCAACCTCAGAGCCATAATATACAAGAGAGAGCGCTGCTGTAGTCAGTTTTGATGTGTTTTGCCGGACTCGGCTAGACCTGGGCGTGGCTATGACTAGGGCTAGGGTATTTACACATCCATTCATAGCACATGTCGACATAATGTTTTTATTTATTCGTATAACCACTTTTTCATAGTATTTTATAAACAAAAATATAGCATATAACCTAAAAAACTGTTGACTTATGTCTATTTATGTCGCATATCAAAACGTGGAGGCGAAGCCAACGGAGACGCGGCACACGAAGAACATCCTTACAATACTTTAAAGCGGTGTGATAATTTGGGAAATTTTGCTGTCTCTTTCTTTCTCACGGTGTACGACGTAAAAACCCGGAGAAAGTGATTTATCCCAAATCTGTATAGGTTGGGTAAAAAGAATTAGCTCTCTCTCCATATATTGTTACTTCAAGATGTCAACATGTATAGCGGATGGAGAATGGACTACCAGAAAAATATTGAACGTGCAAGTGGATAAAAGTGGAAGTCGGAGACGTCCCATGAAGACACGGAAAGCTTAGGTAAATGAAACACTTCAGGGCATATCGAGAGTCGTAATAGAAAATAGTATGAACTAAGGACTGAGTGCCTGTACAGAGTAATACGACGTTTCATTCTCTCTGCATACACCCCTGCAACGAAATGTCTTAATGATTAGTTGTTATATAAACAAAAAAATAAAATTTATCTGAAAACTATTTTTAAAACCTGAAAACAATCAATCTTCTTGTGAAAAAAAATTACAAAAAATGATCAGTTTCACTTTTTTTAAGTTTCATACTTCGTCAGCAAAACGCGTCATATTACTTATACTATAAACGGCTTGAGAGCACATTCACCTGAAAAAATTGCTGACTATTTATTAATTTGGTATACCTAAAGAGTGAGTTCGGAATTCATCGGGATCAGTGGCGATTTGTGGGCATTCTCAAGGGGTGTTAAGAGTTTAAAGAGAAGAAAAATAAAGTCAATAAAATCTCCGTTCACTTAAGAATCTTTAATTTTTTTGTTAGATTGGCGAATTCTTCCATCAAATATTTGTTAGGACGTAAGAAAACACAAAAAAATACCAGTGTTTTTTTACGTGACAAAAATGCAAATAAAATTTTCTGTGCATCCAATAATAATAATTATTTATTGTGTTTTGCTTTAATTCAAGACGCATAAAATATTATATTACCGAAATGACATCTGACGAATTCCATAAAAGCAACAATGTCACGTACACAATCAATGATAAAATATACCATAGGAAGTGTTTATCCATCCGTGCGTTTTGTATTCCGCTCGTCATACGGGCGGATTTTTTTTATAAAGGAGTTTTAGTAGCGCGCTGTTCAAAGTGTAATAATATTATAATCCATGTTTTTCTTTTTCGTCGTTGCTGTTTGGGAGTTCACTGCACGAATAAGCTCCATAGAGAAAACCGCCACTGGTCGGGATATCAAATTATAAACCAGCACATAGGGGTGTACTACAAAAGCATTTCTCCAAGATTGTACACATATATAAAATCCCTACTGCCTACTCAAAACATAAGTATTAATTAGTTATAAACTGTATCTTGTTTTCATGGTCTCTTTGTTCAGTTCTTAGTGCAATGTTTATTTACCGGTCAAGCAGTTTAATCTAATACTTTTATGATAACGACTGTGTTTAGGTCAAAGGCGTTATTACACATTTTTTTAAAGCAAGCTTAGGCATAGTGGTTTGAACCACTGTCAGATTTTACTCTGTCGCTAATCGATGATTAGCGCCATTATTATTTTTTTACAAACGAACGAACTTCAAATAAGTGTCCCCGTTAAGCACTGATTCTCGGCTCGTTTCAGCATTTGATCAACGTATGATCAGGTGTCAAGCATAAGAGGATGACTGTTATGTTATCACAAAGGCCTAAATTTCTTTACAAAAAATGTCATGAATAAATATTCCGACACCAACTAACTACGGACTACACGGACCGCCATATAACTCTGTCTTGGCACACACTCCTTGCTTCATTCACATTCATGCATCGTCTCATACATACTCTTCTGTTATTCGGGCTCTTCACGTGACCCGATTCAAGTATTTGATTTACTTGATCGTGACATGTCTTCCTCGGGTGTTCTCGACTTCTTCTTCCATTCACTTTCGCATCATATGTTCTTTTTACACTCCTTTCTTCGTTCATTCGCTTTACATGCCAAAACCGTCTAAGCGTCCCTTTCTTGATCCTATTCATTACGCTCACATCAGCCTTACATTCTTTCCGGATATCCACATTTTTTATCCATATTTTATGTATAAATTGAAAGATATTTTTAATACAACTATTAAGAACACCCCTGAAAACATATTATAAATAAACATACCCACATTATCGTTACAGGTTAAAAGCTATTACAGAGTAAAACGCACTTTAGGTGAAATATCACTAAATTTGGCTATAAAACTTTATGATATTATTATTAGAGCGCGAATTCAATTCGGTGTAAAACATTTAGGTTATATTTACGAGTTTGCAAGTATTTGAATGCTGAGATCGTTTAGATTGAACAGGATACTGGTTAGATTTACGAACCATTTATTGGAATCGAAGGCGATTTCACCTTGAGCAAACCGAAGTCGGTCGGATTGAACCGATTCTGTTTGTCAGACAGTGTGGACATTTTGGTTTTGCATCTAATCTGACTAGACTATTACGAGATAAACCGCACGAGACTCGGTTGCAACTAATTTCTGATGAGAGACATTTCCGAAGACAGAATTCAATTACAACATGTTCACTGAAGCACAATCATTTATACGGATTAGCGTGAATAATTTAACTAACCAACCATCATGCCGTTTCCCCGCAGGGGTAGGCAGAGATGACGGACCGTCATACAACTCTGTCTTGGCACACATTCTTTGCTTGGTTCACATTCATACTCTTCTGTTATTCTGACTCTGTACGTGGCCCGATGCAAGTTTTGATTCACTTGCCCTCGATTACTCGTGCCATGTCTTCATTGGGCGTCCCCAACTTCTTATTCCATTCACTATCGCATCATATATTCTTTTCACACTCCTTTCTTCGTTCATTCGCTCTACATGCCCAAACCATCTAAGCGTCCCTTTCTTGATACTATTCGTTACGCTTACATCAGCCTTGCATTCTTTCCGGATATCCACATTCTTAACACGGTCATACATGGTTTTACCGCACATACGTCTCAGGGATCTTGTTTCCACAGCACTCAGTCTACTTTCATCCTTCCTCTGCCAGTTCCATGTCTCACTGCCATACATCAGGGTTGGTATAAGCATTGCAATGTGGACTGCTAGCTTCGTTTCTTTGGATAATTTCTTATTAGCGCCAACAGCGTTCAGTCCTCTATTAATGGAGTTTCCTGCATTCACCCTTCTTTCAATATCCTTATCAGCCTTTCCGTCTCTCGTAGACATACTTCCTAAATACATAAACTCATCCACTTGCTCCAAGTATTCATTATTCACAACTATATTGCACGCTGTTCTCGTACTCTCTCTTTCAAACACCAAGACTTTGGACTGTGAATAACTTGTTTGTAATAAATAAAACTGTAGCTTTTAACACGAAACAGAATTATTAATGAAAATTAAGTATTGACGATTCACGGCGGTTATAAAGACTATCTAATGACTAATATATATATCGATGGCTCAGTGGGTAGATTGCGGAGTCCACAAGTGATTTTATATGGTTTCAATTTGTAGAATTTGGATATTAAGAAGTTATCAGCGTTTAAGTGACGATGTTCTATGAAAATAATATAAGTATTGAAGATATATTATAATAATGACTATTAAATTACATAGAAAGCGATGAAATATGTGCGTTTAGAGTGGGAGAGAAATCTGGAAGGAAAAGCTGTTTTTAAATTGAAGTCATTCGTTTAAATTCTTCCACCAGTGGATCACGTACGTTTGATAAAAAAAATCTTTATGCACATTCGTAAAAAGCATTTACTTTGTGGATTGCCATATTTATAAATAAAACAGATAAACATTGTTAATAACCACTTTTATTATTCAATATTATGTCGACCGGTTTCGGAAACCCCCTTCGTATATACATATAATAAGACGGCACCGTGGTCGAGTGGTAAGATGCTCAACGACGAATCCAGAAGTTGCGGGTTCAAACCCTACGTACGCAAATAAATTGTATTAAATGAATATGTGTCATAACACATTTTATTAATATTAAAGAACATATAATATATTCTATTATATTTTCGGCACATTTCAGAGTGGTAGATACTTTAAGTATGGCCCTGGTGAAAGACCATTCAGAATCGAAACGTTCCTCTTCTCAATCTCTTTCCCCTCTCCACTACCTTCAGCCTCACAACATACCCCAATTGGGGATGTCAGTCTCACTGGCTCTAGACGGTTGGGACTCTTGTGCGGTATTCACTATAAAAATAATCATAAAAAAAACCCGCACAGCATTTCCAAATATGACAGAGTCACAATCTTGAAGGAAAACATAAGCCCTCAGATGATATACAGGCACATAGATGTTTTAACTATACAAACACTACCCATTTATGCATAGAAAAAAAGCCATGTCAGTATAACTTCGTACGGCAACGGATATCGAACCCGCTAAAAGTCAAACGCGTATCCCTTTACAACCGGACTCATACGAGCGTGAGTTAGTCGTTGAAAATTTTCTATCGAAAATTTAATCTGTTTTTGCGAGCGGACCCGGTGTACATCGATCGTGCGGGAATTGCTCTAGCCGCGTGAAGTTAGATGAACGTGTTTGAACTAGTCAGTAGCTTGAGAAATACGAACGAAGATGGCCGTGTTTTTTGGTCCAGCAGTTGGCAAAGGTATGTGGATATTTTAGTATTAATTTTTTGATAAAATTGTAAAATTGTGCATTATTTTAGAACCTAAGATGTTTAGTAACAGTTTAAATGCATTTTAGTGTAGTTGTGTTTGGTTAACCAATAGTTATTATCCTTTTAATCTCTCACAGCACGATCGTAACATCCAGGGTTATGGTCACATTTTTAGGTGATTTATCTACAAATATTTTATTTTAAGATGCTCATTTATCAACCACCTAATCCGTATTTTTGTTTATTTTAAGGAATCGCCATAAATGAGTATAATGTTTTGGAGATTCTGGGTAATGGTGACGAGTCGGAAATTGAAGATCTGGTCAATGATGACGAAAGGCCTGAGGCAGAGTGTGCTGACCTACAGGAGCCCATGGAAAATGACGATAATTTCCCCCCTCCTCCCACTATATCAAGATCGAAGGAGCCAAGGCAGAAAAGAGATTCGAGGAAGAAGTCGAGACGAAAGCGTACTTGGAAGCAAACACCATTCACAGATAAATCCCATGACTTCCCTGAGCTACCGAAGAACACTGTGAGGACTTCCATGGAATATTTTAGCGACTATTTTGACAATTTTTTTGAAAAAGCCAGTACATGTTCTAACTTGTACCACCTAAGAAAAACTGGCAGAGAACTGAACACAAACCCACCAGAGATGTCAAAAATGATTGGCTTACATATCATTATGGGGTGTATACCTTATCCGCAACTGCCAATGTACTGGCGTGCTAATATGAAGCTCTTGATGATTTCTGAAGTGATGAGTCGCGATCGTTTCTTGGCTTTACGCAATGCTTTTCATGTGGTTGAAACTGATGACGCTCCACCGGAAGAGGCCCAAAACCCGCTATGGAAAGTTCAACCAGTAATAACAAGGGTTCAAAATGCATGTACCAAGCTTAAAAGAGTTCCAGGTTACTATTCGATCGACGAACAAATGATCCCGTTTACTGGACGATGTAAACTTCGCCAGGTGGTGAAGAACAAGCCTCGCCCTGTGGGATTAAAGAATTTTGTTCTCACAACAAGTGGTGGCCTCATGCTTGATTTTGCCATATATCAGGGAGCCAAGAGTACTTTTGGAGACACACCACTTGGCCTTGGTCCATCAGTAATTCTACACTTGGCTAAAAGTGTCCCCCCCGGCAGCTGTCTTTACTTTGATCGCTATTTTACGACAGTTCCACTGATCAAACAACTACACGCTCAGAAACTACATGGCACTGGGACTATTATGCTAAATAGATTAGCTGAAAGAACCAACATCAAATTTAAAAATGACAGAGTCATGGTTCGAGGAGAAAGCCAGCAGTTTGTCAGTGAAGAAACGGCACTTGTTAAATGGAAAGACAACAAATCCGTTCTGATGGTGTCAAATTGCACTGGTGCTGAAAATAAGACATCAGTCAAAAGATGGGACAAACGTTCAAGGTCTTACATTGACATTTCAGCTCCAAAGATAGTACAGAATTACAAAATGCACATGGGAGGAGTGGACGTTCTTGACCAGCTAATGGAATACTATCGTACCTTCATTAAAACTAAAAAATGGACACTGAAAGTTCTGATCCATTTCGTGGACTTAGCTCTGGTAAATGCTTGAAGACTCTATAAAAATGATTGCCTTGAAAATGGAGTTCCCAGGAACAAGACTTTGACATTATTAGAGTTTCGCCTGGATGTTGCCGATGGATTGGTAAATAAACCTGAAAAGAGGAGAAGAAGTGTCGAAACAGATGAGGAAGAAGATGAATTGCCTAGTAATAGGAAATACAGGCAAGCAAATCCGCCATCTGTAGCTAAGAGATATGATGGATATAATCATCTCCCGATTTTTGATGAGATAAATGCTCCCAGAGTCTGCCGCTATGAAAATTGCAGAAGCCGTTCTAAAATACGCTGCGAAAAATGCAACGTGTATCTGTGTTTATCTCGAGGGAAAAATTGTTTTTATACTTACCACAAGAAAATATAATATGTTATATATTGATATATTTGTAACCCTATGAAATTAATAAATGTTAATATGGCGCTCCCGGATGGAAGTGGGGAAACAAGTGGCTCCCGTAGTCTAGAGGCTTTAATAAGAGAGATAAAGGTGATAAGAATGGAGTTAAGGATTGAGAAAGCTGAGTCTAAACATGCAGAAGGAGTATGTGAGGTTGTTCGGGGATGGTTAGGTGATGGTTCGAGGATTAGTGAAATCATATCTGATAATGGTAGAGAATTTAGTAATGAGATGTTTAAACAAATGATGGATAAGTTGAAGGTGAAGCAAATGTGTGAAAAAAATATAAATAAATATTGCTTTTTAAATTTGAATTGTCTTTATTTTAAAGAAATTGTACCGAAATAATGGTATGCGCACGATCGTGCGAATGTCAAATTATTCCTGAACCGCACGATAGTGCGTGTAATTTTTTTAAGAATCTGGTCTCCGGAGATTTTTAAAATTATTTTTCCCTGACCTAAGGGATAATAACTAAAAGCTTTATTGCTATAGCGCATTGCTATTCCGATTTTTTTCCACCGGTTGCAAAGGGGTATACCATTATGCTACGAGGCCCTTATCTGACATAGGGATACTATCGCAATAACTTCTAACTCTCCGAGACAGTTTGGTTTATCTCGACACATGATACCATCAAGTGAGTACCAAACCTGGTGGGTTAAACGAGGATTCGAGCGGTCGTTGCCGGGCTTCGAGCCGCGGACCGTAACGGGCCTGTTCATTACGCCCGATTGTTTCCGCATCCGTACACTGATAACAATGACAGCCGCCATGTTGCCTGATGTCAATATCCCTTTACTGTCTGTAACAATATAATAAATATATTTTCCATACAATTGCGTACATTGACAGGTTGCTCTTTGAGGGTGACTGAACGGGTGAGGGTACTCGCACTACAAATAAATGGAAAATAAAAAATACATATTCGATATACTAATATGAAATAGAGTTTTATTAATCGCTAGAGTTTATGTTTAGTTCAATAAATTGATTTGATTAGACTTATTTACCGATTTCAAGTTTTTATACCAGCAGAACTGGGTGGTTGGTATAATACCCAATATTCCATGAGCTTAAATAATGTTTAAAAAAAAAAAAAAATATATATATATATATATATATATATATATATATATATATATATATGTAATATATATATATATATATATATATATATATATATATATATATATATATATATATATATATATATATATATATATATATATATTTATATATATAATAATTAATTACAATAAAATATTAAATTAAATTTTTAAAACTTGAATGGAGCTTGCTTTAAGGTGGTATCCGAATCATTTAAATCCATCGCTCATTGAGAGAAGAGCTGAACTATTTAGAGGCAGCCGCGATAATGACGTTGGTTGGGTTCCGAGTCCTGCTCCAAAATCTGGCTAGTCGGTGGCGAAGTAGGCGGGGAATGAGTGCACTCTCCCTTCGGTGAACATTGTACAGGCATTGCAGAACTTTGGAAGTTGCCAATAGGCATTGTTGTAGCAAACCCTCAACTTGTTCCATTGCGCTGTTGGGTATTGTGTCCACAGCTCAGACATATATAAGGCATAGATGTACGTCTTAAAAAGCATTTTCCTGATATCGTCACCACAGTGGTAGAACCGCCTTGAGCATTCCGGCCCGTATACTGGTAGCTCTTCTTTGCCGTTCCATATCTTCTATGAGGATATGTCATAGGTATTTAACCTGTGAGGCCACATGGAAGAATAAGTCGAGGACGCCCGAGGAATAAATGGCACGATCAAGTTAATCAAATACTTGAATCGGGTCATGTGAAGAGTCAGAATAACAGAGGAGTACGTATGCAACGATGTATGAATATGAACGAAGCAAGGAGTGTGTGCCAAGACAGAGTTGTATAGGGGTCCGTCCTCTCTACCTACCCCTCCGGGGAAACGGCGTGATGGTTAGTTAGTTGGCCACAAGCAGTTTATTTCCTTCTAGCCAATTATGACGTCATTCTGAAAACGGTGTCGTAAGTCGGATGTGGCCATTTTTCTCTTCACATCACTCTGCCACGACTGCTTTCATGGCCTTGCCCTTTTTCATCCCTTCAGTATACGTAAAAAAAATCTGACAAACTTGTTCCCAACCTCTTTCGAACATAATCTAAGTCGATGAAGGAACACTACAACCTCGCAATGAAGTTTGAGTTGTTCACAAAAAACGTTAATATTTTGTTTAGCTTTCAGTTAAGCCTTTGTATAATTATTTGTTTCATTATAATTAACGTTCGGGTGGAGCAACACGAGTTGCCACTGGGAAATTGATTTAAATACTTACTATTTGTACACGATATTATAATATTATTTATTACCCGTTATTTAGTCAACATTTTCAAAATGTCATCAGTTCAAAATAATACTGAAGGCCATTATTTGACACGTAGCAGACTCTACTCGACGCAAGTCGTGAAAAATGGGACCAAGTACCTACTTTAGTTCTGTTTATCTACTATTTGATCTGCCACCTTATACCAAATACTTTTTTGTTTCATTTTACAATGTTTCTTACAGTAGATAGAAAACCACTTTCAAGCAAAGGACAAAGAACGAGATACTACACATAAGTTGTTCATCCACTATAAGTATGTTTTATAACTTCCTCTAGGAAACTTCCGATCGATATCTCCGATGTTTTATTTGAGTATGCTTAAAAAGATTGTGATAAAACTAAACCGTTAACAATTTGTTTAGTTTTATTTATTTGATTTTATAAACACAATTCGTTCATAAATTAGTTTGACTTTCAGCCGGCAGTAAAAATAATAACCGTGAATTTTATGGCGCCGTTTTTTATAGTTTACCTCGAGGGTGCTTTACACGGAATAATAATAATATTTGGATAATTTGTAAAGCGCCGTTTTTGTGAAAAATCACCTCAAGGGGGCTGTACAAATCTTAATTTCTACTTAATATTAATTCCTAGTTTACATAAATATACAGCAACATACTTACCTGGCAAGTCATTTCTGGTAGGACATAATTTTAAACTTAAAATTTAACTGATTTTTACGTATATTTATTTTTTAACCTGACCTAAAATAATACGGTGCTCATATAAAGCTAATTGTAACGTTACATGATCGATCCATGTTGTGAGAAAAGGGCGCTATTGGTAACCGATACAATCCAATCGGCGATATCGATGTAATTGAACCGGGGGGTTCTATTAAAAAAAAAGATAAACCACCATTTATGGATGTTTCCTCGATCTTAGCAAGACTTTTGATCGCGGATCGTACCAATTATTATGAGAAAAACTCATAAATCGAGATGTCCCAGCGGCAATAGTCAATGTGCTGGCTATTTGGTACGGTCAACAGAAAAAAAAAAATTTAAATAAAAAATAATTTTGTTTTAAGCCACTTTATTTATACACATAACAATTCGACCGGTTTCGGTTAGACTTAACCTTCATCAGGAACGTATAAGTATACACAAATTGTTATGTGTATAAATAAAGTGGCTTAAAACAAAATTATTTTTTATTTAAATTATAATGTCCAGCTACAAAGTGTTTGCTTCCTTCGATAAGAAAAAAAATACATTCAATGGGCAGGGGCTTCTTCTAGACCCCTATTCATCAAAAGCGGAGTCAGGCAAGAAGAAAATATATCGCCTAGTTTATTTAATGTATACATAAACGACCTTCTACAACAACTCAACGACACAAGGATTGGTTGCCATATCTGTGAACAAGGAAGTAGATTTTTTTTTGATTTTATGGATTCTTTTGTAATCCTCTACTAACTAGCTGGGGCTTATTCAAATACCCCTCACAATGTCTATCTAACTAGTACTGCGGCTCATTAGGCCTTATTACTATCATCATCTGATGGTTTTATTTAATTGACTGAGTTTAATTTTACATTAGTGTTTTCTTAGGGAAAAGATCTTAACTGGATTAAAAACCCTAAGCAAGGAAAAGATAAAAAGAAGTTCTGAACTTGTTACTAATGGAAGAATTTTACTTGACTGATGTTAAATATTTCATGTTTTTTCTACCTGGGGCTGCATCCTTTTTCGTTTCTGTCGTATTTCCTGGAAAATGGAGAGTGTGGAGTGGGAATGGGATGGAATTTTTTCTAGCCGGTGTGATGCAAGTCGTAGTGCTCGTCCACCATTTCGGTTTCCTCGGCTTCGCTCTGGATATCCTCACGGAAGGTCATAATAATATGCTTCGGCATTCTGTGCTTGTAGTTGAACGGTAGGTCGTCGGGTGTATTGTAGTCCCGATCCCACTAATCAGTGGATTATCCGGGTTTAGAGTTTCGTAGAATTGCGTTGTGAGATCAAATGCGTGCTATTGTATGCTAGGTATTTCTTCCTGTTTGTGTAGGCGTTTGAGGTTAGTGTATAGAGGTGTATTGTAAATGATTTTCACGCATATGTTTTGTGTAACTTGTATCTGGTTGAATGTTGTGTGCGCGATGTTGCTCCAAACCGGGATTGCGTACGTCATGGTTGGCCGGATGAGACTGTGGTACAAGCGAAGTTTCCTTCTTCCACTCAGTGAGCTTTGGTGCTTGAAATTTGGGCTTATCGCACCGATCGCGCCTTGCGTTTTCCTTCTCGCTGTCTGAATGTGCGTTTTCCAGTTCAAACGTCTGTCCATGATTAGTCCCAAGTACTTTACTTGAACAAGGACGTATATCAACTACGCGGATGATATGGTGCTGCTGGCACCCTCCATTAATGCGATGAGACGACTTGTGCAAATATGCAAAGTATACGCAAACTCGCATAACTTGTTGTATAACCCTAAAAAGTCCGTAATCGTCGTATTCAAATACAATACGGAGCCACAAAATATTTCGCCAATCTGGCTAGAAGGTTACAAACTGCTTGTGGCCTCACAGGTTAAATACCTGGGACATATCCTTACAGAAGATTTGAGCGATATTGAAGATATGGAACGACAAAGAAGAGCTATAAATATACGGGCCGGAATGCTCCCAAGGCGGTTCTACCGCTGTAGTGACGATGTCAGGAAACTGCTTTTTAAGACGTACTGCACTGCCTTATATATATCTGAGCTGTGGATACAGTACCCAACAGCGCAATGGAACAATTTGAGGGTTTGCTACAACAATGCCCATAGGCAACTTCTGCAACTTCCAAGATTCTGCAGTGCCTCTACAATGTTCACCGAAGGGAGGGTACACTCATTCCCCGCCTTACTTCGCCACCGACTAGCCAGCTTCTGGGGGAGGACACGGAATTCAACCAACGTCATTGTCGTGGCTGCATCTGAATGGCTCAGGTCTCCTCTCAACGAGCGATGGATGCAGATGATGCGGAGACCACCTTGAAGCACGCTCGATTAAAATGATATTCACTACTTTTTTTTTCATACGAATTTATGTTTTTTATTATTATTATTGTGTGTATCACAACTTGTATTTTATTATTATTGTGACTATTTATTATTATCAATTATGGAAGGTATTGCATTGCACTACTCCTGCATACCTTCTGGAATAAAATTTTATTATTATTATTCATGTCGAGTATTACGAAAATTCATTTAAAAATCATAAATCATGTTAGATCTGTAATGGCATTGATCCCCAACTCAAACACGAGAATTGATTTTTCTCCAGAGTTGAGAAGTTTTGTTAAAAAAAAAAAAATTTTTGTTAATAGCTTTACGAACCATATCTTGTTTTTTTAACCAATAATTTAAAAAAAAAAGTTAGATTATTAAATTAACCTTTTAAATCGGTGAGTTTGAATCATGTCACGGATTGGGTTCGATAAAAAAATACAAGTAGTTTTAAATCGGTTATTGAACGAATCTTTGAGTGAGTTTGATCGAATATTATGATGATTCGTTGAACATATACCGAATCATTTAAATTAGAACATCACAACCACAAATCGTAAAATAAATAAATCAGAAATTCAAAACAAATTATTATTCCGCTAAATATTCATGATTCAATTAGTCAATAAACAAAGAAAATCGTGAATAGGTTTTTCGTTCCGAGGCGTGTGCACAAGAATATCCATATTCATTACTCTACAAAGAACAGAATACGGAATGTTTGAATCAATTACACGAGCATTATCAATTCTCGAGTAATTGAATGATAAATGATCGGCAAATATTTAACGTCTCTTAAAAATGTGAGGTAAATTAATGTAGGTTTTGTTTCCAATGGTGTGTAATTTTACATTAAAGGTTGATGTACGGTAGGTGTGAGTTTACAAAGTCAAATGTCGCTCGTGCGGTGGGCTGATGTCAATAATTGATTGGTTTAGGGCGCCAGAATATTAAGAATGGTCTGGAATACTACCTATTTGTGTTTCAAACAATTGCCTTTATGCAGTGAAGATATAACTCGATAGAAGTGTGTTGCGGGCGTGCCCGAAATGAGCAAAATGTTTCCTGACTTCGGGCGAAATTGATCGAAACCTTATCAAGTAAAATACTTTTTCATGAAGAAATAATCAATTACATTGGGTTATCTGGGGCTAGGAGTAAAAAGATCTTACGCAAATTGGCGACAACCATTTTCTTTAAAAGCGGTATATATCGCACTTCTAGGAATTACATGTTCTGTGGTTTAATGGTGGGACGAACGAATGAAAAGGAATGGACGGCCTCTCAAAAGCAGTGATTTGGAACAGATCAATAAATCAATTTCAAAATACCTACTATAGTCTTAAGACTCTTAAGTTTACTTTATGTAAAAAAACAATAATTATCTTCATAATTGATGCGTTTCTGGAGCAATCGATTACGACCTGAACAATTTTTTTTTTAATTCCAGTCACGTAAAGGTCCAGTTCTGGACACCAGGAAACCCGGCACGAAACATCGATTTAGATTTTATCGACAATGTCGGTAATTTGGTATCGTTCCCGAGCATTACTGCAGATCGCTAACGAACAAACGACAACTCACGTTGACTAACATGTTAGTTGGCGATCTGCAGTCGGGAACGATTTTATATCAACGACATTGTCGATAAAACCTATATGCATCTTTCGTGCTAGGGTGCGGGCACCAGTTCAGGAATCTTGCCTTTCCTACGAAACATTTACACCATACGATATAAGGATTTGGCATATGGATATTTTGGAGCGTGGGCTTCACCATTCTCTGCTAATTTCGTTGTTGTTGAAAATTTTCAGAATAGTTTAACACCGCTCTTCGATATGGGGGGAGTTATTAAAAAAATAATAACGGATTCTATGAAATTCTGCACGTTTCCCCCCAACCTAATTATTGAACTCGCAAAGTAGCGCAGAATTTGTAGTCCTCTATAATTAGGGTTTTCAAATCGGTTTTTAGTGTAAATGAAGCAAACACCTTGAAAAAAAGATGAAAGAAAAGTGTGGGAGTCAAATTTACACCAATAGTGGATTTTAACTAAGTATTGTTTAAAATAGATTTTTTTAAATGCCAACAGCATAATAATTATATTTGTTTTAATTTGAATAGCCAATGAAATTCGGTGAGATTAAATTCCAATCCGATTTCTCTGATTGCACAAATGGCATCGATACGCTAAAAATGTTATTCGATCAATAACAGATTGATCAAAGAAAGAAATTATTTACCCCGATGCTGCAAGAATGACACTTGCAAATTTGAAATAATTAAGATGTGTTTTACATAATTTGAATTTTGCCATTTCGGAAATAGATTAGCGAGGTATCTAAAATTCTTTTTTGGATTTCCGTTGCAGAATAGCTGTAATCAAATTGATGTTTATAAATAAACGAGGCAAACGTCATTAATTTATAATAAATGTTCAGGAACGATACGTGTAGGAATAACGTACGTTGGGGTACGTGGGAGTACAGAGTACAGAAATATTAACTATTATTTATGTTATGAGGTCTCGGGTTAACTAGACTAGATTCATGACATCTAAAAATAAACCGTGTCATCTGTGTTGCCAGGAAACAACCGACCAATATATTTTATTCTAACAAAAAAAAAAAAAAAAATTAGAACGTTTGTGAAATTGTCAAAAATGGGAATTATATAATTTAAAAAAATATGGGATTGATAAAAAAGGACAGCATTTAAAAAGGTTTAAGTAGCTACATTTGTAGAGGCATTATTGCTGGATTAAATAGAGGTTCGGAGAGTCTCAGTCGCAACCTAATTTATTTTCTTTGACTAATATTACGTTGAAAATTATTGATATTGTTTGAATAATAAAAAAGCACAATTTTGATTTCAGAGTTTGATGACAAATAGGATAATGCTGTTTTTTTATGTGTTTTCTCCTTTATTAGGTCTACTTTTCGGGCAACCTGATCAAATAAAAATTTATTCATGCACAGAAAATAAAACACTTACAAATTAAAACAGAGTTCTAAAAAATAAACTTTAACAATAAATACAGAAAATAAATGTACTAAAATAATATTTGTTTACACATCGTTCCGCACAAGGAAACCTTCTCAGTATCGCCTTAGTGAGATATCACTCTTGAGAATCGATACATTGCTTGAAATGATTTTACAACACAAGCAATAAAATATCACCAAGTTACTAACTAAAAGGTACATATCCAAAATAAGAAGAAGAAAAATCATTTCTACTTCTATCTCAATTTTTTTAGTGGTGAATACCGCACAAGATTCCCAACTGCTACCAACCGTCTAGAACCAGTGGGACTATGGCATCCCTAATTGGGGAATGAGATAGGTTGAAGGGAGGAAGGTTGAAAAGAACCTGGCTATTCAGATCTGGTCACCAAACACGGCTAAAGCCATTTCAAGCAACGTTTCTATTCTGAATAGTGGTCTTTAAGCAGGGTGATACTTAGAGTATCTACCACTCTGTTTGAATGTGTTAATTATCAAACATGTGTAACGCTCTTAATAAGTGCAGCGCTATATAAACTTTACAATAAATACAGACTAAAAACAAGCAGTTTATCGTGGTTGATAACCGCCTGGAGGAAGACCTCGTACAAATTACTTACTGTGTTAAATTCACAGTTTATGGAATAAATTCTTGATTATTTGATTGCATCGCGTAGTAAATACGGATTAAAAGCTCTGCAGTTGGCTCCCTGAAAATTGCCACCCCTACGCTCGAATGTTACCTACGTAACTTGCGCGAATTCTGTTTAGTGCATTTACAGAGAAGATGTAGTTGGTACTTGGTAGGTACACCAGGCGATAGTACCTTGTATGGCCAAAGTCTCCGCGAGGCGACTCGAAGGTGGGTTGTTGGTTGGAGGGGCGGAAATGTAATTACCAGTAAACACACAATTCAAACTAAGTAACGGAAGTGCAAACGGTGCTTAAATAAACGGCCGGCGTAGAACAGAAGTGATTCAAGTGAAATTTTTGCCAACAATGTTTTTATTATGTGCAACGGATATTCACGTGCCTGGGCATAATGTTTACAAATTAAACAAATATTAAATATTATTGAAAAAAAAACGCTAAGAGTACGCATTAAAAAAAAAAACAATATTTTTTCTACCAATTAATAAATTCATAGAACTTATCTGTAATCTACTAAAATATAAAACTTTACGGCCTCCGTGGTCGAGCGGTAATACGTTCGAGTACGAATCCAGAGGTCGCGGGTTCAAACCCGGCGTGCACAAATAAATTTCATTTAATTACTGTGTCACAACGCATTTAATACATACAAAATGATCACAATAAGCAAACACTTTGTGGATTGGCATATACAAAATAATATAAAGTATATTTGCGGCACGTTCCTGAGTGGTAGATACTCTAAGTATCGCCCTGGTGAAAAACCACCATTTATAACCGAAACTTTGCTTGAAACGGCTTTAGCCGTGTTTTGTGACCAAATCTGGATAGCCAAGTACTTCCCACCCTTCATTTTACCTATCTCCTTCCCTTCCCCACTACCTTCAGCCTCACAAATTACCCCAATTAAGTATGCCATAGTTTCACTGGTTCTAGACGTTTGGGAGCAGTTGGGACCCATGTGCGGTATTCAATATATATAAAAATATAAAAAATGAAAACAAATATTTATATACACCTAAAAAAATATTTCGAGTTAAACTAAACTTCACTAAAAAGGTGGCATAATTTACCGATATCAGTTTTCACCGATCAAACCCTAGTAAACGATAAGTTATATAATGTAGTATTTACCTGTGTAGATTTAGCGAAGGATTACTCAATTTCATTTTACTTAAAAACTACTATTTTTAAAAAGTATGTGCTATATCTTACAAGCGAATCCCGTTGAAACACTTACGCAACTTTGGCATGTGAAGGAAGCTAGCAAATAGATGACAAACAAAATATTTTGTGTACCTGCTGCAGAACGAAGATTGCGCTTAATCACGTTGGTTACATCGACACTGCGATTTGGGAAAATCTCATCTCGGCGGTCATTCAGTTTGTTCGACGAAAACGGTTATGAAAAACGTTTTTCCTCATTAAAAATAAAATATTTAAAAATCACTTGGGCCACTTCTGTCGTACGAGTATACCAGTCATATCGAGAGTTTTCCAGGTGTGTGTGTGCAGTCACACCTCTAGGGCAGTGATTCAAACGCTGCTTAGCGGAAATACTGATGGTCCTTATTTAGAGACACTACAAACAACCCCCTATATTTCCATGGCAAAGTGGACAGGGATAAGTGGCAAACATGGGCTACAGTGTAGCTACAAGCTACAACCCCATTGTACTGGCGACGGCAGTTTGTCCAGTGAATTATTAACGTCAGCCGCCGCAGTTATTGAGTGTTTCGTGGTTACCCTAACCTACCTTAGTTGTTGATATAAAGTTGAGGATAAATTTAATCTTGAATTGAACAAACTATAAATGCATGGAGGGGTTATAGTTTTGCAATTCCATAGTTGTAAAGTTATCATCTCTACTATAAATTTGAAAGTTTGTCCTTCTGATATTAGTCGTGGACGTTTACAGTACGTTTTGCTGTGAATTATGAAGGCAACTAAACTTTTTTTTTTATCTCACAATGATCCTTTGAATTTTCAATTGAAACCACAATTAAGTACGATGATTACTCACAAACTTCACATTAAATTCATATCTATTGTCAGAAATTTCAACTTTCCAAATCATAATAATTGTGAACTGCGTTTGTATATCGACACAATGACAGTAGCTTTATGTAAAAGGTTTTAACTTGAGATGCTTCTTAGTCAATTTATCACAGAGCGGAGCATCTAAAGCACTTTTTTTAATATGAATACCGCACAAGAGTCTCCTCAACTGCTCCCAACCGTCTAGAGCCAGTGAGACCATGGCATCCCCAAATAGGGTATGTTGTGAGGCTGAAGGTAGTGGGGAGGGTAAGGAGATTGAGAAGTACCTAGCTATTCAGATCTGGTCACCAAACACGGCTAAAGCCATTTCAAGCAACGTTTCGATTCTGAATGGTGGTCTTTCACCAGGGCGATACCGTATCTTCCACTCTGGAATGTGCCGCAAATATACTTTTTATTATTTTTATATGAATTAAATGTGTTATGACACATATTAATTAAATAAAGTTTATTGGCGCACGCCGGGTTTGAACCCGCGACCTTTGGATTCGTAGTCGAGCGTCTTACCACTCGACCATGGAGGCCGTCAAAACCTGTGTGCGTTAACAGTTGAAAATAATTTAACAATAAAATATATTCTGTGGTCAACTATTGAAGTATGCAAAATTAGTCAGAGCCTAGTCCAAAAGCAAGTAAAGAATTTATATTTATAATACGTAAGAGTAAGAAGTGAGAAAAAGGGATCAAAAACGCCTTTCTTGACAGAAACTCTGCTTCATCTACTTGTTATCCGTGCATCTCGGACCTCACGACATTAAAATATATCTTATCAACAGGTTTACTCAAGATAGGCCGCAAAAATCGCTCTTTGTAAAGTGCATAACATATTCCTACCAAGAGCAATATAATCGAAATCGGCCACATTTCAAGTTCATTATGTTAAAGCCACCTACGTCTCGGTGACGCCATGATCCGCCTTGATAAGAAAACAAACAAACACACCGACAGAGAGGAGAGATTGCATACAAATTATAACCGCACGAGTACGCAAACACAATGGAATAAAACATAACGCAGACGTCATAGAAACTTTACGATAAACATTGATTAAGCTTACGATAAATACGAGACGATCGTAAAAATATTAGTAGGTCGAGAAAAAAAGAGTATTCTCTGAGAGAGAAAATAAGGTATTTAATTGCCACGTTCACCGTTATTTATACGAATAGGATAATTAATTTGGAAGTTCTTCAACGAATGGACAAAAATTGCGAAAAAGAGTACTAGACGTAAACAGAAAACAACCCAAATATCTTGGTTATATTATTAGGAGAGACAAGCACGAGATTACTGATAATCCAGGGAAAGACCGATGGAAGTCGTAGAATAAAAGATGCCGCCCCGAATTCTGATAAGAAGGTTATATTCTGAATAATCTCTCAAAACCAAACAAATGTAATACATCTTTATAGTGAATGCCCCACAATAGTCCCAACTGCTCCCAACCGTCTAGAGCCAGTGGCATCCCTGATCGGGGTATGTTGTGAGGCTGAAGTTAGTGGGGAGGGAAAGGAGATGGGAAAGAGAAAGGTTGGAAAGTACTTGGTTATTCAGATCTGGTCACCAAGCACGGCCAAAGCCATTTCAAGCAATGTTTCGAACGTGAATGGTGGTTTTTTTTTTTATTTATATAATTCAATTGAATTGAATTTATTATTATTGAGTTCTGCTATTTTAAGTTTTTTATTTTTGTTTTTAGTTACAGCTGTTTCGGCGTTTAAGTCCATTGTCAAACTGTCCGAACTCTAGAACTCAATAATAATAATATTAAATTTAATTCAATTGAATTATATAAAAATTAAAAAGGAGTTCTACAAATTGAACACAAAAACTATAAATAAAAGTGAATGGTGGTATTTGACCAGGGCGTTACTATGAGTATCTACCACTCTGGAACGTGACGCAAATATAGTATATATTATTTAATATACAACACATTTTAATTAAATACGGTTTATTTGCGCACACCGGGATTTAAACCTCTGTATTTATAGTCGAGCGTTTTAACCACTCGACCACGCGGACCGTCAAGATGTATAAACATAAACTTATGTTATCACAGGGTATTTAGCGAATATAAAATACAAAATTAAAACATGGCAATGGATAGGAATATGTACTTCCGTTGGGGTAACAGAAATACATTGTCAATTTTTCAGCGTTACATGGATTTTTAAGGTATATTGATTATAATACATAATATTATAGCGATACCAATACGGCAAAAATATATTTTATCATCGAGTTTAACTCAAATTTATGTAGACATCTTTTATGTTTTTTTTTGTGGATTCTCACTATTATTGATGATGCAACACAAATCAAGAAACATTCGGCAGAGATCCCGTAAACGAATGATATAAATAAAACGCACGAGAATATTTATCATAATCATTACTAGAGAAAACCCGGCAACAATCACATAATATAGGTACCTTTAAATGATATCTTTTCCGCGTTAAAATTTCGTTTTCAAATCTAAATTCAACCACAAAACTACATTCATCAAAACGTGGGAACCAGGATTTATGCATCGATCACAATAAAAACAGAATTTCCATGAGCGCAATATTCTTTTCATATGCAGTCAAATTAATGACAAAGCATAATGACCATAGGAATAATTATTATTCTAAATATGCGTGCATATATTTCACATTCGAAGGCCACTAAAAACAGGGCAAACGATATAAAAGTATAATACGTTTTATGGGGTGATGCCGATGTATTCAGGTTTTGCACTAACACACCTATTCGTTTCTTTGCACTAACGTCGCTATTTCGGCATAAAAACTAAAAACGATACGAGTAACGGTTTGCGAATAATATCGCCTTCCAACGGAATGACTCCTACTTGAGGAAACGACCGATGATGCAATCAACCTTTGAGAATAGATTCATTATCTACAATATTGAATCACAGTTCTTGGAACTGCTTTAGCACACTCAATCGACTGCACGTTAGGTCGGTTATTTCATTTTTAATGTAATGAGGGTATGTATATTAATGCATTTAATAATAAACACACATAAACGCTAGAAAAGGTAATAAACAGAATATTGAAAAATAAAGAAACAGTGCCATAAAGTTACAGGAGATTATAATAATAAAAATAGGTACATTTTTTATATCTATAAAACAAACCATATAATAAAACGTATACTAACTAATATTATTGTATTTTATTAAAATTGGAATTAACTTTAAAGCATTAATACTTATTTATTATTAAATATTTTAATAATATTAATAATCTAAACCACAAAATATGAAACAGAAAAAAACCAGAAACTAAAGAGAACAATGGTCATGACCGATAATCGAATTATTCCAATAATAATAATAATTGATAATTCAAGTCTCGATCATGACCATTGTTCTTTTTAATTTCTGGCTTTTTTCTGTTTCATATTTGTGTTTTAGATTATTAATTTTGTTGAAATATATTAATTTAATCCACTTACTAGGCAAACTTAATAATTTAAATGCAGTAGTTACATTAACTAGTAGAGTTTTCACCGTATTACATGATATTTAAAAAAATCAACGGTACCAAGGAAAATTATTGATTTCAAAAAAAATATTACTCATTAACATTATATTATATGTATGTGGTAAAAATTATTACTCATCAACATTATATTATATTTATGTGGATGACAAAAAGAAAAAGTATGCGGGATTTCGAAAGTAATAACACATTCCATGACACCGAGGAAGTATACAGTTAGCTATGTTGTGTTTTCAAAACACATAGTTGGTTTGACGAGTTTCATAAAGAACAGTGGAAAATTACGTAAAGAATGGCTGTTAACACCGCTATTGAACATTTTATAAATTCATTTTATCTGTAAATAAACAGTGTTCTTCTATCTTACAATGGTATTTTGTGGAATATTATCGTGGCGATGATAAAAAATGTTCTAATTTCCAATGTTATGTAAGATTTAAAATCTGATGATTTCAGATGACCATTATTGAGAAAACAAATTTAAATATTTGGGTTTCATGACATCATGTGGTGATGTTAACGATTGAGTAACACGTATTATAAATACGATTTATATATTGTATAAGTACGAGTATACAGGGTATTGAAGGACGTACCCGAGTGACTTTCAGTGATTCCTGATCTTACGTACCAAACAGACCAGTAATTACTAATCTTATTTGGAGTAATAAATGTAGTTGGTATATTATAATCTTCGGTATCGTTTTTTTCGATCTACATTCTTCAATCCTAGGTACACTACTGGTGCTGAATATCAAATTTCTCCGAAATATTATCCTTGGCTAGCCAATACAACCGCCCGCCAGTGGAGTGCAAAATATTTTTTTAAACTTAGGGTTGAGCATAAATTTGAGTATTTGCATAAAGGTGGTGAGGCAAAATAAAATTGATTCATTAATTTTGTGTAATTTGCCTCCAACATTGTCTTTAGTAATATTTTATTTGTCTAGCCACCATGCTATGGTATTATTATTGTGTGCATCAGGTATTAATAATTTACCTAGACACAGTGTTGTGCTTAGTGTAGCGTTTGTGTATTATACTTTGCAAATTATAATATTACGTATGTTGTGAACAAATTAATTTAATATATTAAGACGCATCTTTTATATTAAGATAATAAATACTCCTGAATATGTTTTCTGTAAATATTTTATCTATGTTCCCAATAAATAAAAATAACATCAATTGATATCTAAAGCACTAAACTTCCACAACAACTTTTCGTACATACATATGGTAATAAAATATTTAGGGCGGGTTGCTTACTTGAAATAACTATAAAAAAGTGTATAAATAATATAAACTACCTTAGATAACTTGTTTGTTATGTTAATTAAAACGTACACGTATGCAGAAGTGAGTAATACAGAATATATCAGTGTAATTATTGTAGTAACGTCATCAGAGGTCAAACGTGATTAATTCAGCTATAAGGGACGTTTAAAGGCAAGCATAATAATAAAGGTATACAGTCAATCATTAGCTTCGTTGTAACCTCTTTCTCTATATGTGTACAAGAAAGGTTGCAACGGAGCTCTCAGCGGCAAAACTATAAGAATAATACTAATGTAGAGGTAAGATAATTTACGCAAAAAGTTCAATAATTTTTAGAGCTTCAAAAAAATATTGATTAGGATTCGGCATTCAAGATTAATTAGATCATGGACCAGATGGATTTCAGACCAGATGGTCTACAGACGATTAAAGAAGAAAATTTTCCAAAACTTATTTTGACAAAAAATCATAAAATCTAGGTATGCGCAAAACACGAAATTTGGGGTCAGATATAGGAATCCCCATTCAGGGTCGGATTCAGGGTGGATCAATAGTCTACGGACGATTCAAGAAGATAACTCTTATCAAAAACTCAATTTTGACAAATAAAAAAGATAGGCAGCGAACTAAAAATAAGTCCATATCTGGAATAGTTTTAATATTCCGAATGGATGCGACACGCATATCAGTGTAAACGGTAACGACCATGTTTACTTTACACCACTTTGGTGACCACAAATTTTGACATAACGGAATAATAAACTTTGAACGGCTCGGCAGTAGCGGCTGTGTGACTAATAGACCTAATGGACTGGGCTAACACACTTTGCACGAAATAAACAAAAGGTCGGTGTGTGTTTATTCGTCACTCGAGCCAAATAATAATCTCTCCCACAAATTGCGTGTGGTTTTGTGCAATGAGTAAGTGCTCAAAAACGGACAAATCTACAAAAACTGACCACAAAATCCCTAGAGGTGTGATCCAAGCCGATTCGAAATATAATTGATGCCAATTGACATAAAACCGTTCGTGTGCTAGATCCCGTACAGACTAATAAAATTAATCATCTGCTAAATAAAGCATTCGATATTAAAAAAAAGATTAATTAATTTCAGACACGCCTAAAGCACACTTCTACCGGTTTATCACTTCAGTGTTTTTTTTTTACGAGGTAGGGCCTATGTCATCTTTGGTAGAGATGGTCGATATCAGAATCGGGTGTACCTGCGGTTCCAGTTACCGGTGACCGGCGAGGAACCGGTTTTTTATCCAGTTCTTTTTGGAACCGGTTCCTGGTGCCAGAAAAGTTCCACGAAGGAGATTTTTAAATTCAAATCGAAAAGTACTAGCAAATCAACAAAAAAATCCTCTCCGAAAAAAAAGTACTAGACGGCAGAGATTTGAAATCGAAAAGTACTAGCAAATCGACAAAAATTCCTCCCCAACAACGGTACTAGCAAGTCAACAAAAAATTCTCTCCGATATCGATTTTTATTTGCCAAAAAAATGAACCGGTTTCTCAGAGAAATAAAATTATCTCCGATATCGATTTTTATTTGCCAAAAAAAGGAACCGGTTTCTCAGAGAAATAATATCGACGGTTCCAGTGACCGGCTTGGAACCAGTTCCTTTTAACCGGGACAGGAATATTGACCATCTCTAATCTTTGGGGATGCTGTGTGAAGGGTCTTTTTTAGCGAAAGGTGGGAGTGAACCTGGGTCTAGAGAGGAAAAACAGAGACCGGCAAATCATACCACACCCGAGCTGTTGAATACAAGAACAAGTCGTATAAGCTACTCGTTCTCATGTATCGATGTCAACCGTATACAAACTTTGGGCGCACGTTTGGTGAGTTTCTGGGCTATGCGCCGGTGCCGATAAAGATATCTCTACAGCCGACCACAAAATGGACTAACTAAATAAGTATCATTAAAAACTTTTGACTTTTTGTATCCACAATATCTACGCCCCGACTCTATACTTAGTACTTTGCAATTTGGAGAAAAGTTTCCAGTCCACCCTCAATACTATTTTCTGGAATCGCCTGGAGGGGAAAATATATCCCACTCTTATACTCAAACTTCCCAGCCAGTTGTATAAATCACAACATTCATAACGAATTATAGAATCTAGGATCTTGCATTCAACAAAGAAGCGAATCAGCACTTTTGTATAGTTTTTAATGACGCAATTTCTCTACAACGATGTGTCTCTCTCGTGAGGCATATCTCAAGCAGTTTTGCAACACTATCATATCATGGTGGAATGAACAGCGTGATAAATTTCAGGTATCGTTCTTATCAACTGCTGCCAGTTGGTGCGTTTATCACATCGCTAAAATATATATTAAAAAAAAAAAAAACAAACTAATATTAAAAGGAATCATGTATTTGCGGTTTCAATGTTGATATATTAATTTGTTTGCGGCATAGAAGAGAAACTACTTGCAACAATCACATACGTGTAATTAAAAAAAAATAACTGTCTCCATAAGCCAAGTATGAAAATATTAAAGTAGTTAATTGATCAATTAATGTAGGTAGAAGGTGAAATCAAAAGAAGGCAATCGTCATGTGAACTGGACCAAGATGAAAGGCCTTTCACTCCTTTATGTTGCAGAAGACAATATTTTACTAAAAAATGTTGTCCAATCTCTTCTCTGCTGGGATGTGGCACCAAAAGAAAAAAAGTAATATGTGGACACGTTATTTGTGTATTTCAGTATACGTACTTTAATGTTTCGACCAATAAATTATGAGTTTGTACATAAACGATTTTGACATGTTTTTTCCGGAAACGCCTGAAAATTCCATAACTTTAATTACCGCCGACAGAACCGATTCATTACTTAGTTGTCACAAACAATGAAAGCGCATCTGCCATCGGGTCACCCGGCGTGACACGGGTCCGCGACATCTGAACATGGCAGTTGTATCGTTGAAATGCATAGTTTTAATTGCAAATAACTGTCAAAAACGTGCAACCATACAATGCTGTAACATACAGCATACGAAAATTAATACGACAAAAATTAACACGAAAAATAATGTATGTGAATCAGTCGATGTGCAATTTGGAATTAATTACTTTGATTAATATATTTAAATTTCTCTCGGTCTATCAGATTCAAGTGCAACTGCATTTTATTTTTTGATTCCGTGGCACTAAAATTTCCTAAAAACAACATTCGGTTGTACTTAAATTAATCTTATCTGATGGCTTATTTCCTCGAGGAAGATTTATTTCCAGCCGTGATCAGATTTCAGAATCTATTTCCAAATATCACCGTTCGCCTTCTACAATATTTGTTTATTCTATTGTGCGAATCTTTATCTTCTTTAATTATTTTATTCTTGACAGTTTATCCAACAAAGCTTTTGACAGCATGACAGTCCGCGACTTCTGCAAATGTGTAAATAGCAGATTTCAAATATTTCATTACGCTCCGTTTAAGCACACGGCTAAGTGTACCTACATTAATTAAAATATCAAAGTTATCTTTTTTTCTTTACGAGAAAGAGACGAAGAGAAGGAATTGGGGAAAGTAATTTAACAATCGAATCAGAAAAACGGTGAGTTATTCATAATATTTATTTTAAAAATGTAAAGACTGTGTTTGGTACCACTGATTTGTAAATGTTTTTTTTTGTATCCTTTCAAGCCGCTTAAGTATTCGTTTGAAATATTTTTGTGGCAACAATTATTCTCAGTCAGTATTCGAATTTGTACTAATATTTTTCCAACGTACAGTAAAACAATAACATTATTGCTTAAACCTATGTATGTAACTCCCTGCATTTATGTAAACCTTGACTGTTCAATATTCATTAGACAAAAAACAACACTTTTTCATCTCTAAAACTATTTTAGTTGGTTCATCTAAATATTTTCTCTCTTTATTTACTTTTGCCTTTGCCTATCACTTTTGTTATATAAATTTAAAACAGAATTAAAATAATCATTTTCTCTAACATCGGATATGCATAAACTAATGACATAATTAAATAACTAATATTTCTTCATCTCTTAAAAGTGTATTTAATTAGTTCACCAAATTTTATTATTTTCTACACATGTAATTCTTTATTACTTATCTAATATTACTTTTACAACTGTTAGTTAGGATCAAGAAAGGGACGCTTAGATGCTTTGGGCATGTAGAGCGAATGAACGAATAAAGGAGTGTGAAAAGAACATATGATGCGAAAGAGAATGGAAGAAGAAGTCGAGGACGCCCGAGAAAGACGTGGCACGATCAAGTTAATACTTGAATCGGATCATGTGAAGAGTCAAAATAACAAAAGAGCATGTGTGAGACGATGTATGAATGTGAATGAAACAAGGAATCTGTGTCAAGACAGAGTTATATGGCGGTCCGTCCTCTGCCTACCCCTACGGGGAAACAGCGTGATGTTTAGTTAGTTAGTTAATTTAGTTCATATTATACACTCAATTGTTACGCAAAGCCTCATGGGCGTATATACAAAATACATATTTTATGTAATTTTCTAGATTTACAAAATGGTGCAGTAAAAATAAAGAAACATACATTTTTCTGACGATTTTAATAATATTCCAACTATATGAAATATAAAAAGACGCAGACAAGAAAAAAAGATTAGGTTGCGACCAAAACAAGTCATTCTTGGTTGCAATCCTAGCAATCTAATCTTTTTGTCTTTTTTATTTCGTATTGTTTGAATAATTAATTTTACAACGAAGTCTTAAAGCTTTAATAAGTAAATTTTGATTTGAAAATCGTATTATTAATTACTTTATGAATAACGTCATGCGGGTGAGGGTCATTATGTATAATGAATCCATTATTACGCACAATAAAAATATGAATTAAAACAATGTGGGAAAAGATATAATCAACATTAAATTGTAATTTCCTCGTCACGCACTGAATCTTGCGTTCGTAAGATATTGAATATTACCTAGAACTTTCTACGATTTCCTTGGAAGACCGACAAAGTTTATAAGCGAATCATTACATCATCATAAAATTAAAGGTGCTTGGCAGTCGCGTGATTTTTATCTGCGGAAATATTTAGCAATGCTGGAGACACATAATAGAAATATGGCAAAATTCGTTTCTTATATGAAAAAAAAACATTGAATATTTTTTTCAGGAAAAATAACGGGGAGTGAAAAATACGCAATAATACAACAGAAGTCGTTTGTTCGCTGTTTTACTAAAATAAACTATGAGGCCATTTTGTTTTCAGAGTTACATAAAAAAAGAGGTTGTCGTAAGAGAACATTTAACGTAGTTAGGCCTTAATCTTAAAACGTCGGATGTCTTTACAGTTTTTAGAAGGTCTATTTTTCAGAAATTATATTTTACATCACGGACAGCCTGCAGAGGTACATACATTTTGTTACTAAAAATATTTTTTTTTAAATTCACCAACGAGCGTGAAACCAATATAGATTATTTAACAATTATTTCTCCTGAACAATTTGAATGTGACACCCTTAGAGTATACAAGAGGTAGCCCAAGCCAATACCAGTGAAGTCAGTTTTGGACTTGTTTTTGATGATTTTAACATGACTCGGCGCAAATGGGCGTGGCTAAGACTAAGGCTACGGTATTTATACATCCATTCATATCACATATCGACATAATGTTTTTGTGTATTCGTATAGCCACTTTTTCACAGTATTTTTATCAACAAAAATATAGCATCTAACCTAAAAAACCGTTTAGTTGTGTCAAGTTTAGTGGCAAAATAAAAAATGTGGGCGGAGTCCCGCCGTTAACCAGCGAAAATAACCAGCTTAAGATCATTACGACAGTATTTAGAAGCCGTCCAAGAAATTTGTTGTCTCTTTCTCTCTCATGGTGTACGATGTAAAAACTCGGAAAAAGTGATTTATTACAATTTCGGATGGGTTGGGTAAAACAAATTAGCTATCCCTCCATATATTGTTACTTCAAGGTGACAACCGACCTTTGACCTATGGTGTACGCCGTACGGAAATAGTTACGTATACATAATTTACGAAAAAGTTTTAATACAGCATGTGTAAGTCCTATACATGTATAGAATCATTTATGCCTAGGTTAAAGAACAAAGACTACGTCATATGAATATAAATTAGTATCACACGAGATGAGACCCTGTTCAAAATTTGACAAATTATCCACTGAATTTCTATTCCAACCACTCTTCTCCGAGACAAATCGATCATGTACGTTTCAAGGGTAGCAAGTACACGAGATCGTTGTAGAAACTTACATTCACAATATTATAACATGCGAATTCACAAGTCATATTTCATACAGTATTATGGTTATGCTTACTAATGTATTTCTATGAATCAACATTGTTGGTAACTGAATTGAAATAGTCGGTGATATCAAACCGAATTACCAACGCCCGCTTTTACCTTAGATTAAAGTTTTTACTAATAAAATCTTGGTGATGGTTGACTGTTGACAGCCATTATTCTGAGCGACCGGATAGAACGCACAATGTTGGTGTCACCAACGTGGCAGGATACGATTTTCGCTTAGCCACCATTTCTATTGGTTAAACTCCGCTGAGCTGTATTGATTTCAAGTCGTTTTTTGGCGGGTCAGCCGCGCTAGTAGCGGAGTCAAAATCCTAACACTATAGAAAAGTCAACAATACATCGCTGTGCTAGTTTAATACTATAACAAGTCTTTAAAAAAAAAAAATTATGGGTGATTTGATTCCTTATGTTATAAGGACTCAGAAAATTGGTTAAAATTTTTTTTTTTGACTCGTTATAGTATTGAACTAGCACAGCGACATGTTGCATTTCAGGACGTAGAATAAAAACACGTATTCACAATACGTACAAACGAAATTATGTATGTTAATAAATATTTTAAAAGGTTATTGTGACAAAATGTGTGTAATTTTAAAAGACAATAAAATTTCGGATGTGATGTGAATACGTAACGTTCTAAAATTCATAAATACATCAATCTTATTTTCAATAGGTGTGCATATATAATAATCATAATTTTAAGTTAATAATTGTGTCTATCTGATGGGACCTGCCAGGTAAGTATGTTCCTGTATATTTTCTTATCTAATCTAGGAATTAATATGTAATGATAGAAAGTAAGATCTGTACAGCGCCCTTGAGGTGATTTTTCACAAAAACTGCGCTATACAAATCGTCCAAATATTATAATATAATTATTGAATGCCAGCATTCTCAAAATAGTTGGTGTTGTAATGGGCAGCATAGTTGTCGTCCATGCGGTTGATCGAGGTTCGATTATCGGCAATGACATTTAAAAAAATAAATGAATCATTTTTAGATATATTTTTTTAAAATTATATTTATATATATTTTTAAAATGCCATATTAAAAATAAACATATTTTAAAAAAATGTTAAATTTGTGTTTCATTTAAATTTATAATTTGATAAAATAATAATTGGTAGGTACACGTGAAAAATTATTGAAAACTAAATTCAGAGAGCGAGTTTCATACCAAGACCCAACTTGCGATTCTAGCCTACCTTTGTAATATCTCATGAATATTCACGGGTCTGCGCTAGTTATTAATAAACGACAAAAAGTAACGATAAAAACATAAATAATTTTAAAACAATGCATAGTCATAGATCTTATTAGATTATCTAAAATATAATCTTCTCCGTACGGTTGAGAAAGTGTTATATATGTACAGTAGAATGCTGTGTACATAATTAATACATACCTAAAGAGATATTTACATTAAAAAAATGGGCTTGGGGCGTCAAACTGCTTTTCAGCAACGAGGTGCTTCATCCAACCTGAAATATGGTTTGTTACCGGCCAGGCCTGTGTTTCGAACACTTGTAGGCTTATGCTCAGTCATAACTCAACAACAATTACGCTCTGCAAAAGCGTGTAACATGGTCACAGATGACTCAAGTTCAGGACGTAGGATCTGACCCATTTGTGGTTTTTGGTTAGGAAAATAAGGGGCTTTTATACAGTGAAAGAGCAAGTATAGAGAACATATACAATGTATTTAACAATACAGGTACATGGTACATAGATAGATAAGTGACCAGTTAAACGACTCGCGAGTCAAATTACGTGTCGTAATACCTTTTTAGTTTTGATACGTTGGCGTGGTTTTACGCTCAATTGCGAAGAACGAGGTTTTTTATAGTTGATACCGCACAAGAGTCCCAACTGCTCCCATACCGTCTGAAACCAGTGAGACTATGGCATCCCTAAATGTGGTATGTTGTGAGATCGAAGGTAGGTTGGGAAGTACCTGGCTGTTCAGATCTGGTTACCAAACACGGCTAAAACCATTTCAAGCAACGTTTCAATTCTGAATGGTGGTCTTTCGCAGTGGCGATACTTAAAGAGTATCTACCACTCTGATGAACTGTCATTTTTAGGTAGGATACTGAAGAACGAAAGCCGGTACTGAGGCGACGGCTTCGGAGAGGTCCAGAAGAAGGGACAAAGATGGTCTGAACCGTTGGTCAGACCCGGCAGACAAAGCTGGTGCAAGAAGACATCACCATGGGCGCGTCAGGCGACGATCCTGGGGCTTTATCCAGGGTAGACTGGCAGGGAGAACAAGACCGCCAACGCCAAACTACCCAGATAACGGGCGGCGCTTCGGAGAGTCTTGTTCCTAGATCACAGGGAAACAACGTGTGACGGACTTCTAGACAGCACAGTGGACGCTGGAGACTACCGATTCATACGTTAATCGAAGTAACCCCTTTTGAAGTGATGCATCATAGATTATATTGAACTCCCATATTGACAACGCGGTCTTCTGTGAGTCATAATTGAGTTCATGCTACGGCGTGATGCTCGTACTAAATTCTCCAAGCTGGAATCTGAGCCAGTGCACGGGCGGCTATATTACTCCATAGCAGCACTGTCGATTGTTCCACGGGTTTCCATAATGATTTTGTTTGAAATTGACGGTTTCTGCTATATATCACGCTACGTTAGCGTGGGTTTCGGTGACAACACAGCTGGGTGGACATTGTGGTGGGATGCTGAGGTTAGTCGACGGTATCGAGGGTCACTTGATTCAACACAATATGCTTCCGGGAAACTGTACGAGTATACTCGTATATGCAATAGCACTTCATACTTCACAACATACATTCAATCATACCTTTTCTACCTATACCTCTCCTATATTATTCCGATTCTTGACATGACCTGCCTCAAGTATTTGATTCACCTGTCGTGTTATCTATTTTAGGTAATCACGATGGTAATCCAGCACTAATGAAAACTGAAAATCGAACGAGCCCATATAATTAGCAAGTACCCAAATCGGATACGTTATATTCTGGTTCTCTTAAGGTGCGTTATATTTATACGTGATGTTTTCTACGAGGCAAGGACGTGCATTTGTAAATTTCCATCATATATAATAAACAATGCTTTACATCAATGATTCCCAAAGTGGGCGATATCGCCCCCTGGGGGCGTTGGAGATATCTAAGAGGGCGGTTGGGGCATTAAAGGGCAATAATGGGGCAGCAAGCGCTATAAGGTATTGAAAATATTTGGTGTACAATGTTTTTTAACAGTTTTCCACTTAATCATCTGAAGCCTCTTTAGATCGTCAGCCCATCGCATATTTTTATTTATTTATTATTACATGGTAAAAAACATTTTTTTAAGAAAAGAACATAATAGTAAGTACATTTGTAATAATAATTGTAATATTTTAAATGTGTACGAGTGCTACTATGTTTTGTTCGGTCGATATTAGTTCCTAGCTTTACTAGGCAAATTGCCTATTTTAAGGAACCAAAGACATTCGATACGCGACGTGTCTCACTTGTGTGTTTGCATAAGGTTATAAAAAAACTATAGTATTGAAGATTAACGATATTTGATAGATATTGCATACAGTAATAGAGCAGGTAAAGAAAATCAAAGTACAAATACCAAACGGTATTGAAGTTTTACCGCAGCTAATATTTTTGTAGGTACTTTACGGCCTGATTACAAAAGTATCGGAAGCTTTTGTAAATGCATTTGTAAAAGACTTCTGCTTATCTTTTCTTAGGTTAGGTTTTCAAAAATAATTCCGGAAAATACGTAAATCCCAACCGAACATAAACTTTTCAAAATGATTGGTAACAATTGTGCAAGTACCCTTTCGACTTACACGCCGCGGTATGCGGTATGTTCAAGTCAACGTAATTATCGCGTACTTGAAAGAGCGATCTGGAAAGATGGGAGCTGACTCCTCAGACCAGCTACCTGCTACCAGCAGCCCACTGCATGGGCGGATGGGCCGGTCAGGCACCAGCAGACAAGTGGGTCGCGCCACGGCCGCGCAGTGACACGTGTTAAAACCGAAAGCGCCGCCACTCCTCATTAATGGAACTTGCTGAATATTAACGGAACTGCACTAGTGGTTCAGCCACCGCACGTCTTGGAGGTTGGTTAATACGTCATACAACCGTCCTGTTGAATTTTCTTGGCTAGTAGAGTTTCCGATGAAGAATTATTATGGGAATAGGGTACTATATACTCGTATATATATATAGGGCGGTAGCCAATATTTAGGAATGTGGCGCATAGCAGTTGATATCATGGTTGGGAATACTGTCTACCAGCAAAACCAATACTTGAAAGTGTTGTATATTGCACCACCAATATCTGGGATTGTTGCCTATGACAACAATCATATTTTGGAATGCTGTCTATAATAGAGATTTATTCCAGGGGCCCCAGCAAGAAACATCGATATAGATTTTATCGACAGGTAAATTTGAATCGTTCCCGAGCCCGACTTTAGATCGCCAACGAACAAACGACAACTCAAGTCGACTAAACATGCTTAATTTAGTCGATGTGAACTGTCCTTTGTTCGTTGGCTATCTGCAGTCGGGCTCGGGAAAGATTTCAAATTACCGACATTGTCGATAAAATCTATATCGATGTTTCGGGCTAGGGCCCCAGAGCTTGTAGAGAATATCTGGTAGTGTGCCAATGCCTCTGCAGTTCCATATGCACACATAATTTTATCATGGTACAGATACTATATAACAAAAAAAACACACACACACACAATAGCACCACCAATATTTGGGAATGTTTCTGTAAACCTCAATATTGGGGAAGTTGTGTGACGGAATGAAATGGTAATGGAAAGAAGATTAAGAAAGGCGTACTTTGATAAGTCCTTGCAAAGATCGTAATCTTTTCTGCAAAGTTTCCATCGTGATCTGCATGCACATTATGAAAACCTGTTTTGAAGTGTTCCTATATTAAATCTAGTTTATCTCGTAGAGCACGTCTTAAGTAGGAATCGATTATCCATTAACCTCAAAGTTTCATTACATATACGTAGATAGTAGATATGATAATATATTTAGACGTTAATGCTACCAAGTAATATTATGCAGGAACATAAAACACACGTGTTAGTTTTAATATGCTTAAATTATTACAGGTAAAACTTTTGACCCCGTACAAAGCGCATACTACTACTGTTCAGTTTTGTAGCCATCTCTAGTCTGGAGCCCCGAGGGTATTTTTAAGGAGAGTGAGGAGTTAACCTGGGTTTTTAAGACACGTATTGTAGGAGGGAGGAAACACGAAAAGCCAACGAGGTCGTTCCAGAGTCGATCGGTTGATCAGAACAAGACATAAAAACGAGACGCTCCCGCGAGGTAGGAAAAATGTTTAAAAAAACTTCCTAGCATTAATATAAATGTACCTAATGATTGTCCTTCGTTCTATATCAGAAAAAGTTGCCCACTTCCGTCAACCTCACAATAAAGGTACTTTAAATAGGGATGTCACAGTTCAACTGGTTCTGGGTGGTTAGAAAAAACAAAGAAAAAGTCATAGATAAAAAAATATATATAATATAAAATAGATACATAAGTGTAATAATATTATAATCCATACAATATTTCAATATTAAACATAGTTCAATCATTATTTATTATAAATTACCGGCAGCTATAACACCATAATCATTTATGTACAATGAATGTCAATCATACTAAGTAATATTTTTTTTTATAATAAGTACTTAATAAAATACGAATTAAAAAAAGTATATTTTCCTGTGGCTAATTACCTTGGCACGGATTTGTCATGCAAAATAAACATCAGTAATTAATACCTATTGCAAATCGACAAAGCATTGTTTGAATTCATCCGGCAGTAAGTAAGCGACGTGTGTTTCTTTGTTATGTGAAGAAAAAATGAATTGCAAATCACGCCAGGATGTTTTTTTGATTTAAAGATTAGTCATACAATGATATTCATAAATAACTAATACCATGATGTATGTGACAAGGATTAATGTTGTGTTAAAAATACCCTAAGTTTTATTTAACCCGAATTATTTTTTCCATATAATATAAAATATTTAATGCTTGACAACCTCTCATAAAATTATTGTATATATTTTGGCATTTTTTTGCTGTTTAATAGTTTTGTATTTATCTATGTAAATTTGAATTAACATTGGGCCTCGGGAGAAGTTTTTTATTACTAGGAAAAAATAAATACAGCACACAAATAAGTGTTTTATTTTTTCAAAAGCATTTTAATGTGGCTTGCATGAATAAAGATAAAATAAATCAAAAAAAAAAAAATATATATATATATACTAATATAAAATATATATATACTAATGGATCCCAGACCAAGCATGACCGCCGAAATAAGGATTAGATAGAAATAGAGGCCAAAGAGAAGATTACCAGCTATAAGAAAACAAAAAACCCAACTTTTTAAATGGCTATAGTTACAGGAAAAAATCACCAAGTTCGTGTTAATTTGAATTAACACTGGGTTTCAAAGGGTTGAGAAAAATGAGAGACGACGATATACTATTATAACTCAGAGTAACAATATAAAGAGACCATACTAATTTGTGACAAATCGTTGACAAACTCGCAAAATATAGCTCTCTCTTTATGCTCGGTTCTATAAGCATATGAGAAAAAGAGACAAACAATTGTTGAAACCTATCCACGATTTTGGGCGGGCTAAATGAAATGTCTTCATTATTTAATCCGCACAAACTTCAGACACTTTTGAACTGTCAGGCGAACGGACTGTCAAAAGTACGTAAATAGTTAAAAACTTGAGTTATTTTTTGTGTAATATCTAGCAAAACATCATGGCCACATGTTCTATGCTTGTTTGCTTTAATCGAAGTACAAAAGGACCAAAAAAAAACAGTTTTCACACGTATGTACCATAAAAATCGTCTTTTTTAGTTTGATCTCAAATATTTAACATCCTAACCTACAAAACAACTAGTAACTTACACCAATATGTAATTAATCTTTGGACTATTCGTTCCAATTTAATAAACTTCCGTTTTAAATGAGTTTTAATGGATTCGTAATATGTTTAACTTAAAAATATTTACGAGAATGTCAAAAAAATTTTCAAGAACGGGGAATTCCCCTTTTGTACGGCTTCTAAAAGTATCCCGGTCTCTTTCTTTCTCATGATACTAACGCAAAATTGTTCGCGAACAGATAAAGACGGAATAATGTTTATCTTTACGGTTTTCTTCGCATCCGATTGGCTGGAAGCATATACGTCATACCTCCCTTGGTCAATCCTTGGTCAAAAAGTACGGACAAAATTTCGCAATGTTAGGTCTCTACGTTACTCTAAGTATTATAATGCAATGCGGTACTTAGTATTCGGAAACAAGTTTTTGTAAGGTTTTGGGTAAGGTTCCCAAAATGATTCGGGGTAGTTATGCAAGTACCCGCAATGTATTCTCGAAGATAGGAGTCAGTTTTTATTTTTGTCAGAAAAAAATATTAGTTGCAGATTAGGCACCAGACAATGAACTCACCACAACATTTTTCAAACCACAAATATTGCTTTAACTACATAATCTAAAGTGGAAGGCACTCTCAGTATCGCCCTGGTGACCTGAAACCACTATTCAGTGTCGAAAATTTGCTTGAAATGGCTTTAGTAGCTATGTTTAGTGTATCACAGATCTAATGATCTGAAGAGTCAGGAACTTCCAAATCTTCAACTTCCTCAACTCTTCCTCTCTCCAACCTTACCACATTCCCAAAAAACTTGGGATGCAAATATTCCACTGGCTCCGGCATTCGCGTGCATATCACATAAAAGCTACTTACTAAGAACCTCAGAGCAGTAATATAGCAGAAGGGATAGCTTTTCGAAAGAGTGTAGTCAGGATTGTAGTTTTTTTCCTGACTCGGGCGTGGCTAAGGTTTTCATGGACACGCCTTTTTTACATGCATTCATTGCACATGTCGACATAATGTTTTGTTTATTTGTATGACCACTTTTTCACAGTATTGCTATTAACAAAAATATTGGATATAACCTCAAAACCGTAGTTATATCGCATAACAAAACGTAGTGGGCAGAGTCGTGGGAGACGGAAAACATGCTTACATACATAAAAGTGGTGCGATATTATGTGACAACTTGTCTTGTCTCTTTCTCTCTCTCTCACGGTTTACGACGTAAAAACCCGGAGAAAGCGATTTATCGTAGATTTGTACAGGTTGGGTAAAAATATTTAGCTCTCTCCATATATATTCTTACTCCAAGCTAAGAACATACACTGAAATTAACGTCAATGTGTTAGTGAAAATATTGATGCTTTTTTAGATTGTACGAGTAACAGTGTTGAAAGTTTTGGGAAGGTTTGTTTCGGTGAAATAAACACAAAATCAACTTCAAATAGTGTTTACTTATTGTTGCAATTCAGATCAGTCAGTGTGGTAAAATCCAACGTATTGGTTGGCAAAATAATAAGTTGGATTTATTCATTAATAATAATAAACAATAATAGAATGTTAATTTCCCATCTTCGCGAATACACACAAGACGTAGCAGGACCAAGTCTAGAAGTTTGTCGCGACACTTGTGCACGCAAGTCTTCGTTAAGTAAAAGCCGAAAACCCCCAAGTTTCAGCATGCCAACATAACTCTTGCCACACAAAGGAGAAGACGGTTATCGATAACAGCATCCCTCTCTGAACTCTTGAGGACCAAGTTTCCTAATTATATCAGGAAACACAGCACATCCCGCGGGGATGGGGAGAGTTGCTTGCAGCTGTGGTCACGTGGTCAATTTGTTGTGGATACTTAGTTTATGTATATTAAATACAGGGTTCGAAGGATATGCATACAAAATAAATATATAAATTCAATTTATATCGGTTCATTTCCTCTGCTAGCTAAGTCCTCCATCATTGCACAAGCAACATCTTCCGCTTATTATGTTGTCAGTAGGAGTTTTTCAAATATTGTCAGGTTATTTGTAATCCGGGAATGTTTATCTTTCTTTAAAAAAATAAATATATACGAGTATATGAAATGACAATAGAACCATTCGGTTTTGTTGTGTACACAATGAAAAACTTGAAGAAGACTCGAAAAAAAAAGATGCGCGTTAAATAATAAGAGACAAAGCAATTAGCAATAAAATAAGACAATAATAAGAAAACCATAAACATATGCAAAACAAGATAGACATGACGATAAAGAATAACAAGAGACATGATAAATAATAAGGATACGTAAAATTATGATTAATAAAGCTACAACAAATCAATAATAATATAAATGAAAAATACTTAAAGGATATGTAAAATGATGGCAAAACGATATCAAACAATAAAGCAATAATAGCGAGATACATGATAAATATAATGATATGTAAAAATATTACCAACAAAGAGACACGACAATAAAATATCAAGAAGTATGGTTAGTAATATGTACCTACCTATACGTAAAAATATGATAAACAAACAAGGAAATTACAGCTAAATAAGAATGATGAGAGATGTGATAAATAATGATACATAAAAATATTACAAATAGAAAGAAACATGACAACTAAGCAATGATAACAAGCGAAATGTAAAAATGGGTATGTTAATATCTTATGATCAACAAAAACATAATACAAAATAATAGAACTAAAGGACGTTGTAATATGAATTTTTAAAAACTGAGTAACAATAAGAAACCTGACAATATATATATTTTTAAGACACACCTACTAAATAATAATGATAGACATATTACTGAGAATAAAACCACGATAGCAATAAGAGAATATGTACAAGATATATGACAAATACTAAGAAGAGACATGAAAAATAACAATGCTACATAAAAATCAACCGTCTGAAGTCTAAAGGAACGCGACTACAACAAAATTAATATCTGACATGAGCACTAACCATTTACAAAAAGCTTTTCAGTTTAGTATGAAAACTACAAAGGACTAGCTTGCCATAACTGAAGTCTGATATTGTGCAACATAATATGTACCACCAATATAATATCTATAAAAAGTAATTAATTAGAAAAAGTAAAGTAATTAGAAAGTGTCATAACAAACACATTCTTACAATATTTTATTTTTAATTGAATGACAAAACGACGTCGTGTCCTTGTGACGAAGGACAGAAAAAAATACAAAACCTTTTTGTTGTCTGGATGAAAATAAATTTGAAGACGGTACGTAAGGCAGTGTATATACTTATGATGGAATTAAATTGTACAAATATCATACAAATATCATTACCTACCTACCAATGTACAATTTGTATTTTCAAATACATTAATTACTCAAATTGTTTTAATTTCGTTGAAATTTTTTTACATAAAAATGGGTTTATAGTTTTACCTACACATAATTATTTTCATAAAAACAAACATCAATATAGACAAAAGATTTTATAAAATCTCTTCGGAATAACTGTTTTTTGTGCAAATTGTCAATCAATGTTTTGAAATAATGAATACAATTAGGGTGCAAGCTCCAATTTTCGGATAAAACACAAATTGAGCGATGTTGAGAGCAAGCTGTGACTTGCTTGACAAGACAATGTTATCATTCATAAAAATAAATAATGAAAAAAACACAAAGTTTGACTTACCACTTTCTGTACATGGAAGAACCAGCAGTAGAAAGATGACATATCCACATTCATTAAACATTGTTTTACACAGAAACCACACTGGGCACGATATTTATCACAATTTGGACGCAGCTATGCCATTCCTACAAATAATACAGCTGACTCGCTACACAAAACCTTTGTCTGTTTTGACATGAGCGCATGCGCTTGTAAACAAGATTTTATTATTTTGTTGCATAAAAAATAAACCAAAGACACAAAATATTAACTATTTCATCAATAGGGCACATCACACAAACATTAAAGTTTACCACTTTGTCTTATTGACTATCCACATCGTCAACAAAACTTCATAAAGAAATCACTTCACCCGTATCAGAGAACTTAAAGTCTTGAGTAGAACATTAGATGGAAATCTAAAATGTTATTAATTAACTTAAGATTATGAACTAATACTTAATATAAAATAACGGATATACCGCATTTATCACAATAAACAAAGCTGTTCCCATGACAAACAGAGCCCGTGCGCGAATAGCGACATATTGAATTCTCCTACTCCATAGAATTATCAGATGAGTATAGATTTGATATGTCCATAGAAACATGAATTAACGAACGGCTAGAAAACCTGAGGGTCCATTAAATAACAAAGTGCTATTATTTTCCGTCAAATTAATGTTTTACAATTTACTTTAAAAAAAAATTGTTTTAATTTAATGCAAAAGGATTATTATTATTTATTTTTTTAAATGTACTTAAAATGATTTTTTCGTCCTTTATTCTAAATATTAATCAACTTCAACTTAAAAAACACTGTTATTTATTTTTTAGATTGTCCTCATTTTTAAATCTTATCCAAAAATATTTAATTTTATGGAATGCTTTTTTATAAATTTAGCCTTGAGATAAATACAGATGGAAGTTAAGCTTTTTGCAACGTACATTATAGCGAATCGTGCAGTTTTCAAAGCAGCAGACTCTAGAAGCATTTATATTGTCAAAAATTAGGACATGATTTTATCTATCACATCTCTTCACAAGAGACAGTAAATTAGCTGGCCTGTCAAATCAAGTACGAGACTATCATTGGTTATGAAAACAAAATTCTTCAATCCTACTGGGCGAGGTTTGTTTTTCACCACCTAGGGAAGTTTACATGATCTAGTTAACGGAATCATCTGCTCAAAGTATTCATTGGTAACTCAAAGAAGTCATGAGATTTATCTAGAAACGGTATTTGTTTCCATGTGTGGTTTTGTTTTGACTTTTTCTTCATACCTTTTTTTTGTCTTGGCTTCGTCGATGTTTTCGGTCTTGGTGGTGGTGGAGGGGGGGGATGATCTCATTTGCTTTATCTAAAATATTCATAAAAATACAAGTAAACCTGCAAGGCCAAACTAAATCATCAACAATGATTTTTTTAAATAGCGGAGCCAGGAGATATTCTAGCCGTTCGTATTTTGGTATGTTGCCATGATAGAAATCACGAGAAGTAACTTGAATAGCCAAGAAAACTTAATATTTGCTTCAATGCACCAATTTCAAATACAGAATAAAAATAATTGTCTACTAAAATACATTATAGGTAGATAAATAAGTTATTATTGTTCGTCTGGATTTGAAAAGATTCTTTTTCAATTTAATAATCTTCTCAACACATCTATCAGTTGCATTGATGATGCATTTTTCAATAATAATAATATCCCATGATTTTTCACATGTAACAACTATTGATAATAATAATTCATCTCAGCGATATAAATAATAAAAATAAAATATTTCATTCAAGGAAAAATAAGAAACATCAAATGATAGGCCAGTAAAATGGTGAATTTTTTTACTTTACTCTTGATATGACCTGACCGAATGGTTGATATTTTAACTAAGAAAGTTGATCATTTTGGAACTCCTAACACCATTAAAAATTCCATGATTAAACCTAATTATTGTGATTACTGAAAATCTAACGTTTAGTAACATTAAACATTTAATGCTCATGTGAATGGCTGAGAACCAACTCCCAAGTCAAATAGCTTGATGTCAGATCAATTTGCTTCCGTTCTGAAAGTCATAAGAGGTTCATATATTCTGTTGACATGGCACGTCCAAGTATTTGGTTCCCTCAGTGTGCTGTCTTCCTGGGGTGTCCCTGACATTGTTCATTCACTTGCGCATAATTTTATTTTCTACCCGTGCGCTCTACATGTACAAATTATATAAGCTTCCCTTTCTTAATCATAAAAAAAATAGTTCAATAAATAATCATATTTGAAATCCTTTATTGGATAGAAAAGTAATTTATTTGTATTGTATTTTAAAGAGTATAAACATTATAAAGTACAAGTAAATTGTTAGATAAATATATATTTTTTCATTGTAAAATTGCTAGATTATTATAATGGCTAGAATCAATTTGAAAGCTACCTATCTAAGTTAGACTAATTAAACATATTTCTTGAGCAGGCTGACAGCCTCTTTTAGCTTCTCCGGAGGGAAGACGCCCTTTTCTGTAATAATTCCCTTAATAAGGGAAGCCGGGGTCACATCAAACGATGGGTTCCAACAACCTATACCTGGAAATATACAAAAAAATTAAGATTGTGAACAATTTAATCAAAAGTTAAGATATATTTTAAAATCAAGATAATATTAACGGCCCTAATACTAGCGGCCAAATTCGTGTAAAAGTATTGTGCAATATATGAATAAATCAAACATTTGCCACCTTCTATGTTCTAATTTATATTTGGTAAATATCTTATAATAAAAATCTTAGCCGACTTAATTAAGTAAATAAAGATGTTCAATATAAATTAGAACATGGAAATCCCTAGATAAATGTAAAACAGACTATTGTTAATTGATTGATTGCCATCAGTACTGTGCAGAAGAAACTAAGGTATGTTGAGTTGAATGTGTTTTAGTGAACATCACCAGCCAGTCGTGTGCAGGCGCAATTGGAGCAGTTCGCTCCAGGCGGCAAATTGTTAAGGCGCTGAATTTTTTTGAACAATACACAAATCATAATATTACTCTGCAAATTTGAGAGAACAAAACATTTACACCTTAAATATGTAAATTTTTGGATCTGTTAGTTTATATTTTGTTATTTTCAGAGGGGAAACCTGCCAAAAACGAGTGGTTAACAGTGATGACATTTTGTATAAAAGTGATGCTTTTTGTTTATAATTACTCATAGGGTCCACGTCGAATATATCGAAGATACCTATTATTACAATTACACAATAAGCTACTTTATTAGACGTAGTTTTGTTTTTTGTTTTTAATTTTGGTGTTTGCATTTAGGTTTAAATAAAAATCGTTATACAGCAACCTCTTGCCGCGATTCTGTGTTCTCCTATGTGGGTCATCTCCTTATCGGGGCGTTCTTCTATGGTGATACGGTCCCCACTGAGAACTGACATGTCTATGGAAGTTAGTGGTGCCGCCACGTAAAACGGAACAGAGTGGTGGTTGGCTATGACAGCTATTTGGTAGGTGCCGATCTTGTTAGCTGTGTCGCCATTTGCAGCAACCTGGAATTCAGAATAAATAAATTGTGTAATATCGATACAAATAAACCATATATTTAGAGACTAATGGTAACTTTCACTAATCAAGATTAAGCAAAAACTAAGTAAAAAAATTAAACCTATTGAAGTATTGCATAGTCAATGGGGTATTTTCACAAACTAGGGATACCGTTAAAAATGTGTGGAGAATGAAAAGTAAATTTTTCTGATTCTGATCATCAGTCTTTTTAAATATATATTTGATCTGATACGATTTAAATAAGAGTAGCTGAGTGAAATTTGAAACAACAACAATATCAAAATAATTACCCTATCAGCTCCCACAACCACAGCAGAGATGTTCCTCGCCCTCATCAGAGCAGCGACCATGCTGTCCACTATCAGGGTGGAAGGAATCTTTTCATGAACCAGCTCATAGGCAGTTAATCTGGCGCCCTGGTTGTAAGGCCTGGTCTCCGTGCAGTATACATGCTCTGTAAAGACATATTTTTTGCATTATATAATAAGAGGGAAATTGACAAGAAAATTAATGTTATGGGCACAAGAGTTCTAACTCCTTGGAGCAAGTGGAAGTATGGCACCTCCATTTGAGAAAAGTTGTAAGACCAAAGGTAGAGGGGTAGGGGAAGGCTGATAAGTGTTGAAAGATTGTCTATGTATTTTATATTTTTTTAATATTTCGGACTGATCTGTCAGTGGCATTTGTAAACAGACCGTTGGGCTTAGTCCATCAAATAATTGCCATAATATGATGGTTGTAACTTATTTCACATCTAAATATAAGGCTATTCAGATCTGGTCACTAAACACAGCTAAAGCCATTTCAAGCAACATGCTGAATGGCGGTCTCTCACCAGAGTGACACTGAGAGTATCTTCCGCTCTGGAATGAAGTGTTGTATAATATAAATTATGCAATTTAAATTCTATATATGAAATGACTCTTATACATTAACTTCAATTTATTTGTCAAACCCCCAACAGAGGGTACAGAGTCCAGGAGCTTACCACTCTGCTATTTTGTCATGAGAGAAGAAAAAAGAGTTTAAACAGTCATTTTCAATTTGGTTCCCAAAAAAAGAAGAACAAGATATTATGTACGTTTCTTAATTTTATACACATAATATTTGTACAGCTGTACGCTTGTGTTATCTAGACTTGTTGAGTTAGGAATGTGCATTGTATAAATAATTGTAAATTCTATACAGGGAAAACACAGTCTTGAGAACCTTATTTACAAGCCATAATTACATTTTGTTAAAAATTAAAGCTTGAATTTTTATGTTTTAAAAGTATTCCAATCCAAAACAAATTAAAGACACACTTATGTATATCAAAAATAATATAAAGCTTGGACAAATTTATGATACAGTTGTTGTTACTGAGTCGTAATAATAATAATAATAATAATTGCAAGTTATGTTGTTATGTTCGTTAATGCCATACTCATAGGGTATGATTGTATTTGTTTGTTGGTGAAAATGCAATAAATTAATATAGGTAGGTATATCAGTAATGTGTATAGGTACTCTTATTAATTATTGATACCAAAAACTCTGGCTTCACACATTATTTGATAGTTTAATTAAATCATTAAATAAAATATGCTAGTACATACTAGTTTACTTTCGATAAGCACACATTGTGCTATCAATGTGAATCTGTTATTTGCACTCTAACAAACATAAAAAATGAATATTAAATTTAATTTGTGTGTTTATAAAGTGTAGTCTGTAATTAAAAACACTACCTCTTTCAACAATACTAAACTATCCATTAAATGGATAGATTATGAAGAATAGACTCGGGAATATCCTGGAAAGTAAATGGTAAACAAAAAACAAAATGTTGCAGTTTTGGTAGTCAAAAGAAAAGAGAATGTAAAAGTTTCAGTTCAGAAAAGAAAGTAGAATACACATAATTCTGTTTTTACACAGGCGATACGTTCTACAGAATACCGTGTGAAAAAACACAGTACATCATGTATGGGAAAATGAGAGATACGTTCCACTGTAAAACAACATAAAAATGTGGATAAATAACCATGAAGACGAGGAAATTATAAAGATTATGAAGTCAACATAGAACTAGTAACACCAACGCAGCAACCTACAGTCCGCCTCAGAACAGGAATCCCTAGTGAGGAGGACTGTGAATAAAATATTATTTTTTTCAACATATCTACATTACAACATGTCATATATTACAGTAAAATTATCTTGCATAGTGTTTAATAAAAAATTGTTTAAAAATCGCTTCAGGATGTAAACAAATAAAGCATATTATTCCCTCATATGCCTTCGGGCACACAGAGTACTGTGTGCACGGTGGTGGGGGAATTCTAAAAACGGATATTACCTTTGTACTTTGTTGACCCTGTTATATCAAAGCCGTGTAAAAAAAAAGACCGTGTAAAAACAGAATTGACAGTTTCGGTAGAGAAAAAAAATTATACAGTTTTGATAGAGATAATAAAACAGAAGGTAGAATTTTTGGTAGAGAGAAGAAAACAAAATGTAGAAATTTAGATAGACAATAGAAAACAGAAAGTAGAAGATTTGGTAAAGGGAAGAGAACAGAATATGTACAGCAGTTTTCATAGAGAAAATAAAATGTACTATTGATTTATTATCATGTGTGTATAACAAAACGTTATTACTTAAAAACCACCGACATACATAATAATATTTGTAGAGATTAAAAGATCTTTTAATATTATACTTATTGATGAACAAGCTTATTGCAGATTAAAAGAACCACAAATAATGATTATATTGGCTTATCTGAGAGTCTAAAAATGAGCCAATCAATTGAATATACAAGATGAACTACACATAATACATGTGTTATTGACTGCTCCAAATTTCAACTGTGCAATCAAGTTTGTCAAACAAATGTTCAGCACAGCCAAATGTTTTTATATTGCCATGTTTCACCTGTCACTTGATAACTCTGCCATCGTAAAATATATGAAAATAAGATTCAGCCCATTACACAAGTAATTTTTTTATTATTTTAATTAAGGTAATACAGAGTTGTTCTGCAGAATGAAGTTAGCCAAAATTATAATACAATTTTTTTTAGTATGTTCATGCATTCATAATATCTGTTTACAAACCAAAAATAGCCTACAATCGGTCGAATTGATCTATCCCACACAAAAAAAGTACCACAATGAAAATGCAGCAAAGGAAAAGAGATTAAAAAAGTACCAATACATTTTTATTTTTTTGTCCTTGGTACTTTAATTAGCTGGTGCGATTCAATGATGACAAAAAAAACACTGATGTACATTTTAATATAATTTTTTTTTTTTAAATTGAGCGATAAGCCTTGCTTGTTAAGTACAAGGCTTTGATTTAGACTGATGTAGTTACTATTTAAGCATGTATTGGAAATCTAAATTAATAATACATATTTTAATAAAAAATACCATTGGATTATACTATTTGAAAGGATTTGATCAGATAATGGCAAAACCATTTCTGCAAAATACATCTTTCTTTGCAGAAAAAAGATAACGTTTGCATGTTTTATCTATTATTCAAAAAAACTATTTTTCAGAAGAATTGGTAGAATTCGTAATTTAACATTAATTCTTTTACATATTTGACTTTTGTGCTACCAAAATCATTCTGCAGAACGTCTTTCAATTATTGTGTTTTGTTTTTATGACATATTCAAATGAAAGCTTTACTCAAAGAGGTCTAGATGTCACCATGTTTACCTAAGAGATAGTGTTAAAATAATGCCTGATGCAAATATGCCTTGAGCAATGCAGTAGCCGAAATTATTATTTTTTCCTTAAGACGATATCAGGCTAATTTTTAGTAAACTCAAAGAGGTCCATAATACAGTTAAATTAAAATAATTATACCACTGTGGCAAAATGTCAAAAGGTTAGGTTAGGTTATAATTTTTCAAAATCTGATGTTTTCGCTTGGATGGAGATGTAATGGTCCTACCACTGAGAGCTCAATCTCTCGTTCTGTTTATGTGTGGTAGTGGTAGATACTCTCAATATTGCCATGCTGAAAGACCACAATTCAGAATGTTGCTTGAAATGGCTTTAGCTGTTTGGTGATCACATCTCAATAGCCCACTTGCCCACTGTCTTCTTCCCCATTCTTACTTAAATTAATTGAATCTTACCTATTTGTACAAATGACAGTAACTCACTCCTAATTTTGATTTTGTAACATAAACCCATTGATAACTTTGTTGTAACCTCTCCCTCCATCTCATAAACCACACATGTAACACAGAAAGAGACTACAATGGAGCTCTCAGCCATAGGACTAGGACCAGATCATCATCCACTCATCTTCAATTATAAATGTTGATAATAATTCATGGAAACTGTACCTAATTTTTTGGCAGCATGCAAAGATCTGATCACACCTAGAGCGGTGCCATACCCCGCAGTAGCCAGTGAGCCAGTGTTGCAGTGCGTTAGGACTCTGGCAGTGTTTTCTGGAGTGATTTCCAAAATAGCGTCGGCCCCAAATTGACCAATGGCTTTATTATCTGCTATGTCTTTCTCGAGCATTCCTTCTATGCGCTGGACAAACCTGGAAAAATATTAAATATTCTTCTAGAATAAATATAGAAAATGTAATAAATAATATATAGAAAAATAATCTAGATGATATGGAGTTATTGCAAACCAGACTTTTTCACTTGTGATCACCACAAAAAATTTCCAACTGCTCAGAGCCAGTGAAACTATGGCAACCCGCAAATAAACTTTTTGGTAATATTTTTTATTGATACGACTTAAATCGTAGACTCCATCAAAACCATGATCAGACTTTGACTTGACATTATCTTCCAAATGTATATTTTTATCCCATTTGTCATTGCTCTATTTATATGTGTACTATCCATTAATTATCATTTGTATTGTTTCTCATTCCATCTTATATGTCATGTTATAATTAGACAATTGTCCAACAAATAAAGAAAAAAAACCTGATTCCATATTGGGAAGCGAATTGAAATGGGAGAGTGGAAAGATAATGGCGGAGGGTTGGGAGAAACCATTGACTCAGATATGGTTACCTACAAACAGAAAGCTAAAGCCATTTTAAGAACGATTTAATTTCTCGAAGGTGATCTTTGGCCAGGAAAGTACTGGCACACTGGCAGTAATTTTAGACAGCAAATATGCAACATAATTAATTGTAATTGCAATTTTATTAAACTGTCACTGTCAAGTACAGATTTTTACTGATTTGATAACTTTGTGATTGCTTGGTGGGTGTTATTTAATGACACTTTACGCGCTAATTCCGAGAGAAGTATAAAAACATATTAAACAGGATAGATCTGGGCTTTAATAATACAGGTTATGTTGTTTTTAAGATGGTACCTACTTTTCTTTCATATCGTCACAACTAATGTCGTCATCTTTGAATAATTTGTTTGTAAAGGTGATCAAATCATCTGCCGCTATTTTAATATTCACTGCAGTTGGTCTGGCTGATATGAGATAGTTCAATTTCCCTTCAATCTAAAAATCATAATATCTTTTTTATAATTATTGTAACAAAACTTGGTTGATCTATGTTTACAAATAATTTCAGCTACAAAGTTTAAAGTTGTGCAAAGTGACATTTATTTTAAACGATAATATTCCATACTTAACCTCTTGTCTCATAATTTTTTTATCAGTTATATTCTCGTTAACCAATTCAACAGCTAGAGATAGACATCCGACTATTGCTATGGCGGGTGCCCCCCTAACCTGTAAACAATTATATTCATATAAAACACGAACAACTCACATAGATTACATATTATTGCGGAAATCAAAATAACACTTATTAGCCCACCTGCATTTTATTATTAGCTTTCCAACCATCTTCGACACCTGCGACGGTAACATACCTCGCTTGACCAGGTAACAGAAGCTGGTCGAGGATCTGCAAACTTCCTCTGGAATATTTGATTGATTCCAAACTCATCGTGAACACAACAACTTGTTTAAAACTTTGAAACTTAGCTCGTTCCGCTGGAAACGTATAAAATCAAAACTTCCGAAACTGACACGCCGATATCGTGTGTTCTTGCGAACGAATAGATCAGCGACCGTATATCATATTACTGATATGAAACGTCGGAATTTATAACAAATATAAAACCATACTCTTTGTATTTTGATTTATTCAAATGCCGTATCGCCAAACAGTCAGTTGGAGCGCGGAGCACACATCTTGAAATGATAACAGCGCGTTGACAGATCCGTAGCCTTGTCATTTTTTTCTACATGCAACCGTGCGAACACTGCGAACTGGGAACAACTTCGCAATCGTGGAAAACTAAAATACAACATAAACCGATTGATAATTGAATTTCACTGAATTGAAACATACACCAAACATGAGTAAAATAATCTCCATCTAAAAAGCTACAAAAAATAATATTTTGCATAAAGTTTTGGCTCTGTTTCAAGCAGGTTAACTTTAAAAATAATTCAATGCTTCAAATTTAAAACTAAAAATGTTCCCGCCTTTCGACTCCCGCTAACCCATTGAACCGAACCTCTTTTCGGTAAATATTTCCGCCCTCAAATAAAATGTCCTAAATAATTTTAATATTATATATCACCATTCATAACAAGTAAAAAGATAATAACAGGGTTTTTTTTTTTTAAATAATATGTTGAAATTGAAAATATTTTACAGTCAAAAGTAATAAGTGGCAGATATTTTTAAGTATCGCCTTGGTGAAAGACTACCATTCAGAATCAAAACGTTGCTTGAAATGGCTTTGGCCATGTTCGATGACCAGATCTGAATAGTCAGTTACTTCCCAACCTTCCTCTTCCCCATCTCTTTCCCCTCTCCACAATACCTTCAGCCTCACAACAACCTCGGTTGGGGGATGCCATAGTCTCACTGGCTCTATACGGTTGGGAGCAATTGGGACTCTTGTGCGGCATTCACTATAAAAATATATATATTCTAAGGATGGCTGGATTTCCAACAAAGTTATGTTTTATTAGTAAATATATTAATAAAATTTAAATGGCTCGCGGGGCTTTTCGAAGCAAAGAATGGACGGTTACCTGGAAAAAGTTTTCTCTTGGGGTTAAAAAAACCTCGTCGAATGTAATGTTTCAAATATCCTATCATATTCGATTACGATTAAAAGGGATCATTTTGACAATCTTGTCTCCGTCAACAGAAGCGATCTTCCCAAAAAACCTTACGAGGCCTGTTCAAAAGAAAAGGTGAATTTTGAATTTTCGCGGGCTGTGTACATTCGATTATCGTTTGTTTTTGGCAGGTTTCCCCTCTAAAAATATATAAATATGACACAGATCCAAAAAAATCATATGTTTAAAATCTAATAATCATAACGTTTTGTTATGTTAAATTAGAAGAGTAACAAAATAATTCGTGTTTTGTTAAAAAAATAACAAAAAAATAAAAAAAGACAACGTGCCTCAGAAATTCCAGTTTCTATTGCATTGTTTCCAAACAACTAAACTCAACATTAATATCATTATGTTGCGGGAAAAATGCGATCCTTGGAGTCGAAAATTAGATGTCGTTTTCTAAGCCTCTACTATGGGGATAAAATTAATTAAACCGTTGAAAGAATGTTAATAATGATGGAATAAAAACGATTAAATAAAAAATCCTACAAAAGGATCATTTTTCCAAAAAATACCACTGCGGGCAAAATGCGAGCATTGGGGTCAGAATAAAGATGCCATTTTCTCAGGCTCCAATGGATACAAATAAATTTTAACTTTTGGTTTGTCCTAAGAATGATGAACTGGGGAAGATTCAATAAAAAAATCCATCAAAATAAAATTTGTGAAAAAATCATCAATTTTATGGACAAAATGCGAGCATTGGGGTCGGAAATTAGGTGCCGTTTTCTCAGACTACAATAGATACAAATGAATTATAACATTTAATTTGTTTTAAAAATGATGAACTGGAGCAGATTCAATGAAAAAATCCATCAGAAATAAAATTTGTGAAAAAAATCATCAATTTTATGGACAAAATGCGAGCGTTGGGGTAGGAAATTAGTTGCCGTTTTCTCAGACTTTATAAGGTTGGAAGGAAGTGAAACATTGGGATTCTGTTAAGAATGATGGACTAAAGACAATCAAATGAAAAATTCCTTAAAAAATAACGTTTGTTAAAAAAATACCACTTTGCGGGCAAAATGCGAGCGTTGGGGTCGGAAATCAGATGTCGTTTTCTCAGGCTACAATTGATACAAATTAATTTTAACTTTTAGTTTGTCCTAAAAATGATGAACTGGGGCAGATTCAATGAAAAAATCCATCAGAAATGAAATTTGTGAAAAAAATCATCAATTTTATGGACAAAATGCGAGCGTTGGGGTAGGAAATTAGTTGCCGTTTTTTCAGACTTTATAAGGTTGGAACGAAGTGAACCATTGGGATTATGTTAAAAATGATGGACTAAAGACGAGCAAATGAAAAATTCCTTCAAAAATAACATTTGGTAAAAAAATTCCACTTTGCGGGCAAAATGCGAGCGTTGGGGTCGGAAAGTAGATGCTGTTTTCTCAGCATAAGTGTTAACGCTCTCTGAAGTGAAGCAATTTGGCGTTTGCCGAATGGAATTACACGTTTTTGTTAAATGTAAACTTGTGTATTTTAATAATTGCATTTGGAACCTGGATTAGTTTTAAAGAGAAATATTATTGTTCAAAAATAAAGAATAACAACACAAAATAAAAACGTCGACGTGCATCACAAATTCGAAATTGATTTGCAAGTAGCTAGATGTTTCCATATCCAAACATAAAAATTACATCAGTATTCAAAAATAGTATTTAAGCTGCTTTAACGTTTAACTTTGTACGTTTCAAATTAGTGTGCATTCACATTGTGAAAAAAATTCCTGCTTGTTTGCTGTACATAATTTGGTACATATTTTTAGTGTTAACTCAGTGTGATTTTTTTTGTTTAATCTTTTGTTCATAGGTAGGTAGGTATGCATTGATAGGTACTAACTCGTATCGAGTATTAAACGAGACGAGAGGCGCGGATAAAAAAACTCGCCGTCGGGCCGGAAAATTACGGATTCGATTACCGTCCATGAATATTACAGTTTTTTCATTTAATTTTACCGTATATTTAAAGGCGCTGGGCGCGTAAAAGGCACTGTAATTAGATACTGTCAGCGCCTCAAGAATTCGCCGCCTGGAGCGGACTTTTCCAATTGCGCCTGCACAGGACTGACTATTGTGTGTTGTGATGTGAGCACACAGCATTATTAAATTAAAAAATAGATAATTCTTATTTTCAGTACATATCATCGCCGGAAAGGCAAAAGGGCTGAAGTGCCATTTTGGGAAGATTACACCAGAGTTTTTTCGTTTTGCAATTCATAAGTCTTCAGTACCTGGTTGGATTTTGGAAAAAAGTTAACTCAGGTAACTCAATGCTCTCACTGAGTTACCTGAAGTGACAAAAAGCTAAAAAAGTCCCAAACTTGTGACGCTTGAGTCAAGCCTTCTCCCAAATGGTAAATATATTTTAGATGACATTTTAGCCACAAAAGTCCTCAGAATCGAACGAGAGTTAGAGCATTCGAGTGTCGCTTAAGCCTTTTTGCCTTTCTAGCGAAGATATAATTAATTTATGCCGTGTTTTCCACAATAGTTGATAGTGTTATAATGATCACCATAGTTTTCTTTCATGCAGTTGATCGCGGTTCGATTCTCGGAATTTTTTATTTGGGAAAAAAAAAGTTAACCTAATTTTCTTTATGTATATTTATTTTAAAATTTAAATTATCTAATTTTGATTTCGAATAATTTATTCTGAAGAGACGGGTGCAAAATGCAAACATTCAGTTTCACAAATCCTTTCCGTGATTTTTCACGGGTCTGTGCTAGTATTAAATAATTCTTGTAACTAACGAAATGTTTCGTTAACTTTGCATCACTTAAATTCTTTCAGTTCATATTGAGTTACACTCTTCGTACAATGTTCGTAACGTGACGCAGTAATAATAATTATTCATTGGACTTTATTGTTGCGTCGTGCGTGCCTTGAGTCTGAGACAACTCAGACAACGTTCATACGCCATAAACGGTTTGGCGATACCACACCCGACATCTTTGGGAGAGAATTAAAAGTTTGTTTTTTAAGACAGGTTTTCGACTACTGAATTTTTCAACCTTTGGAGTAGATGTCGACGTGTTTCAAAAACCAGTTGCCTGTTTAGTTTTTGATTGGTTTGTTCTGCTCTGTGTTCAGCAGTGTTCCCGAACCTCCCGATTTATCGGGAGATCTCCCGATATTCTCCTCCATCTCCCGATCTACTGTTTTGGTATCAAAATCTCCCGATTTTCGACTTTTGACAAAATATTCGAATGTTGCCATTACTCAACGAACCTTTGTTTATGGTCTGCCCAAATAGAAAACAATTGTATAGTTATTTAATCAATGCACACGCAGACAATACAGACCAACAGACCCATGACTCACATCTATGGAAACGTTGATGGGAGTTGCTAGCTAAGTGGTAGCGTTGCCCGTTGGGAAAAACTTCAAAGTTTTGTGAATGCTTCACAAACTGCTAGTTCTTTAAAATGAACTATTCGCGGTGAACACTCCAATTGAAGTGGAACTCGCCAAAAAACAGTACTAGTCGAAAAGTACTAGCAAATCAAAAAAAAATGGAACTGGGGAAGAACCAGTTCCTTGCCAAATCTTTGTAGTCGACCTTCAATTGAAGTGTGCGCTGCCGCAAAATGAAGCAGTTCTTTGTAGTCGAACTTTAATTGAAGTACTTATTTGTAGTCTTTGAAGTTCAACTTTGATATAAGTGTGTGAACTACCGCAAAATAAAATAGTTCTTTGTAGCTTTGTAGTCTAACTTTTATTGAAATATTCGCACAATGAGAAATTAATGAAGTTCGAACTGCCGCAAAATGAAGTAGTTCGCACAGAGCGGTCAAAACGCTAGTTCTCTCAGTCTCTTGTTCATTGTATTAACCTTTACCGATATCATAAAACACCCAAAAACATTATAAATGTACCTTATGCACAACCTCTATACTCCCAAACAATATCTATAAAATGTTACCTCCACGTAATAACTTTATTCTAATATTTATTTAATTTTATCTATCTCTTCTTTTCCCTTTTATTTCTTTTTCTTTTTTATTATCGTGCACAACCGAAACAATATCTATAAAATAATGCAACCTCCATGTAATAACTTTGTTCTAATTTTCATTTTTCATTTATTTTCTTCTTTCTCCTTTTTATTTATTTTTATTTTATCTTTATTAATATTTACATTTAATATTTTATAATTTATGTACACTACATCTGTCTCGACACAGGAATATCCTAGTGAGACAGACATGGACCAAACCCATGTATTTTTTATATTTTAGCAAGAATAAATGAAAATTGTTCTTCAAATTACGTTACTTATTATCTTATTGCACATTTTTTGTTCATGCATTTTATGTCGAATATTATTTTTAGAACGACCCTTTTTAGAAAAACAAAATCATTATATGAATTATGAACTATCCTAAAATCATCCTCCAACATCAAAGTATCAATAAACATTCACTTGAGATAAACCCAAATTAAGATAACGCCATAATTGTGTTAATGTAAACAAACGTGGTAAATTTCAACGAGACAGGGCAATTTATATGGCCGTTCCCATCAAACATGCGCGCGAGATTCAAAACTCTGAGTGAAGGCTCTTAATAGTGACAGGAAATTAATAAATATTTGTACTGTGTTGTCAGACTTACAAATAAATACTTATCGAATGGTAGGTAAAAAATTGTTATTCCACGGGCAACATCTATAATTATCGTTTTAAAAATGCTAACTTTAGTTTTTTTTGTTTATGGTATGAGTTTGAATAAAAAATGGGATTGAAATTACTGACAATGGGTGAATTTTCTTTGATTTCTAGACATCTCCAGATTTTTCCCGATTTCCATAGATTTCTCCCGATTTCTACCGATTTTTAGGTCAAAAATCTCCCGATTTTCAATTTTTACTTTTGGGAACACTGGTGTTCAGTTCGTTCATTTCAAGTTCAATTGCAATGGCGAGTGTCGTGAATTTTGGTGCCGGCCCGGCTAAGTTACCCGAAAAGGTAAGAATTAAAATTACATATATTGGTTCATCATTATTTGGTTTAATTTTAGTGATTTTACTGAGATAACAAATCTTTGCTTGCACTTTTGACATTAACAATGAAGAACTAAGTAATTCTAGTATCCTTTTCATTCCATTATAATTCTTACAACGTCAGAAAGAGATGGTAAGAAGGCCCGTGGGATACCAGCATAATTATATGCTATTAACCTTTTTTTAGTTCAACCGCAAATTCTATCTACCGAAGACCTGTTTTGAAAATAGTTTAAAAATCACTACGTCCAATTAGGACCTAAATTGCACGACTACCTGGTCTTGGAGGTATAGTTAGTTTGCCATTTTTCGAGAGGTAGCACATTCTGAAGTTTTTAAAGCATTCAAAAATCAAAATTTAAAAAAATGTAGGGCGGGAAGGAAATGTTGAAAATCGGGACTTTCCCTTCGTAGTTTTTATGTTGCTATGGAAAATAATTTTGAACACTCTGGGTACCTACCTAATTATCATTTATGTAAGGAATTAGCGGATTAGATTTTCATGAAGTGTAATTAAGGATAAGTTTGATGATATAAAAACAAAAACATTCCGAAAAATCTTGATAGCAGCAAACATTTGTTTTTCCACAAATTTAATTGCAATGGAAGAGGAGAACATCTTTATTTTTACAGTTTTTTTTAGACATTTGAGAGTGGTTCATTTATGATTGATACTTGCTACTAATTGGACAGGCTTGGTATGACGAATGGTGAGGTGAAGTCGAGAAATGTTCATTATTCAAGAACTGTTCTATTATCCAAGAATCGTTCCATTATCCAAGAATTGTTATATTATCCGAGAATTGTTCTCTTTCAGGTTTTGGAAGCTGTACAAAAAGAACTGATCCAATATGGGGATTCAAAGATTAGTGTGATGGAAATGAGCCACCGATCTTCCCATTACACTAAAATCAACGAAGATTGCCAAAATCTCGTCCGAGAACTAATGTTAGTATCTATTCAACAATTTTTTATTATTTATTTAAGCAATGATTAAATATATTTATTTTACCTGTACTTTTCTGTTGTTTCATTCCAGGAATGTGCCCCCAAACTATAAAATAGCATTCCTGCAAGGAGGTGGAACTGGAATGTTTGCCGCTGTTCCAATGAATCTGATTTCTAGAACTGGTGTGGCTGATTACGTTGTAACAGGTAAAAAGTTATTAATTTGTAATAAACACATTTTAATTTCTCTCATTATCTTAATTTTATGTGTGTTCTGATGTTTTTAAGAGGGTTTACCACATGATACAAAGTGATAAATTAAACCATATTAACGATTTGAAGTAGGTATTAATTAGGGATTGAGATAATCTTCCACAAAGATCTATAATGTTCTATTGGATTCATAAAGTTGACTTATTTCAGGCTTGTGGTCATCGAAAGCTGCTCAAGAGGCGAAGAAATATGGAAATGTTAACTTGGTTATTCCAAAACCAGACAAGTACACGAGCATTGCCTCCCAAGAGAGCTGGAAGCTAGATCCTAATGCATCTTATGTCCACATTTGCTTCAACGAAACTGTTCATGGTAAGTTACAATAATAAGTAATATTGGTTTGTAAATAAATACACGATAGAGGCAGTTATAAATTAATTGAAGCAACAATAATTGTTTTCAAATAAATATATATATTAAAGGCAACTTGGTGTATTATAATAATCCTTGGCAAGAAGCGTGAAGAAGGGGAAGCATTACAGTAGTGACTACAAGATAATGGTTGTTCAGAAAAATATTATGTAAATGTGAACTTACTATTTTCTATGAATATTCTCTTTATTACAGGAGTTGAATATTCATTCATTCCTGACACGAAAGGGGTTCCACTGGTAGCTGACATGTCATCAAATATCATGTCTAGAAGTATTGACGTTTCAAAGGTAATAAAAGAAAAACAAAATTCCTGAAAAATAATTACGTAAAAAAGTTAAAGTTGCAATGTTTTGCAAGAAAACCGTACAATCAATCTTTTTACTTTCATATTGAGTGTTAATATGTGTGTGTTTTTAGTTTGGTGTGATCTACGCCGGGGCCCAGAAGAACATTGGACCATCCGGAGTGACACTGCTCATCATCAGGGAAGACCTGTTGGGCGCAGCACTGCCGATCACACCTTCAGTTCTGGATTTCAAGACCATGGTCACTGAAAACTCCGTGTACAATACACCACCCTGCTTTTCGTAAGTTAACATTCATCTATGGTCCTGCCGTTGACTTGTAATCTTCCTTTCTGTTGCATATGTAATTTATGTAAATGTAGGAGAGGTTTACAATAGAGCTATCAGCGGTATGCCATTATGTCAAATTGAATATTAAAAAATCATTTCTAACTCATAATAATAATGAAATGGCAAAGTTGTGATATTTCACCTCGAGCACTCTTTGACCTAATAGTTAAACTTATAAAATATATTCTATTTTTAATTAGATAAGGCAATCTATTCAGGGGCGCTCTTAAATAAAACTGCTCCCAGAGTGGTATAAATATCCTCATTTACAACTGTGTTATTTAATATAAATTAAATCATGCAACATATATCAAAGATTTAAGATAGATCTTGTAAATATATGGATATAATATTAAGTATATATATAAACATTACAAATATTTGTATGTTGATTTTAATACTTATCTGAACAGTTTTCTCAGTATAATTTTATACTTATGCTATATTACAGCAGAGGTTATTTCGTGCCTTCTTATTTGCCTCTTATCAGTTGTTCTATATTCTTCCCTAGATAAAGTACAAGGGCAGTACATATTACGTAATTCACACCTGTCAATTACTTTATACATTTATAAACTTAATGCATTAATCCTTAATCTAAACAAAATTAATCCTCAACCTAACAAAATTACATCCATAAGCTGTACTCTTTTTGACATTCCTAACTAATCACTTTAAACTGCTGTAACTCTCTTATGTCGTGACAGATTTGTGATTGGCTTATCTTTATGTTTGCTCTGTTTTATCTTAAGTACGATGAAATACATAAATATACAATAGATCTCAGGATGTCCTCTAATATTGTCAACAGTGAGACATAACAAAAAATCATGGGCGTCTCACTGCTGCTTACACTCCAATCATCTTCAGTTTCAATCCGCTTTATGTAAACAAATCAGAAGTTTTCACTAGTGACCAGAAAATGACAGTAAGAGGAAGGATTGAACTATTTTTTGATTCACTTATTCGCTAAATTCGTGATGTATTTACGGTGTACACAACAGATTTGTCAGAACACATAAATGAATGTGGGTAGCGCTGGAGGCATGGTTTGGTTTTGCATTCATGTATGCGCGTAGCGGCGTAAGAGTTAAGAAAATAATTTGCAAAGTCAAATTTCGCCTAATACAGTGTATTTGTAAATAAATCAGTGAAACCCACATAAGAAGTTTTGTTTTTTTTTTTATTTATCTTCTAAAACAAATTGTTTTTTCGGACAGTAAAAAATGGCCTAATTTATCTTCCAAAACATTTAAGGTTTTCCCGCATAAGTAGTTTTTTTTTCTGGTCCCTTGGCAAACCTTATAAGAGAGTTTCACTGTATAATTTGATAATATTAACAGTAAAGCAGAGAATCTGTTCTTTGAATCAGCTCATTAATTTTGCAAAGCAGTAAAAAATAAGATGCCATATTGTTGATCTGCAATTTTTATTCCAAATCTTGGGCGAAGCTAGGTAGTGTTTGATAGGATTTAATTATTTTATTTATATTTACTCCACACAGGAGGGAAATAATTTCCCTCAGGGCCTATGTCATCTTTGATGATTCTGTGTGGAGGGTCTTTTTGAGGAAACAAAGGATGATATACATTTCAGGATCTATGTCATGGGAGAAGTTTTCAAATGGATCAAGTTGAATGGCGGTGTGGAAGGAATGCAGCATAATGCCATCAGGAAATCCAGCATGCTCTACGAGCTGATTGACAGCTCCAAGGGATTCTACTCTTGCCCCGTCCACAGCACGGCTCGCAGCCGGATGAATGTTCCCTTCAGAATCGGAAGGGGAAGCCCTAACGAACAGTTGGAAGATGACTTCTTGAAGGGAGCCTCTAAACTTGGAATGCTGCAGCTGAAGGGACATAGGTATGTCAAATTCTTCTGTTTTGTTATCAAACTGTGGATGGCCGAGTTAAAAACTAGTTGGTTCTGAGATAATCAGTTGACAATAAAGCAAGTTTCTATTTTTACAACTTCCCTGAATTCATTCCAAACACCGTAAACACTCAACCTTTCTCTAGAACGACCCTCCCACATGAAAAAAAATCTCCAGATATGTGAAAACAAGAATTCGATGACCACCACATAAAAATTTAAAAAATCTAGTTCTTAGTAAAGACAGTTGATATTTATAATTGTTCCGGCGACATAGAGTTCACCAGTTTCGCAATGATCCAATTGAAAACTTGCGCTCGAGAAGATGGTAAATCTTTTGAATGTACTCCAAACCCTTAAAAAATTGCAATTAATGAAAAAACACACTTCCATAACATTTTTGGCTTAGTATTTTATTGAAAGATTAAGGAAATATGTGAAAACTGTCATTAATACACATTGCAGTGCAACTACTTGTTGTAGAGTTGCAATTGATTGTGGTGTAGGGGGGTTAGATACAAATACAGTACTCTCTTATAAGGTTTTTCAAGAGATTGGAAAAAAACATCTTATGTGGGAACTTTATTAGTGGGTTTCACTGTAATTGTGTTTACTTTTTCCTCTTCAAAATTTTCGTTTTCTTTTCCAAGTGGTCTCAAGGATAACTACAGGGATCATACTTTGAAAAAGCGCTGCCAGGTGTCCCTTTATTGCATTACTTGGCTGCCTAAGTCATTGTAGACCTAGTGTCTCCCCATTCAACTATTCCACCCGTTTCTCCCAGTTTTCATTTGTTTAATACTATTTTTATTTCGTTTTTTAGATCTGTTGGTGGGATTCGAGCATCCATTTACAATGCTGTAACGATAGCCAATGTCGAAGCATTGACAGCCTACATGAAAGACTTCCAGCTGAATAATGACAAGTGATTTAAAATCTTTCACCCATTGCATTTTCATTCCGGTAATATAACATTCTGTTTTGTAACAAATTTATGATGGAAATAGAAATAATAAAAAAGATTGAAAAATATATCAGTTCCTTTATTTTCATACATAACTTCCTATTATTATTAGAATGAAAACAATAATAATCATTGTTTGGACTGAAATTATACAAAAACTAATGTACATACATATTTTGAAAATACAATCTACGATACTAAGAAAAAAAAACAATTAAATAAAAAAAAACTGACTGGTAAGTGAACAAAAGTTAACCTTAACAATTATTAAAAAAACAATATTTTATTTGGAGATTAAAAATTATTTCAATTTAACACGGATAATGTTTTTGATTTTCTCATGTTATCATTTCACAAACCATAGATTTCCTTATGTTATGTAGGTACTCAATTCGATGCATATTACGTAAATACATATGGTTTTAATATATAAAATTCATTTTTAAAAGTTATAGTACATTAATAAATATGGATATTTATATGAATTGTCATTAAAGAGTTCATATTAAGGTCCAATATGGTAATAATAAATGTTTAGGTAAAACTGCACAATTCATAATAATATTATTATATTAAGCAATATGTATCTATTATTTTTTGTTGGTTCTCAAAATATTTGTGTTTCATTTGAAAACATAGATTTTAAAAGAAAAAATGATAAATTATGATTGTATTTACTATATTACGATAGTATGTACATAGAGAAAAAAAGTGAATGCTTTTTAAATTGCTTTGTTTTGAAACATTTTAAATTCAAAATAATACATGTAGGTATGTCAATAAAAAAATCAATCTTTACATAAATAATTATAGAAGGGTTATTTACAAAGTGCGTAATTCGTTGTTTATGTTTTTTTAAATACCTACCACAGACATGATACAATACTAAAATATTTTACAGTTAACAAAATTATTGGTTAGTTTACATAAAAAAAAAACTTAAAAATAGACATAAAATACACCCTAACGTGTGGTACATTGGCGAGGATTGCTAATTATTAACATGTGAAATATTCAAGTGTAAAACATATTATGCTGAGAAAATGGTTGTCAACACCTTTTCATGAAATAATTATTTATATTATGCAGTACCTTACCTGATTGAATATTAATTATGATAACATTGTGTCACTCTTTGGAACACTATCAGATTCAATTTTTTAAAAGGTTTATCGATTTATTTTTATCGAGTGTTTATATTCAATGTCAGTAGTCAGTAGTCATTCAATAACATATATAAATGACATAATAATGTTTCTGTTGAGCGCAAATAATAATGTTTTACACCTGAACAAATAATATTTCTATAAGCAATGTTGCCAAAGTACCACACTAACTAAACATTAACCTAATTTGATCTATGAATTCTCTTATGGCAGTGCCCGCTAATGTTCTACATACTTTTGAGCATTGTTTTTATTATTTGATCACTGACAGAGACCAAAGTTATGTCGGTTATAGAGGCGTATCAAAAATAGCCATGAACATTTAAAAAAAAATAGACGCTTACTTCGAATACTTGGGGAAAGCCAAGCCGCCTTAAAAACACCAATCGCTCAATAAATTTAATCTCAGATTTTAAAGGGCAGATCATTTCTATTTCAGTAAAAAACTGTTTAATAATAATAATTATTGGAATGTAAATAAAGTATGGTATTAAGAGCGATATATCTTTTAATTAAATAATTACTATTGTAACATTAAAGCCTGCTTTCGCAGCATTGTCCAACAAGGCGTTTCACACGAATTAATATTCACTCACATCTAGCCAAACTATAACAGTGGTTATTTGAGTATTTCATAGAGTCTTTAATGGTGTGACATGATTGGTGATGTTTCCTGAAATGACTGGAGTGGTTTCACAGATATCCAAAGCGCCAAGTTCACTGACCTTCACTATCACTGTCACTCTTATCTGCAAGAAACAAACACATTATTATTACTTGTACTTGATGTGTTACAGTGCGTTGCTTTGCTAGGTTTTGTAATCACTCCATTTTCATATCACTGAGTCGTAAACTTAATGTTTTCAAAGTTGAAAAACAACACAATTCAAGAAAAATTAATGATTAATTTAAGGCTGTTGGCAAAATATATAGATTTTTATTTTTTAAAGGGAACACTTGAGTCTGAGAGACTATGGCAACACCTATCGGAGAATGTTGTGAGTCGGAATGAAATGTGGAAAGGATAAAGGGTAAGAGAAAGTTAAGAAAAAAACTGGCTATTTCAAACTATACTAAGTCCATTTCAAGCAATGTTTTAATTTTGAATGATCATTTTCACTCGGGTGTAACTGAGAGTGTCTTCTACTTAGGAATAAATAACATTAATTTTATGTTTAAAACAAGGGGACAAGAAAATGTGTCAGTTAAGGGAATAAGTTTGAAATCTATTCAAATATTTTTTTAATTAAAAAATTAAGCAATAAAAAATTATACAACAAAAAAGGTAGTTGTCGCGATCTTCCTTCCTGTAAACGATTGAGCTATCATAGCAACCTCCGACCTGCCGTAATCTTCTAATACAAACATCACTTCCCTATGCATTATGAAAAAACTCAGTCCTATAAATACGAAGATAAGATATAAATGTGAAAAACGGCATAATCAGCAAAGAAACTAACCTTTCTTTCCTGGATACGCGTGCCTCTTTAATCTATCATACAGATCCTCCTTGGTGCCATAGATGCTGGCGTTGGACCGGGCCAGGCTGTTCATCTTCCCATTGACTCCGTTATGAAGGCTCTCCTTCATGTAGGTCTCGTTGTAGAAGTTGGGCATCTCCCAGCCGTCCTCTTCATCGTCGTAGTAGTGCGCATAGGTGGAGTGGTGAGAGGGGGCAATGGACTCGGCGTAGGGCGTGTGTGCGCCGTAGTAGAAGTTGACCTGGGACCCATTCTGGTCGATGGCGGGCGTCATTGTCTTCTTTGGTTCTTTCTTGCGATTGGCTCTGAACAATGATAAAACATATTTTAGTATTGTACTGTCTTTGTTGATATTTTTGATCTAATGTTGATTTTATGGAAATTAATCCCTTTTCATCATCTTAATCTCAAAATATAGAATACACTAAAACCGGATGTCATAAAATTTTTGATAGTGAAAATAAAACAAATTTAGAAGATTGCAATGCAATGTTAGATTAACTAATTATTATCTTCAATTTTAACTAAAAACCATGAAATTCTGAAAGAGTCCCGAAGCAAAATAAACTTTAAACAGTGTGAATTTTTCTATCTAGAATTTCTAGGTCAATGATTTTCATCTCACAACATCATTTTGATGAGAGTTGTGAAATATCCATTCAACTGTCAAAATAAACAACAAGATGCCATATTTTTCAAGTGTACTAAAATCTCAGGAAAAGCTGGGCATTAAACTAGACAATAATTAAATTTGCATTGAAAATAAAGAAAATTAAATCTTGACATTCAATTATTTACATAATGTTTAAAATTTTCAAAGTTCGTTTTTTTCATGTTGATAAATGAAATACTCTCGTTTTTTTTAATTTTGATTTTGTTTTAGGCCCAGTTCTACTAAAGCATTTTTCTTCCAATTTTATAAATTCATTTATAAATCAAATTAAAATGCCATTTATGTTCATCTTCTAACTTACCTTCTTTTTTTATATTTACATCATTATTATATAGTAATAAAGAGCAATTTTTAAATTTATTGAGTCATAGTGTACTGGTAGTATCGGTATCACCGATAAGTGATTACAATAATCGGTATCAGTGTTGTATCGGCAAAAACAAGTACCTATCATTAAATCCCTAATTTTTACTCATTATAAATGCACGTAAAGTTTCTTACCGCACGCAAATCATCCAGACAAGCAGCACAATCAGGATGATAAAGATGACGCCACCCGCAATACCTCCAGCGATGTACGCAAACTCTGACTTCTCCATGCAGTGGCGGCCCGTGAAACTACCAATGCAGCGGCAGGTGGGTTGGCCCGTCGAGTCCTTGATGCACTGGCCATCATTCTCACAATAGTCCAGGCACACGTCTGGGGGGAATAAAGATATATTCTAGTTAATCAATTACTGTTGAAGATTAATTACTTGGTGAAATTAAAAATAATGTTGACTTTTATTGTTGCAATTCAGATGTTAGTGTGACAAATTACAAGAAACAAGACGGTGTCAATAACAGCTATGTTAAGCGCCCTCCTTGAGATCTTCTTTTTCATTGGTCACATCTTGAGAAGCAACAAATACAAGATAACCCAACTAATAATTCAGAGAAGATTGAGGGATGGCTCGGAAACTCATAACTTTGAAAATTACATGATTAGTATGAGTGCAGTTCTATTAAGTTGTTCCAGGCTGCAGCCTGAATGGTGAAGATTGTCTCGTAGATTATTATATTATATGTTATTGGTAGAGGAAATTATTACAAACCTATACACTCCTTTCCAGTTCCGTTGAATCCAGTCTTGCACTGGCACTTGAACTCTCCAGTTTCCTGCAGCAGGAGGCAGTAGGCATTTACATCGCAGTGCATCTCCGGTCCCTCCATCTCGCAAGGGTTGGAGCATTCAGTCTTGGCAATCTACACGAAACAAGACACAGACCATGTTACTTTTAAAATCAAACTTTTGTAATTGATACTCTAAGAAATCACCATGACCGAACTGGCGGTGGCGCTAACGAAGCGCCTCATTGCATATCTTCTATATTTACTGTACGAATATACCAGGAAAACTTAAAATAATTGAATAAAGGGTAATACACATTTTGAAAATTGACACCACTCATAAAAGCTATGCCTCATGGGTCAAAATAGAAAATAGCAAAGGGACTGTGTATTTAGATTTTAAAGGTCCACCATAATTAAAGGATATCCCTTACAAGGGGGGGGGGGTAAAATTTACAACAAATGCACACCATATTGTTAAGATGTATTTACACAAAATTATAAAAAAGAGGGGACCAAAATCATGCCGCCAGATGCCATGTGGCTCAAAGTCAGGGCTGGTAACAGCATATATTATGGGATAATTATGATCCACTTTTCCAGGTGATCGTAAATACGAAGATGCAGCTTCAAGCTGGTATTTATTTAGTTAAGGTGTTTAAAATGACAGCTTGGTTAGCTTACCGCAGACGGTCCCCTGGTGCTTGTATTGGGCGGGCAAGGCAGACAGCTGGTTTGCTGGGAGTCGGGCTGGTATGTTCCCTTCTTACAGAAGACACAGTTGTTAAGGGTTCCGTTGAGGTATGATCCTAAAAAATGAATTCATTAGTATTTAGAAAGCCACAGGTATACTGAATTTTAAGAATGATGAACGAATTATTGGCTGCTTTTTAGTATTGTTGTATTACCTGGCTTGCAAACAGGCAGCGTGCACTGGTCGGGGCTGGCTGCTCCTTTACCCAGCGTGGTAGTGCCGGATGGACACGGGGTACACAGGGCTCTGGCTCCTCCAACTCTGAGGGTTCCGCGGGGGCAAGCCTCGCATTCACCACTTCCTCCAAGCTGCATTCCTGGTAGAGTTAAATGTTTGATTAGTTAAGCTAATTCACACAATAGTTGACTTGTAATTATGATTAATACATTATTTATATTAATAAATATTGAAATGATAATATGCAGTATAAAAATACAGAAAACGATATTTCTGTAAGCATGACTTGAGTGTTCTAATAAACGATTGTAGTATTATTTATTAAATTACCTGTTTCTGTCTCTCTGAAGGCGAAATGATAAAAGAGAAAATTATGCTAGAGATTTTATGTTTATCAACATTTTGTATGTCACTGTAAATATTAGGCGGAATCAAATTGTAGTATTTTTTGTATGGCTTTTATAGATTTGAAATAAATAGAAGACATAATCATACCAGGTGGGCATTCATCTCTGCACTCTTGTCCTGATACAGCTTCCTGGTTACGGGTGGTCTGCCCCCTCGTACAGGGGATGCAGGTGAAGGCTCCCTCCTGCGGCTGGTAGGATCCGTGGCCACAGGGGCGGCAGAGGCCAGCGTCCGCGTCGTAGAATTTACCAGCGGGACAACGTTCTGGAAAAGAAATATTGATTAGTTAAATGAATCATAACGAATGGAAACCGAATTTTTCAATCAAGTTGATTTGTAGTTTGATTGATTGCCTAAAAGAATGATAATGGGTAGAATAATCAGAATGAAAGTAGTGCTAGTGACTTTTAGATTTTATATCATTATTAATCTTTCCATGCACATTTATTGGTTACATGGTGACAACACATTGTGTAAAAATATGCTTTGGATAGGTATCTTTACAAAAATAAACACAACAAGACTGGCCTGCACATTTTATATCAATTTGTTATAATAGTATTGTGATCAGTATTGGAAAAGCATCTAGGATATATTACCTTTGCAGTCGGATGCGCTCCTGGCACCGGGAGAGTTGGTGACTCCGGGCTGTCCAGCAATGGCGGGGCAAGCCTGGCACTGAAGCTGGCCAGCCTCGGACTGGTAGCTGCCCAAGGGACACATCACGCACTTGCCACTGGCAGAGTGGTAGAAGGAGCCCACTGCGCAGGGTACTGTAAAAAACATGGTTGTTTATTGTCACAAATGTAAAAGAGAGAATACATATTCAGAATCGTTGACGTAATACAGCTGAAAATAACATTGGGAGCGATTTTCAGTCCTCTTCCAATAGCTCAAGATTTTAGCAGAAAAGTGATATGTATTAGATAAAATTATTTATGTTAACTATTTTCTGTATTTTTATATTGTATGGATACATTATGCGATTTTGGCTGCAGGATGTTGTTTTGAATACTGACTCAAGGCAAATGATTTTTCCAAAATTATAGAAACAATGATACACAAACTTAACAGAATGATGTTAGGATAGAAAGTGCTATTTCCTTATAATATTATATCCCTTATGCACAACCCGCAGACCGCAGTCACTGTCAAATTTTTAATTACATACTTTGAATTATTATATGTGGGATTATAATTACCGCAGTCAGGGGCCATGACAACTTGTCCCAATGGGCAGGCATAATCGGAGATCAGCTCTAAGGAAGCTGGGTCAGGGACAGTGTTTGGTAGAATATCTCTAACATCAAACTGGTCCTCTTCCAGAATAAGTTTCTGGAGTAGACGTTCAACACTTGATCGTTCGTTGGTTCCAGAGTGGATGACTGGATCGCTGTTGTTGGGAATAAACACATTGTAATACTGTGAAATGGTTTACAAGGGAATGTTGTGGGTAGAATACAAAACATGCTGTGCAACAATAAATAAACAATTAACATAAAACAAGTATCTACGAACTACACAAAAACATGCGATTGACTGTTCAAAATATACATAATGAACATTGAAAAAGAATTCACATACAAAAATATCCACATAAAAACTTTTAAATGAATCATGGGAATCGAACCAACAACATGGAGTTTTAAGTAACCTATCTGGGTTTATTGTTTAAACATTAACATTTTTATTACAACCACGGGAAACCAATTAAACCAAAACATAAAACGCATGCAAATTTTGCTACTTTCCCAAACACGTGTCAAAAAATAACACAAAATAATAATAAAGTATATGAATATGTATTATATAATAAGTGGTAATTATATATAGAACTTACTTGATAGCAGGGAATGAGATTTGCACATTGTATGTATCACTCGCCTGCCTTCCCTCGCGGCTACTTTTGTTCCTAAAGATCAAGGCAAATATTTCATGCACTATGGTATTTCATAAACACAACAGTGGTTTACCAAATACATAGATTCACCTTCGCACTTCCAAATATGTATGTTTGTACATATATTTATAATACAATAATATTAACGTACATTATAATATTAAATATTATGATGAGGGATAAAGAAAATTGATGTTGGAATACTCTGTGTGGATTTCCAAACTTGCCTTTTTTTTCAAATAAAGTTTGAAAAAATATATACTTGGCTAATTTAATAAATTTTTGGGTTTGGAGGCAACTGTGAAACAGATCAATTTATCATATTGTAGTCCTCGATCATGGCTTAGCATTCTGAGCAAAAGGGCTTGTTATAATCATGTTTGATCCTTCACTTGTTCCCATATCCAATTGCAGCGGTTTTTTTCATAACAATACTTTTTATTTTAAAAGGAAATCTATAACTGTCAAAAAGAGCTTCCACAGAGGCTCGATCTTTTGTATACATTGAAGAATGCGGTGAAAAGCTTAGAATAATTTACACATCATTATTCAAATTTATAAATTATTGTTGGTTAAATAATTTAACAATACCATTGAGAAATATTGTGTATATCATTGATTTTCGGATAGATTGTGGACACAGTAAAGGAGAATTTTAAATTAGAGCGAGGCGTGATTGAAAGAGGAATTAAAAAAAAAAAAAAAAGATTTATTGGAATAAGTTGGGTGATTTCAATTATATTTATAAATTGCTACAAAGTTTTCTACTGAATAATGATGTACAACAAAATATATATGTAGTACATAATATGTATACATAAATATGTAATAAAATTATCTCATAATGTGCAAAGAAAAAAAATTCTGATGCCTGTGATGGTGCTTTACAAAAATATATAATTTTCAAATGACATGCAGAAAAATTTCTAACTAAGGACAAGTGCACAAAACAACACTGAACAAAACATTCATGCAAAACAACCATGGTGCTACAAACAAACAGAAAGTGGAACATTTACAAAATATTATGACAAAGGAGTGTAAAAACAATAATGCAAAAAAGCGAGGAATCGAACCTGTATTCATTACATTTTCAAAGAACTATAAAAAAATATATTATACAGATCTATTTTTCTCGATTGAGCAGAAGCATGTATCAAAGACGAAGCAATTCAGTATCCACTCTGAGAATAGAACTTAATCATCTTGTACAGATTAAAAGTACAATATTTAAACTACTAAACAAAAATGAGCTGTATATTTTTTTCAATTACTCGTACTTTCCAAGTCCAAGTATGACTTTAATCCAGGGTTAAAAATGAAGTGACTTACTCTTCAACTGGAAGTATGGCGTCGAGGACATAGGTTCCTCCGTCCTTTTCTGCCTTGGAGGAAGGCTGAGGAGCTTGCCTGGTTGACCGGCTGTTGGCGCGGTGATCACATTTTACATTGATGTCCAGTTCTTTGCACTCTCGGGTTCCTGAGAAAGTTAAACACAATTTAGGTATAAATTATAATTTTCAAACAATAAATAAACCATATTAGATAGTATAGATAAAGCTGAAAACAAAATGATGTCTGAGGGTGTTTTGTTAGAGTTTCGGTTGTTTTTACCAAAGTAAACTCTAAGTTCTAGAAGTCAAAAGTTATCAAAATCCATGACACTACATCTCAGGGTGGGATTTGGCCTCCTCCGCAGATGTTCTACACAGGCTCCAGTCGTTTTTCAAACCAAGGTTGTACTGTTACACATATTTATTATATTTGAAGCTTACCATCAACAAAGTATGAGCAGAAGTTCCAATCCCTGTTGAGCTGGTTGACGGCATTGCGCACCTTCTGTCTTAGCACTCCCTGGCCCGCCTCGTTGCAGAGGACGGAGCTGGGGAATAGCATGGACACCTTGAACACTCGCTGTGCTGGGGTGGATTCTGAAATACACAAGAGACAAAATTAATAAATGGTGTGTTAATTCAAAATAGTTAGGGAATTCTAAGTGGATATTACTTATTATGTATGTGTGTATATATTAAATTATACATATCAGAAAATCAGATGGGAATAAGGTTTTGGCTGCGACAAGGATTTGAATTCTAGAACTTTCTGCTAGCCGAGCAATTGCTCTGAACAACTGAGCTATTAAAGCAATTTGTATTTTCAACATTTAGTTCATTTGCTAAAGGTTTCTTTTTAGAAATTGCAAACTGTGTTGTTGACATAAAATCACTGCTGTATGGCGTTGGGGAATTTTATTCCCACTTTGTTAGGGACTATCAATTGCATCATAACATCTTGTTCTATATACAGTTCAAAGCGTATACATATATGAAATTTTGAATGTTTCAGAAAATAATGTGTTTCCTTTCTGTGAGAAAAATAAAAAAATAATATTTCACTCCAATACTAAATTAAAATTATATTAACAACAATGAATAATCAACTCACGGGAGCAAGCCGGGTACACCATGGGAATTTTCGAGTCAACAGTAGGCCTCCAGAAGCCTTCGGCTCCGCACGTGTAGAACGGGGGCACCTGCTGGGAGAACCTCAGGCCAGCATTGCAGGCGATCTCGCAAACCTTGAACTGTCCGCCAGCGCCCCAGTCTCGGCAAGACTGAGATCCCCCAACGGGATCAGCCAGCAGTGGGCAGAATTCGGCTGAAAAATCACATGTTATAAATACATGAAATTTATTTAGTAAAGTTAAACCACCAATTAATCGTAAAAATCAAAGAAAAAACACATAAATAATAATTATGATAGATGACATATCAGATATCTGAAAGTGAGTATGTAATTGTAAATTGTGAGAAAATGTCTGAAGGCATAATTCCTGTGTACATATCACCAAAGCATCCATACAGTTTATTGAATGAATTTATAGGTTAGTTGGAAATTAAAAGTATAAATTTTGACATAAGTTTTTCATTCATAAAAAAGTAGTACATAGTTTCAACCAGATATTATTTAGTGTAAATGCATATGGAAGGCATGGGTAAAAGTAAAAATATCACCAGTAAATTGAGAAATGTAAGAAAATGCCCGAAGGTTTCTTCGTTGTCTTCTTGTTTTACAATATTGTGACAATTTTTTCAAATTCAATTATTGAACACTTACACAGCAGAGTAACCTTGAAAGTGCAACTGGCAGTGTTACCAGCTTGATCAGATGCGACATAGGCGATATCATACGTTCCCCACAGAAGGGTCTGACCGGGCTGGTAGCCAGATTTCTCTTCGACTTTCACGATGCCCACATTGTCGCTGAATTGAGGCTCGTCCCAGTTGACTACGGAAGATCCGTTCTTGGCGATGACCCAGAGATCTCCTGGGCAATGGTCTACCTTTGGCGCTTCCTGGAAAGAGTAAAGAAAGGAGAGTTATAGTAAGTAAAGGAATTGTTCACGTTTTGAGAGTAGCTGTTAACAACAATAACAACACAGATAAATATATTATTGTCCTCTTTTGAGTTGAGTTAGTCCGCATTCAAGGAAAGTTTAAGAATATATGTAATTATCTATTCATTTTATTAAGCTAGATCCCTTCATGATTGTGTGATTATAAATTACGTAATATTAATATTTATGGCTGCCAAATGTTATTTATCAAACGAATTTCTACTGGAATGCAATTATAAATTTGTATGGCTCGGTAAATATGTGATGAATTCTTTGCAGATGATTTATCTGTTGTTCCAGGTGATCATGAGAGGTATAGGATTTATAATGATGTGAATTGAAATGTTGTTTTTGGGAATGATTTGTTACAACAATAAGAACATATGGAAATTCTGCCTATTACCTCTGCATAAGGGTGAGTGTTATCAAAGGTACTCTAAAACGACATTACTAGCAAAATTTATTAATAATTATTAAAAAATTGGATAAAATTAGTAAAGGTCAGTGGTGTTACCAAAAAGTATCAAGGGTTCGGAGAAAATAGTAAAAAAAAACTTAGTCGGTATTATGAATGTCAAAAGTTAAATGCTAGGAATAGAATCTATTTATAATAAATAAATGAAATATGAATGCAGTATCATTAACATACCTTATCAACTTGCAGCTGCTGGCACTTATTTCCAGCGTAACCTCGTGGGCACACTCTCTGTCCACAGTGAGAAGGCACCATCCTTTCGACTCCTCCAACAATATCTTCATAGCCAGCCCAGGTGAGGACCAGACCCTTGTACAGGACGGGCTCGGTTCTGCAATCTCGGACCTGCTTCTGGACCTCGTTTGTAACGTCCAAAGCGCGGTTCCATACCTGAACCTTGGTCATGTGGCCTTGGAAGCCTGATTCGGTGTAGGCTTTGGGATTGTCGGATTGTGGCTTTCCAAGAGTTACCCAGGCACTGAAGAGAAAAAAAAGAAGTTAATCCAAATATGAACAACTTTTATAACTGTAGTTACTAATAGTCTTAATCTAGTTTTGACACTCTTATTTATTTTAGAAAAATATGGTGTCTGGTCTAATTTTTGTGACAGTTAAAAGGATATTTTAAAGTTCCATAACTCACGATGGAAAATATGTTGAGAATTGAAAGTAGTTGTGTTGACCTAGAAATTTTAGACGGGAAAAGCTGTGCAAATTTCACGATGCCAGAGTTCACCGTTTGAAAGTTTTTGCCCCTTTAGAAAGCAGATAATTAAATTACATTAATTCATCAATCTCGCAAAACGAAATGTGTAGAAGAGCCAGGATTTGAACCAAGAATTGCTTCATAGATTCAGATTTAATAAAGTGATAGGCTTTAAATGCCTATTATTTAAATTTGACACTTTTGCAATGGATGTTTATATATTTAATGCTGAACATCAAAATTATTTAGCTAAAATAACAACAACAAAAAATTGATATTTAACTTACTGTGCCGGTAGTCTCCTGCCACTTCCATAACCTTCAATCTTGCTGGAAATAAGGCCTTCAGTAATGAGGATGATTTCACCACCGCTGGCTCCGTTCCAAACCAAAGCGATGTGATGCCATTGTCCGTCGTTGATGGTTGCGTATTCTCCAAAGCTCAGATAAACATCTTGAAGCTCGGGGAAGAGAGAAACTTGGATTCCGTTGGAGTGGGCTTGAACTGCTGCTCTGCGACCGGTTGCTACATGGGCAGAACTGAAGAAAAAAATTATTATAATTATATATGTATATATAATTACGCATGTATTTTAAAATTTAGTTCATTTCAAAATCTGACTGATAAGTGTGGTTAAACTTTGGCTTGTTTAGGTACTTACTTGACAGAATACATTGTGAAGAAGATTCCGCTTCCGTCTTGCTCCGTGAACTGAACCCACATCGCAATGGTGAGTCCCTGAGTCTCGCCCGAGTAGAATGGCACCACTTGGGCTGCACTCGAACGCAGTGAGTCGCTGAAGTAAAGGTCGTAGTCCACGCTGATTGCTGGGAACAAAAATATACTACGTTAGGATTTCTGATGAGTATCAATTATATTCTAAGTCTCAGGTTTTGTATTAGTTGTTGGAATCCATCAGTTGTTTGAAATAATAAATAAATAAATTGATTAGTTAGTAAAATAAGAAATTACTTTTGCGACAATCATCTCCAGTCAAGTTGAATGGACATTGGCAGTAGAATCTTCCAGGTAAATCGATGCAGGTAGCTGAAGGAGGACATGAGTTGTCTTTGCAATCCATGATGTCTTCATCGCAGTTCTTTCCAGTGAATCCGGGAGCGCATACGCATGTGTAGCCTTCACCTTCGTCAATGCAGACGGCTCCGTTCTTGCATTCTCCCGCGTCACAGGCATCATACTCGTACTGGCATCCAACTCCCTTGTAGTCGCTGGAGCAAGAACAGTTCAGGCCGGAGCCGAAATCTTGGCACTTTCCGCCGTGCATGCAGGGACTGCCGATACAACGCTCCGGAGCGGTCTCACATTGCTTGCCATCTGTACCACTTGGGCATCTGAAATAAGAAAGAAAAAAATGTTGAAAAAGAGAATTATAAACGTTATGATATGACGATTGTTTGAGCTTGAAAGTGAAACATACACGCAGAAGTAGTCTTGGAACAGGTCAATGCAGACGGCATCATTCTGGCAAGGGAGGTTGGTGCAAGTGCCGATATCTTTCTGGCATCTGTCTCCGGCCCATCCTTGTTGGCAAGCGCACTTAAATCCACCAACTTCATCACGGCACGTTCCTCCGTTCAAGCAAGGTTCGGTGGCGCAATCATCGATGTTGTTTTCGCAAGCTTCTCCCGAATAACCTTCCCTGCACATGCACATGAACTTGTTGTCCAAATCCACACAGCGGTCCGTCCCGATAGGGTTGCAAGGTTCACTGAGGCACTCGTCGATCTCGGCTTCGCACTGCAGACCGACAAATCCTGGACGGCACTTGCACAAGAATCCGTCGAGTTGATCAATGCAAGAAGCACCGTTTTGGCATGGGTCAGAAGCACAATCATCAACTGTGTGTTGGCATCTCTTTCCAGTGTATCCGGCTTCGCAGTTGCACATGTATCCGTTGACGATATCGATGCAATGACCTCCATTGTCACAAGGAGATTGAGCACAGTCGTTGATGTTAACTTCGCAAGACGGTCCGGTCCAGCCTGGATTGCAGATGCATTCGTGTGAGAATAGTTTATCGGCACAAATTCCATTTTTGCAGGGTTCGGATGCGCACAAGTCAATCTTTTGTTGACATCTCTTCCCGGTGAATCCAGGAGGACATGAGCAGCTGAAGTCGGCTACTAGATCAGTACAGTTTGCACCCAAAAGACAAGGCTTTTCAGCACAGTCGTCTATGTTAATGTCGCACTTTTGTCCTTCCCATCCTGGTAAACATTCGCATTTGAAGCGACCTTGCTGAAGAGCGATGCAAGATGCTCCATTAACACAAGGATTTCCATTGGCACTGCAAGGATCAATCTGAAATAATACAACAATTAGTGATCAAAAATCTTGAGGGATGAAACAATTATTACAAGTATCAAATAAATTAAACTTACAGTTACATCACAATCGGTACCAGTGTAGCCAGATCTGCATAAGCAAGTGTAGTTATTGTATCCAGGTTCATCTTTGCACATAGCTCTTTCGGGGCATGTATCATTTCTGCAGTCAGATTTCTCTTCCTGGCAATTGATTCCAGTATATCCCGGGGGACATGTGCACCTGTATCCTTGAGGAAGGTCTGTGCAAGATCCACCATTGTAGCAAGGCTGGCTAGCACACTCGTCCATATCAATTTCATAGCGTCTGCCAGAGAAACCGGCCGGGCAGTAGCACTGGACTCCGTGTCCCTTGGGGATGCACAAACCACCGTGTTGACAAGCGCTGCTCGAACATTCCACCGGTACACATTCTTCAACTCCCGTAGATCCCAGAGATGCGGTAACCATGTTTGTAGGGCACTCGGTGCAAGATGTTTGACCGACGGTGTTTTGGAAGAAGTTCTTGGGGCACTGAGAGCATGGGGCAAGACCAGTTGGGGAATAAGATCCCGGGGCGCACTTGGCTCTGCATCTGTCCTTTCCAGGAGCAGCAGGCTGATAAGAGAAGGTATTAGCTGGGCAAGCCTGGCAATCCTTGAAGCCACCTGACGGAGGTTCACCGCTGTAGCTGTTACGTGGGCATTCCAAGCAAGGTACAAGACCAGTTGGCGAGTAGGTTCCGTATCCACATACAGGAACGCAATCTGCAACTCCCTTCGAGCCTTCTTCTCTGGTGAATGTTCCCTGGGGGCATTTCAAGCAAGCTCCTTGACGCGCTTGGTTCTGGAAGAAACCTCGTGGGCACATTGTGCAAGACTTTTGTTTCTCTCCGGCAAAGGTTCCAGCAGGGCAATGAACTGCAATAAAAATAAATTTTTAGCAACACAATAATAATATCAAACATTTTATTTTTTTGTTTAGAATATGAAAATGAATACTTACGACATCTGGGTACATCATTGGTATCCATATTCAAAACCTCTCCAACAGTGCAAGTAAATCCTCTGGTGATCATACTTCTAATAGCCCTCAGCGGTGGGCACTGATTTCCAATGCTAGACACATTTAATAGTGGCTCAATCAAAGCGCTTGCATACGGTACCGACAGATCGAAAATAAGGTTTAAAGTAGAGCCACAAAGATCGTAGAGTTGTGGCTGCCTAACAATAGGAGCGACATCCAATACAAAGTCCATCTTTACAACATTCTCGTCCAACAGGGATGGTACTACAGTTATGAAGGTGACGTTGATATTGATGTTGATGGCGGAACATCTCTGGCTGAGTCTTTCATTGAGGGTATTGTCATATTGAGCAAGTAAGTTCTTGTATTGGGGCAGACAACTGCTGGAAACTGCTCCCAAAGCTCTGTACTGAACTCCAGCTACTACATGATAGGCAGCTTGTTGAGTGTCTGGAAGAAGAGATAAATGCTTTTCGTTAATTTCATAAAACAGTATTTTCTAACCTGAGATATACAAAACAATTTTCAAAGTAATTTTGATGTAGTGTTTGTAAACTTACTTTCGGAAACGCAGTCTGGCACAACTGATGTTGGGGTCCATAACCTCTTGCTCTCGCAGGCGAATGTCTTGACAGGTTCTCCATCGGTAAATCTGTAGCCAGGTTTGCAAGTCGCAATGCATTGAATTCCCTTATCTCCAGGCAGGCAGTTCAGAGCTCCGTTGGCCGGTGCTGATAGTTCCCAGTCGACACAAGGAGTGGCTTGCACAGAAACCTAAAACAAAACAAAAAAATTATAAAAAATTATTGTATTGTAAAAAGATGGAAATATTGTACATAGAGGTTGCAAGAAGCAGTTAGAGGAGCTTGTTAGAGGGAATTTAATACAATTAGGTGAAGGATAAAACAGATACAGTGAAGTAAACAACAAAAGAAACTTACTTGGAAGTTGCACTGAGCCTTGTTTCCGTATTTATCTGAAGCAATAACTGTAACATTTTCAAATCCTCGAATCGGGATAATGGCCTTATCTGGAACAAACTTCAGGTATACTTCTCCTGAAGCATCTGTGGTGTTGATTCTCCTCCTCGTATCGTTGAAATTAACGGCATAGCTATCTTGCTTGTCGACAAGTTCAATTACATAGCTCTGAGGGCAGCTCAACTTTGGTGGTGTATTGTCGGGGACTGTGATGTTCACTTCGCAGATGGCAACGTTTCCATCATAATCAAAAGCGACGTATTTGACAACCATGTTCTCGAATACTTGGATGGGCGTCCTGAAATGTTGGGGAGTCACTTCGAGACGGGCGATGGAACCTGAGTTGTCAACGGCGGTAGGTTCGGTGAAGTTGATCGGTAGATATCCTCCGTTTACATCAATCTGGGCAACTAAAGGTTGTTGAGGACAGTTTTGGAACACTGGAGGCTCGTTATCTGTAATAAGTATAATGAAAAATTAGTAAACATTTTAAGACAAATTATTAAAAGCTTTATCCATATGTATCATATTTAGAATTTAACTTACCAACACATGGAGAATATCCATAATCGTATCCCAGAAGTGGTTCCACAGCTGGCTCATCACATCCCATCAACTCAACCTTCAGACAAGCGTTATCCATGAAGCTCACAATTCCCAAGATTACGAATCTGGCCTGAACATATTTAGGCAGCGTGATCATAGCTAACTCTCCATAGTTTCCAGGGTCTCTCATTGTTAGATTGAAATTGGGAAAGTACACTACATAGTTCTCGCTCTCAGCTTGCTTGTAGAAGAACCTGATTTCAGTGGGTCTGCCGACAATATCAGAGGTGACAACTCCCTTCACAAGGATGGCCTTAACTCTGAAGACCTTGCCCAAATCGATACTGACGTGGGTGAATGCTTCTTGCTTGCCGCACCAACCGGTGACAGAGTTCAATCGAATGTTCTTGGCTTCATAGTTTGGTCGCTCAGATGTGGCATTGATGGCTGAGTCTGGAATCCTTCCAGAAGCTAAGCCAAGTGGACGGATGACCTTGCATTCAGGCTCTCTGACACAAGTGATGGGTCTTGGGTTGATGAGGATATATCCTGGTCTGGAGCAACCGAAAAGAACTTCAGATCCTTGTTCGTAGCTTCTAGCAACCTGGACACCATCAGCAGGGCGACCGGGGTCTTCACATACAGGTCCTTCGCAACGCAAATCTCCAAAGTCCCAGATACCATTGCCTTGACACCTAAAAGATTAAAAGATCATTACATATATGAAAACAATTAGTTTGTATTTTTATAGATTTACTTTTAAAAAATTTTTCACTGTTAGTTTTAACGTACCTCACAACATTGTCGTGCTTGATGGTTTGTCCGGCCAATTTGAATGTGTTTTGGCAGCCAAAGAAGAATGAGCTCTGATATTTAGTATCGACAAACTGTCCATATTCAGCTCCTGGGGTTGCCTGAGGAGGTCCACACTCTTTCCTGGGGCAACCAGGCTGAGATCCTGACAACCAGTAGTCTGGCAGACCCTAATAAAGACAATATAATGATATATACATACTCACAACAATATTAAAAATACATCAGGAGAACATAGTGATGAAGATAAGGGATTTTCTGCTTACTTGTTTCGGGTCGTACACACATTGCCTGAAGCCAGAAGAAGCGGTGTTTCTCAAATATCTTCCAGGAGATTTGCAAGTGATGGTAACATTTTCTCTAAATGGGACTAATACACTGTCGGGGTCAGATCTGATGATTGACAAACCATCATTACGGTCATCGGATAATGTCACACAACGAGCATCTGAAAGAAATAAAGCATATTATTTAAAATGAGTTTCAGCAGTAAGAAACAAAAAAAGCATATCTTGATAAATATATCAAGATATGCTTTTTTTAATATATATAGTTAATAAACTTACATTGGCATTCAGGAACTGTTCCATTCCACACTCCAGCAGATGAACACATGAGGGACGAAGATCCGGCCATAACGTAACCAAATTCGCACTGGAACTTCACCAAGTCTCCAAAGTGGTATTGTTCCTTTGTCGAGAGCAATTTTCCGTTTTCAGGAGATGCCAGGGTTGGGCACATAACGGGCACACAGGACTTGTTCCTCTGGAATGTATCTCCGTCTCTTTCGCCATTTTCAGACAGCTCCAAGTTGAAACCGGCTGTTCCGTTGACTTTGTAGAGTTCATAGCCGACATTGCACCCGCAAGAGAAGTTTCCGGGACTGGAAGAAGGTTAAAAGATATATAGTACACGGCACCATAGTAATTATCAACATAAACAGTCAAATAGACTGCCAGTTGTTGACATTATGACCAAAATAAAACAGAATGAATTTGTGAAGAAATATAAATTTCTTACGTGTTGATGCATTTCTGATCACAACCTCCATTGTTGACAGCACATTCATTGACGTCTAAGCACTCCAAACGTGTGCATCCCATAACTTCAAGTTTCATGCACGGAGCTCCTACATAGTCCTGGATCTTGAATTTGATGTACTGGGCTTCAATAGGCATTGGCAGGTTCAAGACGGATAGGGTGGGTTCCAGAATCCTGAATTCCACAGCGGTTCCATCGGGATTGGTGTAGTCTTTGAAGACATCGGTCAAATCGTTTGTATACTGAATCCTAACAGCTGTGGTGAATGCGATGTTGCCATCAGCTCTCATAACGCTTGTTGTGCGGAAACCTCTGATGATGGCAGGTGCCTTCAAATCTAATAGAACCCAATTTGTTCCAGGTTCGATGTTGTTTCCACACCATCCTCCACCGTTGTTGAGTCTTACCATCTACAAAAATAAAACAAATCAAATAAGAAATTGTAAGAAATATAAATGAGATGTTCAATGCTATTTGATTTTTACCATTAACATAGGCAGTAAGTGCACTGAAAATTGGATTGCCCAATAGAAACTGATGTGCATTATCATTATGAAATATCCATCAGTACAAGAAGTCAAGTACAAGTAGGACTTACTCCTTTGAAGTAGCGAGGTTCTGAGGCTGAAACAGTGATGGCATCATCGGGAATTCCTCCACTGATGAGCCCGAGATCTGCCACTGGCCGACACTCCAAACTGGGAAGGAATCCAGATCGACAAGCACAAGTGAAGCTTCCAGCAACATTCTTGCATTCTGTAGACGCAACGTCGCACTGGCTGCTGACACACTCATTGATGTCTGAAAAATACAACAAAAAATATTAGACAACTGATTTTAACAGTAATTTGTGTACAAGAATGGCGAGAGAATATAAGAGGTTTTGGACACTTAAAACCCTTCTATGCCGACTTCAATGTGGTTCACACTGCTGCCTTTTGGAAAAACAAAAATACTTTTCTTGAATTGTTATGAGTATTAGAACAAAATAATAACCTTCGCATCTTGGTGGGTCTTCGAATTCCTGATTAGGTCCGCATTTCAGGACACTGGATCCGATCAGCTTGTATCCTTTGTGGCATTGCATGCGAAGTTCGTCTCCGAAGAAGTAAACCTTTGCCGGGTCGAGAACCAGTCCGTTCTTGATTTCAGGGAACTTCAGGCAGACAGCCCTGCTACAGGTAGGGATGTCTCCAGACCAGGAGCCGTTGCTCATGCAGAGTAGGACTGGCCTTCCAGACCTGATGTATCCGGGTTCACATTCGTAGCGAACAATGGTTCCATAGCTGCGTCCACCACCATTCAATATTGAGATATTTGCGTGTGGGACATCGGGGAGAGAAACACACTGAGAAGCTGAAAAATTACAATAAAATTAATAAAACTTGAGCTGATGTGAATATTAATACCCATATTTATCTTTAAAGAGAAGAGATTTGATAATCTTTTAAAATTAAAATAAATCTTTTTTACCTAAGCATGAAGGTTGTCTTTCCCATCTTCCATCAGCCAAGCAAGAGATCTTTTCAATGGGCTGTCCCGTGGGGAAAGCAAATCCAGCATAACACTGGTAAGTTGCAATTCCTCTGTAGGTCACATTAGTTGATCCAATCGAAAATCCATTATCAATCTGGGGCACAGGTCCACAGTAAACCTCTGCAAGATACAAAAAATAACATGATTAATGTTGCCAAAATAAATTATTGTGAAGAGGTTGTTTTTTGTTGATGTTTTGATGTTATTACCTTGACATTTTGGAATGTAAGTTGTCGACCAGTTGCCTCCCTTCAAACAGCGAGTTGTGATCTTGGCTTTACCAGTAGCGAACTCTTGTCCCATTGGGCAAGTAAAGGTAGCAACCGTTCCAAAGGCGGTATCTCGGTTTGAGGCGAGGGCTCCGATACCAGGCTGGAGTTCGGGGCAATCTAAAACAAAAATAAGAGAGTTAAATGGTGCACTCGGATATATTTGTAGTATTTTGATTGATATTGAAATTTAAAGCAAGATAGCTAACCTGCTGAGAATGTGGTCATCCATCCCTTTCCATTGTGCAAAGCATCAGACACAAAACGAATCAGCATCTCTCCACTGGAAGCTGTCAACGTAATCTTGGGTCTAGTTATAAAACCGTTTTCAGAATGGAGGCGCAGACCACTGGTGCTTGAACCATCAAAGACTTGTACAACGTCTGATCCGTGAATGGCAAACTCATCGAACTTTAAGGAAATCGGTCCACGTTTAGGATTCTTGATCTTAAATAAGCATTCCTGATTGCTGGGGTAGTTGGTCAGACCATATGCTGGTGATGCTAAGGTTCCGTTTGATGCAATTATTGTAGCTTTGCATCCTTGAGTGTAACGGATGTTGAATCCTTTCTTTGTATCTCCTAGACTGGTCTTGAAATACAAGTACAGATGGTTGGATGTAGAAATGATCACTCTTTGGTTGTCTTCCACTGATCCAGTCAGTCGAGATAAGACGGGACTAGAAGGTAAGGCACCGTCGCGAATAAGCATGTAGTCTCTATCAATACCAAGCTCCAATTCTTCAATTTCCAGCGTAATAATCTTTCCAGGTTGAGCTTCGATAAGGTAGAGGCATTCAAGACCACCAGGGTAGTGATTAGGGAATCCTGGAGATGTCAATATTTGACCTTGAGGAGTTGCCCGTAAGGTCCCGCCGCACGTTGAAGGTTCTGTCTTCCACGACGCTCTGAATCCTTTCCTCTCAACTGATGCATCTGTGCTGAACTTGATAATCATAAAGTTAGAAGCAGAAACATACAGTTTGTTGGAGAGTTCCTGTTTGCCAGATAGAGTAGCCAGATTTACTGACTTATCATCAGTGCGACCTCCAACAAGAATTTGCACCGTGTCGAAAGTCTTTTCCGTTTCAAAGTCTTGGAATTGCAACAAGATGTTGTGTCCTTGGGGTCCTTCGAGGGTCCACTTGCACTCACTTAGAGGGGGGTACTTGTGAGGGTAGTTGGGACTCTCCACAACGTCTCCGCTGCTGGCCATGTAGAAGTGGCAGTTTGCTGGGCAGTCCATCTCGTCAGAAGAATCTCCACAATCGTCTTGCTTGTCACACCTGAAGGCGTTGTTGATGCATTTGCCATTAGAGCAATGGAAGGCACCTAGAAATAAACAATTCATCAGCTGTAGACATTATTGGCAAACATGGGGATTAACCACAAAGATGAAACTAGTAGTATAAATAGCTGGGAAGAACATAATTTGTACATGTTTTAGTATCCACATGCAATTGCGTTTAAACCTCACATTGTTCTATTTGAATACAATCTAGGCATTATGTAACAGATTTCACTCAATTAATAAAATAATTAGCCGATTGAAGGACCAAAGCATTATTTTGTCAAAACTCACCAGCTGGGCATGCGCTAGCTCTGCACATGAAGGGCAACAGTGACTCGCAAGTAGTCAGCTCCCAGGACTGCCTAGTTCCCATCACAGTAACATCGACGCACTCTCCTGCCTTAGGGTTCGGTTGCTCAAGGTCCCAGAAGCCGGCGTATTGAGACACGAGGCCCCCGGCTGCTGACTCCAGGGTGTTGGTCCTCAGGTCGTCCACGGAGGCCAGGCCCAACCAGTAATGGGGCCCAGCGCCGCTGGCCATGTGCGCGGTCATATTGTTCTCGGCATATGACTCCACGACCATCAACTCGCTTCCGTATCTGCGAGGATAATAAAATGTCAATAATGTTCATACTGTTCACCAATGTGAATGTAAATTAAAATCAAGTACAAGAAAAAGTTTTGTTAGTTCAAAAATGTTTGCTTTGTAATAGAAAATCATTCAATGAATTCATAATCATTTTACTGCTTTCGTAAATACTTACTGTACGAAACATAACTAGAATTGAATTAGAATCTAAAGGGACGATTGGATGATAAACGATAATTTTTTTGATTTCTCGTTTCGCTATAAATTAAAAAGTCATAAACAACAAAACAACTACTGTCAGTGACTGTCACTAAGAACAATTGATATTGCCATAAGAAAAAAATAAATTATTTGTAGTTCAACTTGGAGTAACAATATTATATTGCTCTTGAGTTATTAATATTGTATATTATTGCTCTGAGAGTTCAATCAGGTTAGTAAATATGATCATAAGCTATGGAATAATTTACGTTAGCAAAAAATATTATGAATTATTGAATAAAATTGTTATTTTGCGGATTGTATAAGACTTGGATCAAAGAAAAGTGGAAAAGATCTTACCTTCGACATAATTCCGCTGCTTTTCCCCAAGAGTGTTTGATATTGAAGAATTTGTAACAATATAATCCTTTGAGTTCCCATCCTGAAACAATAACAAAAACACCAATAAATATTTTGTAAATAATAACCATTTTCCTAGAAATATTTAGGTACCAGCACAATCGTTTGTGAAAGTGCTTTATGAACGATTAAAACTTTCGTTTACTCGACACCTTGGCATATTGACAGTAAACTTTCGTAAAATGTAAATAAAGGCAAATTATTTATCTAATTTTCACTGGAAATGCGGGCTAAACGACAGAAATGCATTACATTGATTGATTTATGTAAAGGTTTGTGTCGGAAATATTTAAATCGTGAGAATGTTTGCATTTGAATGAATAATTAATCAACATTAATAGGATACATACACCTTTTATATTAATCTTTTAAATGTAAACTTAAATATTTTTTATTAATGTTTCTGAATTGTATTTGGATTTGTGATCATCCAAAAGATTGCATCAAACAAGCAAATAGGCGGTGAAGCATTTTAATATAAAAAGTTGTTTTCCATGTTAATTTCTCATCGCGTGTTCCAAATCAAGTGCTATTTTACACTTGTATATTTTATGGCTTACAGCTTTACTTACAGTCCATTGCATTTGGATGGGTTTTACGTAAAACACTCGGGTTTTTGTTTAGCAGTATCAGTATGGCGTTAATTTTCCATCTATTAAAGTAGGTTTCTACATACCTATTATGAGATATCGTTATTACGAATTCTCCGAATCACTTTTTCACGAAACTACTGATTTGTGTTAGTATATTTCAAGATTTCATTGATCAAAACATATATTTCAAATTTCTGTTGCAAAATGAAAATCCTTAAGACAATCCAATCGAACCAAATCGAACAAAGTCACGCACTTCTTATGCTGGTGGAAATAAGGTTGAAATTGTCACTCTACTAATAATGTTTTCTTTTATTTTGTGAAGCTCAGGCGCAAATATTAAAATGTTTTTCTGTCAGAGTCTAAAAAACTATTTTTTTTTCATATTGTGCAATAAAATAAAATTCGAAAAAATGTTCGTAGGTAAAAGATTTTGAATTTGTACAAGTCTGAAACTTTTTTTTCAAGGCTTATAAAAAAACGCGCTGAAAATGCCCAGTTAAAGCAAAAGGCAATATGTGTTCTACTCACAGTATTTAATTAAAGCATCTATAAAATTTCTGGGCCCTCCAATTTTCAAACCAAAAATGCACAAGTTTGCATTATTTTGAATTGCATTGTGTTAATTTGAAAACAAAATAAAAACGATTAAAGTTATTTTATGAATGACTGAATAGCATTCATTGTGTTTAAAACTTGCATATTAATGGGTCACGGAAACTTTGTCGGAGTTAACCTGAAACCGGTATGTTAATTAATAATTTAAACGTTAAAACAAATCTTTGATTCCAGTACCTAATATCTAGCTGTTCCGTTACTCAATAAATACTCCATCTTATCGCGTTGAGCAATAGGTAGTCACCTTTACCAGTTTTCTTTGGGTCATTCGGATTGCGTATTTCCCTATAAACACGAACTAACTATTGGTACCGCCCAAAACTAGCAATATATGAATTTTAATTTATTTTTTTGCTTAAAATGCAGATTAAATAATGCACGGTGCTGCAATATATAATAAAATATGAATCGATTTAGTTATGGGTATCGCAGCGAATGTTGAGTCAAACACAGTACTTACACAGATACATTTCTTGAATAAAACATGTTTCAAACTTGTTTTTTTTACTTTAGAAAAGAAAATTCCAGCGAAATTAAAAATAACCAAAAATTCAAGAAAGAAAAAACACTCGGTTGTTTCAGTATTTTTTTGAAGTAGTGAATAAAAATATCAGATTATCAATTTTCATAATATCTGTATATTCTCCGGAGTTATGTTACACAAAGAGATCAACATTATTATCTTTCTTTCTCTATTCGAATTTACGAGTGGGTCAAATTATAACAGCTTTGACGGTTGCAAAAAAAAAAAAACACAGTGAAAGTAGGTACCTATCTGCTGTTAGTTTAAGTTATTTCTGCGAAACTTTAGGTATATTTTCTTCTTCCTCTAATAATGATTGTGATTGTTAGCGTAGGTACCTGCCTATCGCGTTTAATCGGTAGTTCAATAGGTACCCTCATTTCTATAACCGGAGAGAATATTCCGTAGTCAGTCGGTCAGGTGTTTTGCATAGGTAACAAGTATCGAATGGCATGCGGGTTAACCTAAAAATGTTAAGGTTTCTGCTAAAACGCAGGTGCGTTCGGCGTTCGTGCGACTCGGCGGTAATGGCACAACTTAATTTTGAATACAATGCACGTGTTCCCCGAAGGAGTCTCTATTTTTGATGTTGGAAAACACGAATTTAAATAAATTTGTAAGGCATTATTTGCTACTTTTTAGCAAATTGTTGGAAACAACCAACAACTCGATTAATATAACGAGGTATATACATATAAATATCCATAGCAAAGTAGTATTACCTAAGTATGTAAGATTATCGATTTAAAAAAAGTATTTTTTTTTCTATCAGCTAGCAACATTAACTTTGTCTATCAATATTTTGTGACGATAGACAAATATTAATCACCATCGACTATTTTAAATCCTACAAAGAAAACAGTTTTGAAAAAAAAAATGCTTCGCGCATTCTAACCTTCATAAAAGTTGTTCAATCTCCCGTGTAAACGTCCGTTTGTAATATTACTTATGACAGCATAAACATAACTATTAACAATAACTGGGTACTGATTGTTACCGCGTTCTAAGTCCTTGGAAAGCTGTAGAATGTAAGAACACCACTACTAATGCAGAGAATGTACATAAGTATATTAAATGTACATACTGTGTACCTACTCCTATTTACGATAATACCTACGTCGGTAGTTCTAGTATTTAGCTAGGTTATTCATAAAACGCTAGCCTCAGGACTTGCATTCTTAAATGTGAAGGCTGTTTCTATTAAGAATTGTAGGCTAAAGATGCTGAGTGTCTCATACTTTTAAATCAGCCTACATTGAAATATTAACGACCATCTTTATTTTCAATGCCAAATTAAAATAAAACCTATTAAAAAGGGTGTAGTGAGTTTCAATAGAGATGCTGCGCAACAAAACATACAGATTCGGAAATATATTCACTTTAAATAATTTATTTTGTGAGTGTGAACTTTTCAAATTTGGAACTGACGGATAGGTAAAACAAAAAATCCCTACCTACCTAACAGAGTATCTATATTGTATTTTAGCCGACATTATTCTGTATTTGAAATGGGTGGATCAAAGTAACTAATATTTTTCATGACAAGTCAAGTTACATTCCGTGATTTTTCACGGGTAACCAATAGTCTATAATATATATAACAATTTATAGTTGGAACACAATAAAATATCAAGCTGATTCAATAAATGGGGCGATTTATTTTTTATATTATACGAATAATTAAATCACTAAAACAATTAAAATACCCAGGTTTTCAGCAAGTACGTGAGATTTTTGATTCAATGAAAGTAAGAAAGAGGTCAGCGATCGTAAATCAAACTTTCTCATTCCACTTTGAGGCACGTTCTTTACAACTTCTGCTCAGATACCTAAATATATTTCAGCTAATACGGGTTATTCGATAAAACAATAAACATTTTGATATACGTTTCATTAATTGAAACAAGGTTTTTCGATTAGGCATATGTTTTTACTATCGTTTTCATGGCAGATGAAACCAATAACAAAAAAAGTCGTACTTATTTTTTCTTTCGTGCTGGATTTACACTAATTTACTATAAATAATTTCTTTTGTACCTGTAAACTTCTCAAAATTAAAACTGACGAATGTGTTTATAAAATTAATGATCAAATTAAAAACGAATCTTTTCAAATCCAGACAAGTGATAAATTACTTACCTAGGTATAATATATTGTACAAGAGAATCATTTTTAATCTACTCGTATATTTAAAAAGTGTTTTTTTTTTCAGTTTTCATTTGGCAAGTAAAGTTACGTTCCGTAATTTTTCACGCGTAACTGTTTTCTCGTATAATTATGTTGTATGCTTCCAGATTTTGATAACATTGTGCACCCTTTGCCAATAGATACAACCTTGAAGCTGAAAAGATATTGAACCTGTTTAAGAAATGTAGTAGGCTATGACAACTAAAAAATCAATAGTTTCATGCAAAGAGTATCGAATATTATGTGTTTGAGTTTTACAAAATTTCTGACAACGTGAGAATCATAATACAATCACTCATTAAAACACATTCTGGAACATATGTATTTGTATTTGAATGTGTGATACTTTTTCGACAACTCTGAGCTGGACTATTATTTAATCCAGGAAGTAAGGAAAGTCAAGGTGATTTTATTTTCCCACAAATTGTTATCATTCTATTGTTTTTGTAATACGGATGGTAATTGAGGCAAAACGACTTCCGCCGAAAGGTTTATTTTGAGAAACAAAAGCAAGGAAATGTTTATACTTGTCTCTGGCCATATCATTACGTAAAATACCCATTTACATTATATTAGATTCATTATGTAGGCATACAAATGCATATTTTCTACTTATTATACATAATTATTAATAAAATGACGAACACTAAATAAATTTTAGTGGATACGTAAGCACTGCTACAAGAATAATTAAACTTTTTTTATTTACCTGGCCATGTAAGATTGCACGCAAATTATTGAGTTATAGATGTCGCTAATGAGCCATTTTCAGATTTTTTTTCGATTGGCATTAGTGGAGTTAACAATCAACAAAAAGTTTTCCGCATTCGGTACGTCAGTGCTACTCTTATTTCGTATAATTTTTATATTTACAAGATGAAATCGGTATCTAGGTAATACTGAAACATATAAACTGATCCGCACGCCGAAAAAGTATGAGTAGCACCGCAGTAAATCTTCGCCGCCAAAAATGAATAGTATAAATATGTGGTTTCTTTTGTGTTTGATTTGGTTAAGTCGATGGTTTCACAAAGTATTCGATACGGACAAATGTAAAACAAATTGCTCCAGATAGAAGTTTATCGGTGTCATAATCGTGTCATTTTGATGTGAAGTAACTTTGTAAATAAGAATTGCAGCTGAATAACAAAACACACTTTACCAATGATTTATCTCACCTCAGTTAAAGAAACAATGAGCCGCGATTCCAGAAAATTATTTCACTTGCTTCATTCAGATTATTTCATAACAAGCAAAACACCCGGCACTAGACCGAGGTAGACCAAATAGTTACACGCTACCGACTAAAGTAGCTAGACTAATAAGTTGACTAGAACGGCCCAGGAAATTATGCCTGTGATTATATGTATTTTCAGGGGTGGATTAAGGCTTTTCTCTTGATATCACCGCCTTATTAAGTTGCTATTCTAACAGCTACTGGTTATATCCAAATTAAAAAAAAACTGAACACAGCAAATTTATACTGAAAAAGAGAGCACTTTTCTTGATATAATCAATAAATAGTGGCAAAACCAAGTGCGTATCTATAATTTATTTAAGAAAATGGTGCCACAAAATAGGTTTGCGTTTATTAGTGAAGATATTCATAAATCTTTGGGAGAAGCAAAGTAGTGTTTTGAATCGTCCGACACAATACAAAGACATTCCTAGCACGTAGGGTCAAAAAATACTCTAAAAATATTGTAACATCCTTATTTTACACGTAATATTTTACAAATTCAGCTGCCAGTTGCAAGCTTTTTAAAAAATGCTCGCTCTTTTATATCTCAAAAGGCATCAAATGGATAAATCATTAATAAAATGTTGGAAATAAGATGTAGATCGTTGATTCAGATATACACAAAATTGATGTAAAAATAAAGTAATTGCAATTCAAAGTTATTTTTCATTTAAGTAACATTATAGTTTCGTCTGATTTTATCGTGAGTAAAATCAGTTTTAGTATGAATAAAAATAAACAAAGTGACGTGTTTAACAATCGTTTAGTTTTCTTCGGGTACTCGGGTACTATGTGAATGTGTAGTGATTCGTAGCGAAGTGCATCAAGCAATAGTCGCATATTTCCATAATGTAGTGTTTGCTGGCCAGCAGCTCAACAACAAAGAGTGTGAAAGACTATTGAGTTAGAATTATTGACTCTGATTCAGCTCTGACTGTAGTTCTATTAAAACAAAGCAGCGCACTCGTGTGTAAGTCTGCCAGCCGAAATCCCTATTGTTTCCAACTTCCATCGTGATGATTCCCACACAGGTTCTGTGGGAAATGTTGTGGGCAACATGGGACCAATACCACATTGTGCGATGATGATTATGACGTGCTAATGTTACACCTGGCCCGAGCCACCTTCGAGCCCAGGTTCAGACGAGACGAGACGAGAGAAACCACCACCATCGCCATCACTACCACCAGGTAAAATTTATAACAACCTAATTTTACAATGATTACATATAATTTTCTGCAATGTAATCCACATTTGGTTATTTTATTACTGTTTGTAGTTATGTGATCTGTTGAAGACGTAGTAATTTTTCGTTTCGACATTCCTACCTAATTCAGAAAAATTGGATAGTATAACCTATAGATTCCACAAAGATGTAATTAATATAAATAAAAAAAGAAAGAAAGGAGTGTAATGAGAATGTGGGATGAAAGACTACAACGAGGACACTCTAGGCTCTAGAGTCCAGTAAGACATGGCACGATAAAGCCAATTAAATACTCGAGTCTGGTTAAGTCACGAGCTAGAATAACAGAAGAGTGTGTATGAGACGGTGTATGCATGTGAATGTAGCAAGGAGTGTGTGCCAAGACGTTATGTGGTGTTCCATCTTCTCTACTTACTCCTGTGGTATTAGTTTATTAAAATAAAATGATATGATGCCATTGTATTTTTCCTGTCGATTACTTACATATCTTCGAATGGAGGTTGACAATTTTTTTCTCGTTATTATTGTAAAATATAAATGTAGGACGGTAGTACTGTACAACTACAAAATTATTTATTTATTTATTACATGCTGATAGTTGTTACAATTTTAGAGTATTTTTTTGCTGGCCTCACTTTGGATGTCCCTGTGTTATGGCGGATGAAATTGATAGATTGATTGGATAGTATTATAGAAGCGGTACATATGCAGTTGATGAGAACGATAAAATTATCAAGTATTCAAATGTAAAGATACAAATATAAAAAAAATGGAATGAATAACATTAAAAAAACGAGTTACGTTACAGATAACGATGTTCTTAAAATTCACAATGAGAATCACATAAATTTACGTAAATATGAAGTTAAGATACGTAAATGTGTTGAAATTACAAAATTTCGCACGCTGGAGTTACACACTCACCGAGTGTAAGTTTTTATGTGAGAATTAATAACGATAGTTAATTACTGAACAAGGAACACAAGATTGTGCAATATCGTTTTATGTATTATAACTAAACCACACGAAACAAGAGGCAGATTTTTAATTTTATTTCTCGCAGAGCTATTATTTTGCCAGTGTCAAAATAACACTTGGATGGGAAGAGCTGCGGCTATTAAGTAACGTATCTTTCTATTTCTTTATTATGAGTATTTGAAAATTGACTACCAAATACGTCAATCATCTATGAATTATTTTACGTCTCGCGATTATAGCACGTGTATCGATTACGTGAATTGTAATGCTCGCTTAAATAACCTGTCGCTTTGCTTGCTTAACCGCGGTAATTATTGTTTGGTATATTAAACTTAGGTTGGGTAATCTCATGAATGTGAAGCGCCGTAAGAGATGATCCTCAATAATTTTGGCGTGACAAACAGACATAAGAAATGGCAAATATCAAAAATATACGAAGAAGCCGCTGCATTCATGTTTGATGATGATTTAATTTATGAATAACCGATATTATGCAACTATTAATGCATTATAAACAACATGCAAAATGATATCCTAGGCGAAAAGAGTCATAACAAACATAATATGAAATTTCAATAAATATAGAATTTATAATTTAAATGTTATTCTATTATTTTCTCATTGTTTTTTTTTGTCACTTGGTCTATGTACACTGTTTGCATCTTAAGAATCGTTTACTTATAATATTTTAATATTAATGTTTTTAAGTATTAACATGTTATTTGTCCTCAATCTAATTTCCTTTTCTTTGATTTAAAAATGAATTCATTCGTTTCATCTGGATTTTTATACCCTTCTAGTATTTTTTTAAAAATCTATTAATGTACATATGCACTGTTATACTCATATCTGAACCTTTTTCTCATGATTTATGATGGTGATCATGATTTTAGATATTTTTAATCTGTTTACATATTATTTTCTCCTTGTTAGTTAGTTTTATTAGCTTAATTAATTCAGTATGAAGCGCATTTGAGGTGAAATATCACAAAACTGCGCTATTATTGTTATTATTAATGTTTTATTATTTTATTTTATAATTGGTTCTCCCTATGTATGTATTTATAACCGCACACTTTGTATATTTTGGTTTGATTTTGTACCCTGATGATGCTTATGCTAAGCGATACCGGTCGGTCATAAAAAAAAATATATTCGGGGTCTTATACAAAGTTATTTTTTCATTTCTTCAAATATAGAATTTGAATAACGGTAATTTAACGGAATTAACGGCTTAAAGTTTCAATTTGTTTTATATAAAGTTATAGGGGATTAGGAGACTTTTGGTATGTGTTCCGAATATTAGAAGAATGACCACAGCACAGTTTTTTTTTTGTCAGAGGAAAGGCGTCTAGTTGAACGAAAAATCCTGGGAAAACAGGTGCAGAAGCTGCAAGTCTGAATTGGATCAAGGCGTAAGGCCGTAAGTCGTCTGGAGATACCTTATCGAAGCAAATGGTCCCCAGTCTGTCCAGAAAACGGGAATGAACATGATTTGATAATCTACATACATTAACTAACTAACTAACCATCACGCCGTTTCCCCGCAGGGGTGGGCAGAGAGGACGGACCGCCATACAACTCTGTCTTGGCACACACTTATTGCTTCATTCACATTCATACATCGTCTCATACATACTGTTCTGTTATTCTGACTCTTCACATGATCCGATTTAAGTATTTGATTCACTTGATCGTGCCATATCATTCTGGGGCGTCCCCGACTTCTTCTTCCATTCACTTTCGCATGATATATTATTTTCACACTCCTTTCTTCGTTCATTCGCTCTACATGTCCAAACCATCTAAGCATCCCTTTCTTGTATATTCATTACACTTACATCAGCCTTGCATTTTTAACACGGTTATACATGGTTTTACCGTACATACGTCTCGGGGATCTCATTTCCACAGCATTCAGTCTAATTTCATCCATCCTCTGCCAGTTCCATGCCTCACTGCCATACATCAGGGTTGGTGGTTGGTATAAGTACTTCATTGTGGACTGCTAGCTTTGCTTCTTTGGACAATTTCTTGTTTGCGCCAACCTAACCTAACCTAACCCTAACCACGCCCGAGTCTGGAGAAAATCAAAATTCCTGACTACACAAGGTATCGATCCTGGTGTATTATTGCTCTGAAGATAGCACACATAGGTTTGTGATTTGATCAATTACTGTGGAGATACTGGAAATGGGGATAATAAATACCTACGTTCGCTTTCTCAAATCAAGGAAATGTCTGCATACTTCTACAGGCTCGGAGGTACGATTACTGTTAATCTCACAGTGGGTTCCTATTAATACTGAGCGAAGAATGTGGTCGGTTTACCTGTTGAAATTCTGTTCCGCCAGTCATGATTATTGCACTCTGCATGTACCTGATAATTTATTGCAGGAACGACTTTTCTGCGGCATTTTGCGGGTTCGTTTTCCGCTGTCTTCGGCAGAAAAATTATATATTGAGGTGGAGTTCAAAAAAAATATTATCGGCATTGGCAGTTAGTTTGTAGTGGTTTGATATTGGTTATTGAGTTTGATGTATTTACACGACTTGAAAGCTCATCGAAAGAATAATAATAATAGTGATAAATGCATTCAGAAAATATAATCGCATCGCATCATATTTTAAATCGATTATTTTTATCACATACCACCCGATATGTGTGCACGTTTCAACGTGTTATAATTAAGGTTATTACGTACTTAATTTGGAAATTTATAAAAATTGAGTTTATTTTTTTTGTTGTTATTGGAATGGTTTATAAATTTTCAAGGTAACTTAGGAAAAAAACTATCTTCTCTTCAATTACGTAAAACATTTTCTGACTTGGTTCATTATTTTTCTTATATTAATTTAAGGACAGAAATACGTTTGTAGTTGAAAATTAATAACATTGTATTATATTGTTGTTAAATTATCACTTTTTTCACACCAGTCGTATTGCGTTCACCAGTCTGAAATTATCAGCTTTGAGTAACTCCAAACCAACTACATTTTTATAATGCGAGATAGACAGAATGAATACAGGAATTCAATAGATGGAAAAAAGAAATCTGCTTGATGCATACATCTGACGTGCTAATGAATGATATAACTTATATTATTACCCTGTATTACGCAAAACTATGGCTTTATGGCAAAGCACGGGAAGGAAATGAGATAAGGTAGTAAACTGGTTAGTCTAGTACCTAAACTAAGTGCTGCTCACTTTTCTAACGTTTCTTCAATGCATAATTATTTCGAAAGGAAATTCGAATCAGCAGACATTCACGAGTACACAGTGTACCCGAGAGCATAAATGCTGATATAAAGGAACATTTAATAATTACTTAATCTTACGAGGTAGTTGAATAACCTTTCTTTACTTTCAAAGCCATACAAAATATAACTTGTATTTCTCAAGTATTATTTTCTTGTGCATGGTTTGAGAGAGGTTATAAAACGTTTAGCGTCGCTCGAATGATTTCTCGCCAATAAAATGCGTATAAAGTTATGTATCTCTCTCTAATATCCACATCATTTTAAACAATAAAGTCAGTTATTTAGCACAGGTATTTAAACTTGGTTTCCGTAAGGAAAAGTCTTCGCAGAGTAAAAGCTCGCGAGTTGACACGCCATCAATTTTCTGCCGGGAACCTGTTGGCCAACCGATTTATTGCAATTTTGAAACGCGGACAATAAAGCCGACACACACTTGCCATTACCACGACAAGACTATCAATCGAAAACCAGTCGACAACTGGTGGAAAGAAAACAAATACAGCTCGAGGCTTAATTCCCGAATAAAGTTGTCTTGACCCACAATGTTCTAGACATTCGACTAGTGATGCCGATCTCTATTGCAGCTGAGAATGTTGTATTAAGCCGCCTTAAGTGTTGTCCAACTATACACAGGATAGAATATAGTTTTGATATATGATATCTATATAAAAGAAAGTATATTTTCATTACGAGGAGTTAAAAAAAAGATTTACGATCCAATTGAAGCTCTTTCTGGTACTTTGCTTCAAGCTTATATTTGTAATAAACGTTTATAGTTTACTTTTCACATTCTACAGATACGGAGACATTATGAATATGCGTAAAGTGCCATTTATAAACATAACCTAAATTGAGTTCAATGAATATTTCAACATCAATTCGTTTTTATAAATCTGTCAAAAGTCTTTTCCTACTGTCATGTCAGTTGTGCCTGTTTTTACTGCAAGTTGAATGCTGAATACAAATTAAGCATGGAATGCTTGTGGAATAAAAACATGCAAATTTTAACCGCTCTTTGTAATACCGTCTGAAATATTTTGTATTATGAATGCAGTAGATGAATGAAGAACCTATGAACTATTACAAATGAGAAAGAGTTGTTTATTTTTTGTTGTTTTTGCCATGTTCATAAACTCGGAAATTGATTTCGTAAATGGTTTTAATTTTCGTTCTGAGAATATTTGCATTCTTAAACGAATCTTTAATATTAGGTTGATGCTCGTTCAATGAAAGTGACTCAATTCGAAAGTTAAAAAAACTGCTTTACCCATTTAAATTACAATCATCACGATTTAGATAGTATTTTTTTATTGTTTTTTGCGATGGCTTTACAGAAAAGTAAAGTGTTATACTTGCCTACTCTAAAAAAAGATATTCTTCGTAGGTTTTAGGTATAGTTGTTACAATTTGCCGTAATCACGTAATTAGAAATTGGTGTCAGTGGCAAGGAATCAATTGAAAAAAAAAACAACTTATTAAGTATGTTTACGACCTGTACACTACGCACCTACTTTGCCATTGTCAAATAAAGCAAGTTATTTTTTTATACGATTGGTTAGTAGGTCATATACCAGATGTTAATTTTCTGCAGACAAAACTGTTAACTTCCTGAATACAAAATAACAAACAATACCTCTTACTAATCTTACCATGCATTTTTCAACTTTAATTTGCATATGGGAAATATTATTTGTGTAGGTCGGAATATTCCTTTGTTGTCCCAAGAAGCGGTGAACATTCATATGTAACATCATTTTTTTACTAATAGGTATACTTTAACACCACAAAAAATATGTTTTAAAGTAACGACGTGATGTTTGTGGAGACATCAACGAGCGGTTCCCACTTATATTTAATTCGCAACCCGTTCTTTCACAAATGCATATTGCTTTTCATAGTGTTGCTATCGGTGCTATTTAGACTATCTGATATCATACTATACTTAAATTCTTAGATTTCTAGATAAAATTGAGGTATTTTTTTTAGCGATTAGATATGTAATTCGTCCGTATTTAAATTCCAGAGAACTTTTCGAAAGGTGTGAAGTTTATGAGTATTACGATATTTTAATGCGTCTATGTAAGAAATCGAAGTAAATAGCCACATTTTCCTCCCGGAATTGGCTAAGAATTACTTAATACCTGTCTATATTAATAACTTTAGATTTATTGCATAACAGGTTTGTACTGTTTCAATATTTCTACCAGTTAAAAACATTTCTCGTCTTTTTATAAATGGACAATGTTCTGATTGCATTTACATTTTTTTGGCGAATCGAATAAAATGGAAAGTTTTTGAAGCGTGAGAGAAATGTTAAAAAGGATTATTGCACACATGAGGAAAAAACAAAACAAAAGGATTATTGTCCATGTAATGCCGAAATATGCGACAGGGTTGCTAATTGTTCAAACAGAGTTGTATTTTAAATTAGTAACATACTATAAATTTATTAAGGTTGGCGTGAATTTTTTTTAATCATCACTTAGGTTGGGGAGATAGAGACTTTCATCACATTTCACATCATCAGAATTGAATGATTATCACAATTTTTTTACATTTGACCGGTCCACTGTCAGTCAGTTTCGGTTTTTGAACAAATTTTAATCAGCTACAGAGCATAGGGGTCATTCTATTATACTTGTCAGCTGATCAAATTATGTTCAAAAACTGAAACGGACCTAGAATCGACGTTTAACTGGAAACCTTAAAATAATAAAATAGCGCTAATCGTTGAATTGTGACGATGTCAAATGTGACGAAAGATTGAAACTCCCCAACCTAAGTGATGATTTAAAAAAAATCTCTAACATCAAAATGTTTTTTTTGTTGTATTATTGTCATTGAAAAAAACCGAAAAAATTATAATTCCATGTTTAATAATTAATGAAAACGTTTTTTCTGGTACCGAAGCCATTAAAAAAATAGTTTAGAATTCATTGCTGATCTCATATTTTATATAACACTGTGAAAACAAATTTTAGCATTTATTTCTAAGAATTTGGGTAGGTTCTACCTTTTTTGACGCATAAGTTGGTAGATATTACAATATAAAAATTCGAATTAATGATTTCGGCACTATACAAAAACAAGACGGTGAAATCATTTACCGGCTGAATAGGTCTATACGAGTACTTCTGTAATGTGGCTGTGTTGATGCATTATACACACAAGTCAAAATATGAGATTTTGAGATAGTCAACGCATAAAATGCAAAAAAAAACTCTAATTTATTTTTTTATGTTTTTTCAACGGTATATTATTTTATATGGTTTCAAACGAGGAGTAAAAAAAATAGCTATCTCAACCAACCTCAATAAATGTTATTTAAAAACACGAAAAAACTTTTCATTCTCGTATCTTTCATAAATAGACCCTTCATACGTAGACCCAGCATCCCCAAAGATGACATAGGGCCTGAGGGAAATTATTTTCCCTGTACCTTCTTGTGTGGAGTAAATATAAAATAAAATTATACTAGTTCATAAGTAAGTGTTAACAGCGAATGGGGTACAATTTGAACTCCGTTTATATCTTTATGATAAATATTATTATCTTAATCAAATACGATAGCGTAGTTATTTATGCATACCTACAAGTAGTAGATGTTGCGCCTTACTCAGATATTTTCAAATTGTGGTGAAGCCACTGACAACCTATATATTCAAAATATATTGACACCCATTAAACATATATCGCTTCTAAATTAATGTTTTAATAACACATTTTTTAACGTTTTTACACTATTTATTTTTAGACCGGACCAGCTTCAGATTATTAGGTCATCTTCAGACTGGTACATATATTACTTAAACTACGGTATTAAAACATTTTTAGGTGTGGATAATAATGAATTTTTAAAAAAGTATTAATTCGTTTTTTTTTTCACTTCCCATACAATCATCACATTTCCAAACAAATTGTTAAATTTTGTTTATATTATTATATTACGATTTAAAAAATATATCTGCAAACCTTATTTTAAATTATGTATGTTAAACTTTTATCTCGAGAACTCTTCCCAGCGAGACAGGCAAAAATATTAATAAATAAATAAATTATTTGTGAATAATAACAGTTTTTCTACTTAAGTACATATTTTGTTCGTAAATTGTAATCCAATATTGATAAAAAGTCATTATCATTAATGGGGCATCGTTAGTTTCCCAAAATATATTGGCACATTCATATAATAACAGACTAACAAAAATTAACACGATGAACGGTTTAAAATCTATTTAGTTCGAATGACTATTCATTTATGTCAATAAACAATGGTGGTTCATTGATAAGGCCAATGAAAACTATAATTAGTAATTCATGGTCATTCCTGACCCAGTAAACCGGGCTGTGTGCGGTGAACTTTCATAGGTTTCACCTCTGTCGGGGCATGCGTAATGTTTTTATCATTTATCGACCAATTAGAAATCCGAGGCAACGAACCCGCATCCTCGTCTAAGAAACCTATGACAACAACTGCATTTCAATCAAGTGAACAAATTACAATATTGTGCGTCGCTGAAGCAAGTCAATGCTACTTTTAAATACATATGTGTGCAAAATAAACACCTAGGTCCGTGTTTTTACAAATACCTAACAAAAAGTAAGCATTGGTGAAAAGTGAGATGACAGGCATTGAAGGTTGTATCCTACTAATGAGAGAGTTTAAACGAATCTTAAGTTCTCAAATATTTTTTTATTGTTTGCATGATTTTAAAGAGTTGAAGTTTTGAGTGGTTTTTATTTGCGAAAAATCAAATACCTCGGATTTGTCATAAATTTGTCTCCGGAAGTGTTTTTTCTTGATTCATTTGTAAAACACAATATATTATAAAACAAAAGTAATTATTTTGTTCGGTTAGCTATTATTTTTTTACGCGTAACAATTATTTCAGAGTTTGATAATGACTTTGCAGGGCGAAACGGCTGTCACGCGTGAGAATAGAGCGTAGAGAACCCAGCAGAATTTAACAATAACAAAAAAAACTTCAAAATTTCATGGAACGGCAGTAGGTCGATAACACGTATAGCACACTGCCTGTGATTTAATTCTATCTTTTTTAACAATCAATGAAGTCTGATTTGACAGATGTACCTAATTACTTCGAACGGAGGCTGCCTCATGATCTGCTAATTTGTAATTGCAAGGCAAGTGTGTCAACTAGACGCGAGAAAAGGCAGTTCCACAGCTGGCCCAGCAGTAAGAAAGTCACGTAGAACTTTACAGAAAATGTATCAATAATCGTTACTAGAAATTACACGCAAGACAAACTATGCCGTTTCTTTTTGCGCGGTGACTCAATTTTAGTCGTTTTGATAGTGCGGCGTAACGGAGATACCGGACGTGGAAGAGAAGACTTGTACAAGAAATCAGTAACAAGATAGTCTTGTTTGTATATTATTGTGATATTGAATTATTTGACCACAGACTAGGTAGAGGAAAAGTCATTCTTATGTCCGTTCGGGCGAAACTTTGAATTCTTGCCGGAGAAATAATAATGTTGGGTTTACTTTTTACTGTTTTACCGGCCAGTTACTTTCATGGGTCGGGAGATATTTAATGCAATCGAGACTTGCCCAAACAAGGGCTAAAGACGTTCATATAAACTTGTTACTCGTAAATACGTGTAATTACTCGGTAAAATGTGTCTTTATGTGGGAATCCATGTGTGTGATGTTAAATTCTTGTTTGGTGGAACGTCTGTAGAGTTATGATATTATATACATTGCATTGAGTCGTGTGTGTAATTCTTAAACCTGACATTCCGATATGATAGATAGGTTATAATTTGACGATTTTCCCTTTTTTATTTAATTATGCATGTTTGGAAAATGCTGTCTATTCATTTTGTACAACATTTTGATTTGGAAAAATGGAAGAATATCCACGGCGCGCCGCTGCATTATAGCTAGATATTAATGACAATGAAGTAGGTACATTGCAAATTTGAATAGAAGCAAGTTGAATCAACTTGTTACATTTTGGCCTACCGTTTAAAACAAATTTATGCATGACATGTGAACGATTAGTAGCAACTTTTTTTGCGAGACAACATCTGGTTATTAGACATCAGAAATATTTTAGACGTGGTTTTTTGTCGCTTGGTCTTGGTATACCAAATGAAAAGAGACTGACAAAGAACACATGGAAGATGGAAGGCTTGCAATCATGAAAATGATTTATTATTCGTAAATGATAGCAACATTTTAATGATTAGTATCAAAACATGAATATCAATGGTAATTAATGGTTTATTTATTATTTTGTATATGGGTAAACCTAAAAAAAATTACATGTTATTATCGAGGGATTTCGTACGGATTTTTTATTAAAATTAATACGAACTAATAAAAATAATTTTAATAAAAAATCAGTACAAAAAACTGACAAAGCTCTAAAATTTACGTTATCTCAATACATAAAAATGTAGGTGAGTAATGTGTTTTTGTACTTATTAAAAATTCTTTCGTTAGTAAAATGTATTGTCCCTACAATTATTTATATGTTATATTATACTCTATTCAATCCGTACTGTGAATTACGCGATTTCGAGTGAATTTTCTTTTAGCTGCAATCTTACGATCTTTCACTACTTTCTTTATTGCAATTAAAACTCTAGACTGCGTTATCAATTATTCAAATCGAAAACCACTGTACAAGAAAGTGTTTGAATAATATACACAAAATGTATGAATATACAGGCGCAGAGCATCGCCTAGTACGAAAATCTCATTTGTGTAAGTAAGTGGCATAGATTAATTGACATGCGCTACCGTGATCCCAATAAAACGCGGAATAATTCATTCGGATTCAGAGTATTATAGCAATTTCCCAGAATTGTTTTAAATAATAATGCGATTACAAGATTGCTTCAATTTGACCCATTATGATTTGTGCTCGTATTAACCAACATGGTGTTGAGCTATTATGCTTAAAATGGCAGGAACGCATGACTTATGTGAGAAATGCTATAATTGAACATTTCACTGATTATCACACACTAAAAGATTTTACAGTTTGGTGAAAGTGATGACACCCAGGGTGAGTACCCATAGAGAGGCTTTCACGCAGAAGTGAAAAGATATGAAGGCTGGTAATGCTTTGAAGATGTGTGTGCGATACGTGATATATCACGTGAGTGTTATAATAAATATTAAAGTGTGAAAAAAGTAATGATCGTGCTTCTTAGCAATGATGTAGGAGTTTTGTATATTTTGGTTTGGGGAGAACACTTTGAAATAGGATTCATGTTATACTCGTATTCATAACAAATTTTGTTTTTTTTTTATAGCAATAGTCATTATTTTTCTTTTATTTTTTACAGTACATACTTAGCGTTTCTTTATCTAATACTACCACTAGGTATTAATATTATATTTTCGTTGAAAGCAATTACTTTGTGGTTTAACATATTCAATGGGATGAAAAAATAACTTTGTATAAAACTACATATATATATATATATATATATATTTATGACCGACCGGTTTCGCTTAGCCTAAGCAAAAAAATACAAAGTGTGTGGCTATGTATACATGTATATGTAACCGCACATACAAATATTATTCATGTAATCCTTATAATTGCTAAATTGAAATAATCACCTCCCTAACTAACATAATTCTTGTGCTTACGGAGAGAGTACTATCATGAGTTACATAATTTAATTTGCACGTGCAGATACTTATAGATTAATGATTAAAAGATGCGCGTATATGATACGTATGCACAAACTTCTTTTTAGTTAGATATAAAGTGATTTTTTAAATTTACTAGTTAATTTCATCTTTAGGAAGATTGTTCATGGATGAGTATGAGTAATGATGTTGTGCCGTTGTCGAATTAAGTTTGGGAGTTATAATTTGGCAAATCGTTTTTGCTCTAGTGCTTACTGACTGCAATTCAAATAATAATGTATTTTTAACGAATAGAGATACACATATTTATTAATAATTATTATAATATTCCACTACGAAGCTACTAATTTTTATTAGTAATTATTAAAAAAATACATTATCTGTTAATTGATTGATTGATTCACAATTAATTTTAAAACACTAAGTAATAATAAGCACCGTGAAAGATGTACAGATAATATACAACCTCAACAAAACATTCTGATGATGCAATTTCAACGCCGAGTGCCACACAATGGATTATTATAAAACATTTTTTGCATATGAACCTATTCATTATTCATATTGCGTGATGCCGATGATAATAATAATTGACCACTCATAAGAAATTATATTGACTTGTTCGATGAAATCATTGGTGTTTTTGAGAGACTTTGAGATGGTGATTATTAGATTTTTGAAAATCACCAAACCTGTATGGCGAAGTTATTTCCTAAGTCACATATTTTTGACTGGTAAACACAGTAAATCAATAAGGCAACTGCTTTTTGGTCGGAATTTTAGTCGTGACGGGCCTTTGGCATATTATCACGGATAAAAATAAATCGCCGACTGGTGGTGACTCAACGTTGTAATATTTTATATGAAAAACAAAGCACGATATTGTATGCATATTTTTAGTTTCAATCACTTTGATTCCTTACGAGTATGTTTACGATGATTTTTGGTAACATTATTTAAAATCTTGCATATATGAAACTTTTTTTTTTATAAATTCTTAAGCCGTATTGCGTTTTGTTTTTCTTCTTTAGACTACTTCTTTGTCAAGCATTGAAGTGTTCATATTTTCTGATGATGGGCATTCAAAGACTCTCTGAAACATTGGCATAAGCGATAAATTGGCAAATTAAGCGGGTAACGACAATGGTGAATAAACCACGTATAGTCGTATTCCGAGGCAGAGCGGTTAACTTATTGGTTCTTAACTTAGAGGCAGCGGGTTTAAAAACCGCAGATACTCTCAGAATCGCCCTGGTGAGAGATCGGCATAGAAAAGTCGTTTAAAAGAGCTTTAGATTTGTTTAATTACCATATGTGATTAGTCACATACCCCGAGTTTCAATAAGTTAACTCGAATAAATGTATGATTAATTGAAAAAATATTTTAAATTTTATTGGTTTTAGATTATATTTTGGTTAATATTTAATTTTGTATTTTCTTTGACGAAATTTTATTGTCAACATAAAAAAAAAAAACATCTGAACGAAAAAGTTATTAAGTATCACTTAAAATGAGCTTCCATAAAGTAATATACAAAAAAAAGATTATTCAGTAGTTGTTACCCGTGAAAAATCAGAGGGTGTAAATTGACTAGCCAACATTTTTTATTGTTGCTTTAATCCACCCGTTTCAAATATAGAATAATGTCTGCTAAAACAAATTATAAGCAGGTACTTTATTACGTAGGTAGGGACTTGAAAATATTTAAAAAAAATGATATTGATGAGTTCCAAATTTGAAAAGAAACGCTCATACTTGTGCTCACAAAGGAAATTATTTATAGTTCATTTTTTGACCTTGCTATTTTTGAACCTTTGTTGAAAGAACAACAAAAATCGCTTTATGCAAAGGTGGCGGAGTCAGGAAACTTGATTTGATCACGTTTTGAGAATGCGGCTTGTGCACGAATTGCAAAAAGCGTAGCCTTTTTACGACCATTTACAGAGGCGTTAAAAGCGTTTCTGTTACCAATAAAATATTCAGACGACTTTAACTTAGTCCTTGAATGAACTGCTATCGCGTCAAAAACGAACCCACATAATACTAGACACACAATGCACGACAAGATACTAATGTACCAATTTAACGACCAATCAGTTAAAGATTTGAAACTGATTTGATCGCCTACAGCTTTAACTTTATGAAATACAGTCAATTTTTTTTCGATAAAATTCTCCCATGACAGGTGATTTATTTAATTAATAATGTTCCCTTTAAAAGCTGTTTTATAATTTTTGGAAGAATATATAAACTCAACATTGTATATTGTAACATACAGACCGGGGTCTTCCAAATATGTAAAGAAAAGAAAGTTATTTATATTTTGCATCGTGGCTTGACTCAAATTCGAGTAATTTCCCTTTGAGATTATCGCTCAACTTTAATATAAAACCAGAAATTCAGTTGATCCCACTTTATTCTATCTGACGGTGAGCTCTGGCTTCATGAAATTTGAACAGATTTTCTTTTGTGGAATACCTGTTAATGTTTCTATTTAAAGCTAGCAAAGTTATATTCACAATGAGCTTAGAAATATTCACTTATTAAATATAAAGAACGACGTGCCAATAATGCCATAGACTTGGAGAAACAATGTATGGAGAGAGAGCTAATTATTTTTACCCAACCGATACAAACTTGCGATAAATCACGTTCTCCGGGTTTTTACGTTGTACACATGAGAGAGAAAGAGACAACAAATATAATACTCCGCTTCTACGTACTGTCACAATGATCTTGGGCTCCTAGGTCACCGCGGGACTCCGCCCACATTTTTTACTATGCCACTAAACTTGACACAACTAAACGGTTTTTAAGGTTAGATGCTATATTTTTGTTGATATCAGTACTATGAAAAAGTGGTTATACAAATAAACAAAAAAAAATGTCGATATGTAATATAAATGGATGTATAAATACCCTAGCCTTGGTCTTAGCCACGCCCAGGTCCGCCGAGTCAGGTAAAAATCATCAATAACTGACTACACTGCCTTGCATTGATACCACTCCATATACTATAAGGCTACAGATTATTGGTTCATACTACTTTTTAATTGTTCGAAGATATAAGATGTCGATAAAAGTTTGTTGAAACTCCGACCGAGACGGGTATGGGTAAAAGAGTATTTTTTGTTTTTATTCAAATGCCTATTTAAATAATTTAAGTTGCGTGTTACGCACGTAAACTAGTGCTTTTCTCAGCTGTATTTCTCTTGAAGAGGCGTAGTAATTGTTTGATTATTACCTTCTTGGAACTGAAGATAAGTATTCACAAACAAAACCTGTCACTTTGATGACTGGGGGCCATCGTATTGCAAACGCGTCAAGTACAGAAGTTACGAACAGTTTTCTAGTTGCGGAGCGAGGCATTACGTCGGCAGTTAGCAGTTAGTTGAGACTATTTACCTTGGGATCCGGTTTTCTACGTGTGTGGAGATGGAATTTCTAAAACAAACTGGAAAATGAACACCGGAAAACTAAAGCTGGAAGACTGACGGGTGATTTCGAAAAGTTTTCTTTTTTAAACGTGCGATTGAGAGCCGGATTTCTAACCAACCTGTGCGGCAATGGTCGATGGAATGGTGATGCCATGTAACATAATTCACGTAGATCGCGGATGCTGACTATTACGTTTAGATGCCATGATTCATGAATGAATGTTTTTACACCTTGTTTTGCATATATGAACATCACGGTCAATTGTAGAATTTTGTGTTAATAAATTGCATTCACCACTTTATTTATGGCCAAAGTTAAGTCGTATAGGTAAACTCTGTTCTCCAAAAAACCGATTAGTAATTTTAAATAAGATAGATGCGTTGCAACTTAAACTAATTTAATTACGAATATTACTAAATTGGTCTCTATTCATTTTTGATCACTTACAATCTCACTGGAAATTATTTCAATCTATTACGTGATTTATTATCGTATCATACGTGGTTATTATGAAGAACTTCATTTTTATTTTAAGGTTCCCTTTTTCAACAAATAATATTAGGTATATAAATAAATTAAAACCTAAAAAATAAATAAAAATATACTGATTTTTTGTTTGACAAGAAAAGTTTAAAAAGATTTTATTTTTTGCATAAATTGCAATCGTTGAAGAGGGAAGAACATGAAAAATAATCTTACCGAGTACAAAATGATTGAAAATAGAATAAAAAAAAGTAAGAATTTTCTTTTCTATTTTTTCAAATTTTGTTGAAATGTTGTTCAGGCACATCACCGACTTCTTTCATTCAATTGCGTGTCATAATATGCTCCTGATGCAGTAATGAATTGTTATATATTTTTTAAAGAAAGACTAATAACATTCCTAGGTTACGAATTCTACTACCATCATAATAAGCGGAAGACGTTGCTTGTGCAATGATGGAAGACTTGCCAAGATGGGAATCCGACGCGTTTTTTCACTGAACTACTAACCGGTCAAAATTATACCGTTATGTTCTAAAGTGCAAAGAAGAGGAAGAAGCAAAAGCGGATAAATAAATATTTAAGGGTATGGAAGAAAATACACGGGATTTACAGGAAATTAAGTTAAAAATGAGAAGCAGTTAAGTTTTATTAATGAGTGTAAATCCTTTTTCAATCGAAATATTTCTAATTAACATAATATATTATGTTAAGCGCTGATACATAACAAACCTACTCAGCAAGTTTACCATTCAACGAGCCAACAGCTTTAAGGCAACATCAACATACAAGAGTTATGTGTAGTGTTTGAATGAAGTACGCGATTGGAAAAAAAATACTGCTTATTATGTATTATGAAATGTAAAGAGTGAGAAATGAAACCTCTTTCACTTCAGGTATTTGTTACACAACAAAATTGAGTAGCACATACGAGTATTGATGAAATCGTATTTTGAACAAGTGTTTGAATATAAGAAAATGTAATTTCTTTGACAAATTATTGTCAGTAGCGGCTTCTTTGAATTAAAAATATTGTAATTTTTTAGCCGAATTTCAATTTTTTTTCAGAATTATTATTTTGAATTGGTCTTGTTCAATCTGTTCTCTATCACAGTAAAATCAATCCCCGTAGTGGAGCGCTAAGATCCTTTGGTCAGAGCCCAAAGCTTTTGAATTCAAAATCCGGCATAGCAAACCTTCCGACTCAATGTGTAAACCACTACGCTATGACCACTATTTTCATATATTATGAATTGAAAATATTGCGTTTTTGATCCTTGCCAAAAAATGTCCCCATCGTCTTCTTCTTATTCTCGTATCCTATTTTTTTCAACTTTAAAACAATTCTCAGCAGACACTCATTAATAATTAATTATATTAATAGTTATATTCTTAATAATCTGGTAATCTTGTCCTTATATTCTTAATAGTTAGGTAAATTTGTCCAATATTAGGTATATTTCCTGTAAAATTTATCATTAGTATTTAATAATCTTCTCAGTTAACGTTTTGTCTCTTTCAATTCATATTATCTGTCTCTTTCTCTCTGTTCCTTTGTTATAATTTAAACGTTAATTTATTGTTTTCTCTTTGTTTTGTTATTTTATTTTATAATTTGTTCTCCCTCTCTATGTATATACTATAACCGCACACTTTTTTGTATTTTTGTTTAGTTTAATTTTGTACCCCGATGATGCTTAAGCTAAGCGAAACCGGTCGGTCATAAAAATTAAAATAATATTTGTGGTTTTTTACAAAGTTATTTTTTCATTTCTTTAAAATTAATTTGTAAAAAAATCCTTCAATCATCGCTGCGAAACAAAAAAAAATGGTTGTCACATGTCTAAAAAAAATTACTGTTATTATTCCAAAGTGTGTGGAGGTTAGTGCAATCCCACACACCCCATAAAGTATATACCTACATACACACACAAATAAGAGTGAAAGATGTATAAAAATAATAATGATAAACAATATGTCGAATATTAATATGTCATGATTACAGAGTCTGTAGCATTGTTAATCATATTATGTTCTTTAGCATGTACTTAACAAGTCTTCAAAAGCTTCCTTTATAATATTGTGTTAAAATCAGCATGTCATCAGCATAACTTACATGGTTTACTGTTTTGCCATGAAGTTGACATCCGATCCTTTGCAGTTAGTTGTTGACTTAGTCCAGCCGTGTACAAAACTAACTAACTGTGGTGACATGCATCCACCCTGTCTAACACCCGTGCGAAGGTAATAGGGTTTGATTTAGACACCCTCCCATCTTATTCTTGTTGTCTATGTCATATATCTAAAATATTTATAAACGATTTTGTAATAACGCATTATTCCCTAAACTTCAGTTTGGTCAACACGATCAAAATCCTTAATTAAGTCTAGGAAGCATGCACACTCGTATACTGTGGTGTTTTTGACTTGTGTATGATTTTACAACTTGTTCACGTAGAAGACAAAAGAGATTCGAGTGGCTGGGAGCCTCGAGCAAAATACATTTGAATTAAATTGTGAGGTCATGTTATAAGGAATCGCTATTCTGAATTCTTCTAACCAATCCTACATATGAATCAATACTTAATCTACGTAAATTAATATATGATGAAATTTATTTAAATTTGCTTCTGCTGGAGAATGTAACCAACAATACACATTTTTTTAATATGATTTTTCGATACTCATGTAGAAGGTACCCACACTGTCAATAATGCATACAAACATGAACATAATAATACGTATTCATTACGTGTAGTATTATGAGATATGATATACGTGCCTCAAAATATAAATACATATGTGTATATTTTTCCAAGGTGGGTCTACTCAAAGAGAAGGCGAGCTTTGTTATTGAAACCGGTTGTATTGTGTATATCTGAGGGTCCAGACTGGATGACATTGCATCTTACAAGTTAGTATTGTGATCAACTCATTTAAATTTCAGTCTTTCACTGACTTGTACGTACAGAAAGTTTGGAATACATTGGTACGCACGAATAGATTACTGGAAATAAATCAATGGTGGGACAAGACTGAAACCCGACGAGGAAATCAATTCCCTCTTTTATTATTTACCTATTTTATAAAGTCATTAGCTACTATTACTAGCTAATATTATTATTGAATAGCTTTTCATAGGGAATTATAGTTGATTACATATGTTACTCCATAAACATTTAAAAGCAGATTATTTTTCGTTATTAATTTTTCTTTCCGTGTTTGAAAGCAGATATATTTATTTGTCCCTTGTAAGGTTTTGAACCCACGACCACCGGCCGTTATTAACAGTGAAGATCATCATATTGCTTTCAGAGCTAAGGCGACATTATTATTCAAGGACGATTTACGACATTTAGGACTTTGGTTTATTTAGACTTACATTGGTTTTGATTTTCTTTGTTAACTGTATTTTTTGTACCTTAAAAAGTCAGCTGTGTAGTTGTCTTAATGAAGATAATATCACACGTACAATAATAGAAGGAAAATATTCTCAGAATCACTATTGACCACAGTGAAATAATTTCCTTGAACGGCGATGTCAATCTTCGTACACACTACTTTACTAGAGTTTAAAGCCTACTTGTTTCGGAAAAAAATCATGCCTTTCTCATGGCAGAATAATAAAATATTTATATATCATTTGAAAAGGGAAAGAAAAACAGAGGAACACGAGTGTTTTTTTTTTCATGTAAAACTTTGTCTTATCCACCAAAAACTATGATATCACGTTGAAAGAGCAATTAAATTACAAAAGCTCCAATACGTGCTTGTCGGTAGCTAACTTGAACAGTATAACCTTCTAGTGTTTGAGAAACGGTATACCATAGTAATATTATAAACGGAAGTCATTAATAAACTGTCGAGTGTTTCAAGTTTCAATATGCACCTATCCATTGGATTGATGACTGTTCACCAATGAACTTGTTTCCGGCTGTCATTTGCGGAATTGTGATAGTCGTTAAAGAAAATTTCTTTTAAATTACCTCACCGCATTGTTACCGGAATAGTGAAAATTATAAGCGTGTACTTCTCAGTGCTATCTTAGCATAAATTTATAAATTATGGTTGGAGATTTGCCCGACGAAATTTAGCAAACTTCTAATGCGTGTCGAGAAATAAAATTTGTAAATGTCAAGAACGCGTTGGTACTCACATACGAGTATTTCATATTCATTTTCCTGTATAGCATTTCAAGTACTAGGTCAAGGACTAATTTTGAAAAGCAACCTTGACGAATAAAGAACTTATTATTTAACAATAAATGACCTCGTCAGTACCTGAACTGATGTGTTAATTCGATATTATTTACAATAATCATGTATTCAATCGAGTTAAGAATTGACAGGTTTGCTAAATCGTAGAAGCTTTAAACATACTAGAAGTACTTACGTATTATTTTTAACATTGAAACCAATTAAAAACTTTTAAACATTGAAACGATAAAAACGTTGCTTCTTCTTCTGGAGCCCTCTCATATCATAGGTTAGCTATTATCAGGGAAATCTTAAAACCTGCAAACCACAGCCCAAGTCAACTCAACTCAGTGGAACTGCACTCGCACAAGCCAAGTAAGTTTAAAAAAGTGTATGTAGATACTAAATATGCTTAATGATTCAATCAACCTAAAAATATATACAATCACGTTACAGATGAGAAGATTACTTCGTTGATTAAAGGTGCATACGAGTACATGTTACCACGCTTCGCTTCGCTTTTTCCTCGGCCATGAACTGTCTTACCCTCCCCTAACAATTATAGGCAATTAGTAATGAAGCAATTTTCACTTGCGTATGCTGATACTATAATTAATCTAAGTACCGAACTACTGTGACAGCAGTGGATCGAAAGTTTAAATGCATACCTAACAACCGTTTTAAAATCGATTTAATAAATTGTGGTCGGTTTAAAAGGATTTACTTAATAAAAACGAATAAGCATAAAAATTGCTGCTCAGGGCTGCGTGCATCAATTTGGTAAATGATTTATAATGAATCTAATTATGACTGCGAAATTGTATTGAATTGACCCACGAGTTTATAAGATCTTGTAAAAAACAATGCTTAATTATTCAGCGGGAAAATATTTTCAGTAGATGAATTTTACCGAATCTTACTTTAACTTCACAGGGGGCACATCTTATCAGAGATGTTGTGCGGTGCTGATTATTAAAAGAGGGCATTGTGTGAACCTGATGCTCGAAGAGACCCATATAACAGGCGGGAGAAACCGGTTTTGCTCATAGTCGAAGGGAGCTTATATTTTATCAGGTATCTAGGTGCTCCAGACCAAAGGTGACTACCGACCCAATAGTATGGCGCACTCGTGATTTGTACAGGATCGGCAGCTATGTGCATACATAGCATATGCGGATTATGTACCTTAAGTACGATCAGTTCCTGCGATGCTATCTTAACTCTGGCTTCAATGGAGTCCCCACAGACCGCTTGAGGCTATACAGAGTATGTTAAAGGAAGCCGTGATGAGAAGTTTACTTCCTTTGAAAGAGCCGGAGATCATTAAGTTTGAATATATCTGCAGATGTATTAATAATAAGGACAAAGGAGTTTCATGTCAGAAATTGACTGTGTTAAACAAGGATAGTTTAAATTACTACCTAAAAATACCTACTATGGGAATATATTATCTTAAAAAAGGTGTGATGACTTAATTGCGACCATATTTGAATCGATTCCCGCTATTGTCTCGCACCATTATGGAAACGTAACGTTTACAAGGTGAGAGAAATGCCATATTGTCATTAGAGTGCAGTCTTTTGCTAATTGCTAAAACGTTTCCAACGGTACCGTGATGTTTTAATGAGTAGATACGCCGAAATGATCATGAGTCATATTTATGCACCATTATACAATTATTACGACTTTTTTGTTTTTATTTACTAATTAATATTTCATTTCACTTGGTTGATTTGGTTAGTAAATTATACAGCTCTCGTGAAAAAATTGAAAAAGTCCTAAAAAAACTATTGAAAATCTTAGACGCCAAAAAAGCATACTGTATGTTAAACACAAGAAAAATGAGGCTTTTGATTTCAGTAACAAAAAAAAAATAGAAAAGAAAACGCTAATTATCTTAGAATACGATGGGAATCTAACCCACGACCCCGGAATCAGAAAGCAAGTACTCTTGCCTCTTACTCACTTACAATATGAAATTTCACGAAGGCAGAAATAACACGTTTTTGACTCGCTTAACTCGTGAATTGGGGATCATTATGTGCACACATGTGGATACTTTAATTCTATATTAGCTTTAATTTAAAATATATTTAAAAAAATGCATAGATAAATGGAGTTGGTAGATACGTAGTGACTTAAAGACCGTGGCAATCATTTTAATTAAGCTTTACCGCCTCGGCTAATTTGCAGTCCGTCCGCTCTGCTTAAGTTAATGGTTGCACGCAAGGCTAACATAACAGGAATATGCAAAGCGTACTACCACACGTACCCACTCTGCCGTGCTTGCATTAGTAAGGCGAGTACCGAGCGCGGCTACCGCGTAACGGGAAGCCGGCTTTATAGGCCGTGCATAAGTTGCGTCATAAAGAGGTTCCTCTAAAGCCTTCTGATTTCAAGTATTGATGACATTTATCATTTTTGTGTTTACTGCATAGACATTTTTCTTGAAATAGATTTACTATTACGTATGCATATCGTCGCTGAAAAGGCAAAAGGGCTTAAGCGACACTTTGGTCAAACATGAGTTCAATATGCAGTTTGATCAGTTTTTTTAATTTTATTTCTGCATCGAAAGCTCTGACTCTCGTTTGATTCTGAAGACTTTTGTGGCCCTTCAGCCATCTAAAATATATTTTCCATTTTGAAGGAGGCTCGACTCAAGCGACACAAGTTTGGGACTTTTGAAACTTTTTTCGATTCAGGTAACTCAGTGAGAGCTTTGAGTTACCTGAGTTGACTTTTTTTTAAATATTCAACCTGGCACTGAAGACTTATGAATTTTATTGTAAAACAAAAAATGCCTGAAAGTACTCTGGTGTAAACTTCCCAAAATTGAGCTTCAGCCCTTTTGCCTTTCCGGCGACGATATTTGGTGGAAAATAAAAAGGTGGAGTAATACATAATACACAATAACATAAATCGATAAATTTTTCAGTCAGTTATAATGTGACTAATATGCTAATCTTTTAATATTTTCGTGGAAAGCGAACACTGTACGATGTAAAATTAAAATAAATTATAGTAAACTAACTCTGTTTTACATAAACTTTTATTTTATTAAAATGATGATATACGACAAAAAAATACATTTATTGGTAAATTATTACCAGGGAGTTAAAAAAAACTCCCGGAAGGACAAAATTATAAAATAAAATGTAATAATATTTTTACACAGACATACGAGTTTTAAAAAGGGAGTACAAAGAAGAGGAAACAAGCGAAAAAATACATCAAAAAGAGACTCATAAGAGTAGAAATTAATTAAATAAACATCATACATACAGTACAGAGGTTTTACAGATAGGATATATCACTGATTAATAAAATTGCCGAGTATAAAGCTTTTAAGCTCAATATTAACAACAGAATTCACCTGTTCTGATAATACTTGACTTAAAGCAATACGCAGTTGGCATCAAAAATAGTAAGAAACGCTGTTTATCTATTGTTATCAAAGTAACTGTGATTTAAAATCTATTTTATTATAGTATCTAATAAAAAAGTGGATGTGCACGAAGAATCTTTTTCAAATCATCGATTCGTCTTCTCATTGAGTATATCTGGAATCTAGAGCAAAAGATTTTATGTTATTCTACACTTTTTTGTCTAATTTGTCATTTACGATCGTGGAATGGATTGATAGTTGTGAAGAAAACACTTTTTGTTTCATTGATTCGGTTGAATGACAATAAAATGTTCTTCTTACTTAGCCCAGATTATGTACACAGTGCTCATGGTATCACGTCATGTTAAGGAAGGGAAATAAACCGTAGAAAACAATGCATGACCTGACATACTACAAGCTTCACATTATTTTAAATCAATGGTTTAAAAGAAAACTCAGATGTTAGTCACTCTCAGAATATTATGATAATATACATCTTTGTTTCACATTATTTGAGTATAACTACAACAAGTATCGGATTCAATCGTACCTTCTTCGGGACATAATTATATCTAAATAAAAAATGCAGAAATAAAAAATAGTAAAATTTTCTTAGTAATTTTGTCTTCTTAATGATTTAATTTATGAATAACCGATATTTTGCAACTATTAATTAATTATAAATAACATGCAAATTGATATACTATGCGGAAAGAGTCATAACAAACATAACATGAAATTTCAATAAATATAGAATTTATAATTATAGTTTAAATGTTATTCCATTGTTTTGTTATTTTATTTTATAATTTGTATATAACTTGTCCCTACCAAATTACGATGCTTAAAATTAAAATAAAAAAAAGTTAAGAGAGAAACGACAACAGTAATAGATATGACAATATTGACGGCCTACGTGATCGAGTGGTTAAGGCGCTCCACTACGACTCCAAAGGTCACGGGCTCAAATCCCAGAGTGCGCAAATAAATTTTATTTAGATATTTTACATTAAATTAACAATAAATAGTATATTAGCGGTATGTTCCAGTGTGTAGATTCTCTAAGTATCGCCATGGTGAAAGACCACAGTTCCGAATCAAAACGTTGCTTGAAATGGCTTAAGCCGTGCTCGGTGACAGGATCTGAATAGCAAGGTACTTCCCAACCTTCCTCTTCCTATCTCCTTCCGCTTCCAAATATCTTCAACCTCACAAAATGCTCGATTGGGGTTGCCATATTCCCACTGCCTCCAGACGCTTGGGAGCAACTGGGACTCTTGTGACACTTATTTCACATAAAAATTAGGATCCTTACCACAGTGTTGTTAAAATATTTTGTTTAAAGCCGGTTTTGCGGAATAACACGTAAAATTATCATTGTTGTAGCTGTGGATGCATTTACCCGGGTCAAAATTCAATACTTATCTCGAAATTCAATGTAATTCGAGTGAACAAATCGTTTTTTAAATGTTTCTCGTTGGCCAAGACGTTATATGTATCTTACTCCGCAAGGGCTACTAGTAATAATAATTGTTATGATACTCGGCACTCGTGTGGGTAGCCGTAGAAGTCTTTCCGAGCGATTCAGGCCCAAACGGTTCTTTATTAACGGTATTTTGCAAAATTAAGTTATCGCCTCGCTTGTGGTCGCGACCTAGCTACTAGTCGCTCGTAGACACTCTAAGACTGTCATGACTGTCATAGGCAGTCATTGGCAGTCCTAGGTAGTCATAAACAGTCAGAGGCAGTCGTATTCAGTCATGGGTAGTTATAGGAAATCGTACGTAATTTTTGGGAGTCATAAAGAGATTGAGAAAGTTATAGAGAGATTGAGAGTCATATGAAATCATTGGTAGTAGTTGTTAGTCATAGACAATCGTAGACAGTCATAGAGAGTCAAATAACCACAGTAAATTGTCGTATACGTCTTATATCGTCATTTATAATAACTGCACTTTGTTATTAGTATAGACAGTTCAATGGGTGTCACAAAGCTGAAATCTCAAATTGGAACAATTCCGGAGAAATTCATGACTCATTTTATATTATTATTTATTATTTTTGAAACGAGCACAAAGTGTTTTATTGGTTTTCAGGATACACAGAAAAGAACAACACAACTACTTGAGTGTGTGTTTTTTTTAAGTTTTATTTAATGCATGTTGTTAACCTTCTGAAATATTTATGTTCTGAAAACACCCACACATTCTCCGATTTTTTCATTCACTCCAGTCTTTAACACTCATTTATGAAAAGAATTTCGTATGCATGCAAAAACAGTTTTTCCATCGAATTCTTGGTGCCTACGTATACTAGTATATTTGCTCACAGAAATCATATTGTGCACTGTAAAAAACTGCCAATTCATAGCAATAATACAAAAATGAACATGAGCACTTTTATGCCATAAAGCTTTTATTTGATTTGTTTGGTTTCATAATTATATTATGAATAACTGTGCTCTCTTCCCTAGGAGAATAGGTTATTATTAACGACCTAAGTTAATATTATCCACCAACCATTTAGTTATGCTATTTAAAAAATTTAGATTTTTGTAACAAACGTATGTTTGTTTGAAATTAAATTGAATTCTCTTTCTTTCTAGTTTTTTACTGTCAATTTACACTTATTTCATTATTTCTACAATACCCAAACGACCCACTTTTGTTTCCACACTGTTTCCCCTTTGGTTTTTTTTTCCCAAGTATTCTATTATCTATATAATATATTAAGTATTCAGCACCGATCAGATATTACGTTAGATATGTGGGTTTCGATTATTCACATAGTAAAACATAACAACTAATGTTGTTATAATCAACTATTTTATAAGCAAGACGGACAAATTGATAGCTCTCACTATTAATCAGAGCGTGTTGCACAGATAATTATGTATTTGATTGAACACTCGGAAAACACGAGAAGTGCTGATCTACAACACACCGTAATACAATAACATCTATGTTTTACGTGTGCTAAGGTTTTCTATGTAATTTTAATAAAAAAATAAACCAGGTATGCGTGACAACTAGGAACTTCAATTTGATGTTGAAAAAGCAATGGTAAATATATCCAATTATCTACAAGAATTTAGAACAGTTCTTAAAGAAAAATGGGCGTTGAGTTTAGAGAAAGCACTAAAAAATACACACTTTTTGACTTTCTAATACAAGCAATATTACAAAATGATTTATCTGTAAATTCTACATGAACAATTAGGGAAATGTCTAAGGTTTCCAGTGAATATATTTTTTAACTGTAATATTTTAAATTCTATGTGAAATGTACACTGGAATATTAGGTAAAACGTTCGAATATCCCGTCATTGGTTTTCAAACTGCGCCTGTTGCAGATATTTTAGTATTTTTTAAAATAGAATTTAAAAGATCACAGTTTAAAATTTTTATTCATTAGAAACCTTAGAAATTTTTCTAATTACCTATGTAGTATTTTGAAATAAATCATTTGTACCATTGCTTGTATTAGAATGCTACAAAGTGACGTTTAGCGCCGTTTTTGAGTGCTGTTGCTCAAACACGAACGGAAGTCAGAAATTTTCTCTCCTTTTCCAAAGCTTCGGCTTTGTAAGCTAAAGCCTCCATAATAGCACAAGCTATAATTACAGCTTTAAATGATGGGATTAGAGAGAATTCACATATTGTAAGATAATTCGTAACTAGAGAATATTCGTATTTTTCAAAACCAAAAAGTTCTTCAACATTTATTAAAATTTGACAATTTTCAACCGTCAATCGTTAATTACGAAATACTATGAGAAACTTTTACGAGTGAGAATATTAAAAAAAAAAAGATTTTATAGCAGAATACACGCATTTAATAAAATCATTGTGTTGAGTGTAGGTATTATATTATTGTATATGGCCATGTGTTGATGCGAGGTACAAATAATTTAATCATAATATGGTATGTACATGTAGGAAGAACGAGGTGAGCGAACTTGAAGTCGATTTCAATTACATAAAAGCGATGAGCTGGATGAGCCAATGTGCCAAAACTCAGGCATTATGTTTATTTAAACACACACCACGCAGACCAGGTTTGGAGATACGAGTTGCTATGTGGGCAATTCACTGTTAGGCTTGTCGAATTCAAATTACTTGGCATATGATGTTCCAAAAATTGACGGTAAATTTTTTTAATTATTTTTCACTCACGTGTAATAAATAAAAATCGGAAAAAACTGTTTATTCCGTTAACGTCAATGTTTTATAGAAGCATACAGATTTTTGTTGATGTTAATTTAAGTATTATGGTAAATTTTCTGTGGAACAGCATTCAAAAACACACACCACTCAGCACTCAAATTGTATTAAAAACCTATTGGTTTTGGAGTCGTATCCTCTTCCATGCAATATAACAACTAAAACTACCCAATAATGAATTTAAAAAAAATATTCATTTAAAATCACTGTTTAAAAAATAATATCACCCTTTACAACACTGCAATACACTTCGACTAGATATACACCAACTATGCATGTTTACGTTTCTCGCCTAATTATAGCTGCACTTTAAAACTGTTCTAAATCATAATGGTATCACAAATAAGAATCTGCCGCTTTACTTTACCTTTTCTTTGAATTAGCATTTTTGTTTTGTTAGGTTTTAATTAAACTGTATTTCGTTATAAACTTATTAATATAATTTATTAATAAGTTTATAACGAAATATAAAATAAACTTATTATTTAAAATAGTTAAATTTAATATAAATCATAAAAATATGTATCTCGAACATCACTCTGTTCTTTTCTAATTTAATATCACTTCACACCTAACAACTGTCAATAGCATTGTATTGTAATATTTCACTGCACTTTTCTATTACCTACCTCATAACAGGTTACACCTGGCGAGGTAGGTAGTGTGAAGCATGGAATATTATCTAGGAAAATCAATTATAAAAATTGTAATAAATAAAAAAAGATTTATCTTTGTATAATTGTATACGTAAACAATATTTATGTACCGACCTACTTTTCTTATTTCTCTAGTGTCAGTTGTGTGAAATATTAGCGAAGGGCGATTAAGAAATTTAAAAAAAAAACAGAAGTTTTCCATCTGGTAGTTAAATTACCTTAACATACGTCGTTACTGACATAGATTAAATGAGGCATTATAGCACACACGAAAACTGGTATCTATGTAGATATGTTTTTATAAATATCTGTCGTATGTAAACCCAACTGAATTTATGTGGAAATCAACATCTATGTTATTATTTTAGCCTTATAAAATAGGGTAAGTAAAAACGATAGGCTTCATTAATTGTTCTCATAATGTTCAGATGCTGCATTTATTAATATCCCGTTAATATAGAACGTCATTATACACTTGGCTGTTGCATATTTATTTAACCTACACAGCCGTGGAGGCTCATGGCTGCATGTACGGTGTACCTAGTCATCAATTGGCACTCTTTGACACTTAGTACTGAGTAAATTCAAATCTCGCCCTGGTATGTGCGAATAACGGTGCAAAATACGTATTGAGAACGGACATCGCTGTCGAGTGAATCACTTTATCGATATTCGATTCCAATACAAAGATTGTAATAGTATTAATCATATTAAATACAATGGTTTTTCCTTCTTGTTTTTTTCGCCTGTATAAGGTATGTAGTCCCAATCTATGCAAGATTATGGAAGGTTAGACATAGTTTATTTAATGCCTTACATTAGAAATTATACGTAATATTAGGAGAAATACTTTTATGTAAGATTATTGTAATTTATTTCTAAATTTAATTGTAATTGGATTATTCTCACTCACATATGAACAATTCAATAAAACCCAGATTATGTAAAATGGAATATTTCTTAAAAAATTCATTCCAATCGGGAATTTTATGAAGTATTCCACTATTCAAAAGGGAAAAGGAGTTGATTAGAAAGGTGATATTTTGGCGAGGAAACACGGTAAAGGGAGGAAACTGAGAAGAGATAAGGCGAGACAAAGAAAATGTTTGAGATTTTTTTATGGATTAGAGTAATATGTTATAGAAATACAGAAAAACGTTTGATTTGAGAATTAGTCAGTGGAATTCAACTGCAGAGGAAAAAGTCATATTAACTCTGTTCAAGCTCAATTAATAAAATTGTACGATTATTTAAAATACACAAGTGCATGTAATTCAAACATGAAACAGTTTAAAAGTAATTGACAACATTCAAACAGCATTTTTTATCATCGGTTGCTCATTACTCATGTCGATAGATAGATCAATTGCCAAAGAAGATAAAAATGCAACGATCCTTTGTTGTGGTTATTTGTAAAATTACACTTGAAATCAGATCATATTCCTGCCTATAATACTTAACTACATCTTCATATGCAGAATAAGTATAAAAAGACGAATCATATTTATTATTAAGTCTATTCTTCATTATATTCTCTAAGCTCACTGTACTGTGCATTATCAAGTGAAGGCCAAGAACGAACTAACATTACCGGCGCTCGTGAACTCATAAATATATATGGAGCTTTCCTTTTACCAGGTGAGTCACCGTACCTAGGTGACACCAACCTTCATTAGTCAGTGTAACCTCGTTAAGAATATTGAGTTGGTCACAGCAAATAGAATAATTATTTACATACAATAAATGAATAGGTTTCAACGTAAAACGATAAATATTGCATTTAACGATGGAGTTCTTTTAGAAAAGTGTTTTTTTTATTCTTACGTGAATCCCTGGCTATTCAAATCTAGTTACTAAACACGGCCAAAGCCATTTTAAGCAACGTTTCGATTCTGAATGGTGGTCTTTCGCCAGAGCGATATAGAGAGTATCTACCACTCTGGAACGTGTCGAAAATATACTGTAAAATATTATTTTATATGAAATATATGTGAAATAACACATTTTCATTGAATAAAAATTAAATGCGCCCTCCGGGAAACGAACACGCAACCTCTGTGTTTTTAGCCAAGGATCTTTACCACTCGACCATGGAGGTTGTCAATTTGATCATATTGTCTTTCACTTTAAGTAGAGTTGGTGCCAAATACAAAATTTAAGATACATGATACTCTGAAGAAGACACGGTTGTGACTACAAGCAGATAGCTTTAAACTTATAGAAAAGGGGCTGTACACAATAAATAAAATATAAATTAGCAAAATAGCTTCCAAATGGAATGATAGTAAAGATTTTAACGAAAATATTAATAGGTTTGACTTACCGTTTGGACAGGAGAAGAGGTTTTCCTAAAAGAAAAAAAAAACAATAATTAGCATTTTCACATAAAGCGTTCACATGATCACGATATAATCTTTCACGTTGAACTGGTTTGGCAACACAAAATCTTACGTAAATCGAAGCAAAGATAAAAATGCACTTTAATTTAAAATTTGTAAAAAAAGAAAATTTCCCACAAAAAATAATAATAACTCTTCATAATTATTATTTGCATTTAATTGACGTTTTTAAAACAATGCGATCTACAGCGTGGTGCAATTTAATTTATCGCAATTGTTGACCTCTGGGAGATAAAGCCTTAACTTTCGATTTTTTAGTCGGTCCGCGAAGTCACGAGTTTCTGTAATACGCTGGAGAAACTATAACAACTTACGCAATGGTTAAAATTTGTCCGTTGCCCACTGAGATTACTCTACATCCATCGGGTAAAACGACATAAGCGAGTAAAAAGATTAACCGAAGATTTTCTATTTATTTATCTTAAGTTTGATCACATCATTGTGTGTTCTAATGTAAAAGATTTAATGTATATACAGACATGATTTTTTTCAAACATATTTTTTAGATGACATTTTATAAACTTAAAATTTAAAAAAATATGTATATTTATATAAATCGGGTTACAAGAAAATGAACATACATTATATTCTTATTTTCTAATTCTTTTTTTAAATTGACGAATATTGTCTATTGTAGTGATTTCTGATGGAATTTTATTATATAGTTGGACGGCCCGGTACATGAGAGATTTCTGTGTGCTTGATTTTTTCCTTGTTGGCAATGTAATTAATTTTGCATTTCTCGTCCCATGTCCGTGTATCTCATAATTATAATGTATCCTACCTTTAAATTCCTTAGACATCATCCCTTTAATAATTTTATGTATAAAAATATAAACATTAAAATATATTGTTTGCTTCACCGTCATAAAATTAAGCTCTTTTAACATATCTTTAATCCGTGTGTATATGTTACCCTTTAGTATTGTTATCATTGCTTTATTTAGCTGTATTTGTATTTTTTGATTTTTTTTCTTCATCACAAAGAAAGATAATGCTTGAACAGTAATTTAAATGTGGTGATATTATTGTACTATACGAGTATATGGTCGTACATGTTTCTTTATTGATTTTGCCTCTTATTCTACCAAGAAACAATACGTCTTTTGTTGCAATTTTTTTGATTATATAATCTGCATTACTTGCAAAGTTTAACTTTGAATCTATGATGACACCTAGATATTTAATTTCGTCTACTCTTTTTATAGTTTGTTCATCAATATATTCTGTTCTTCTAGGCTTAAATATTTTATTTATTTGTATCAGCAATTTCCCATGATTTGTTGATTAATTTTTACTTTTGGACACTGAATGATAAAGATAGAACACATTCATTAAGGAATTCCATATGAAAAGAAAATATGAAAACATTTCAAGTAGATCTAAATAGCTAGGATCTTTGCGACCATGCGTCGCCGGAAAGAAAAGGGCTGAAGCGCCTCTTTAAGAAGGTCATAACAGAGCACTTCATTTTTTTTCGTTTTACAATAAAATTCATAAGTATTCAGTAGCTGGTTGGATTTTGAACAAAAAAGTTAATTCACGTAACTCAATGCTCTCACTGAGTTACCTGAAGCGACAAAAGCGAAAAAAATCCCAAACTTGTGTCACTTGAGTCAAGCCTTCTCCCAAATGGTAAATATATTTTAGATGGCCGATGGGCCACAAAAGTCTTCAGAATCAAAAGAGAGTCCGAGCAGAAGAAAAAACTGATCAAATCTGCATATTTAACTAATTTTGACCAAAGTGTCGCTTGAAACCTTTTGCTTTTCCAACGAAGATATGTTGATTCATTTTTACTTATAGACATTTAATGAAAAAGATAGAAAATATTATAAAAAATAAAATATAAAAACATGACCAAATTGACTTTCCATTACAGTGTTTAGTAAGTAGATCTGAATAGCTAGGATATTTGCGATTAATATACATATGTCGATATATTTAATGGATTTGCACGGTTCCCCAAACAACGGTGCCATAGTCTTACTGGTTCTGAATAGTGAATACTGAATAGGCTATAGAACAGAATTGACATATTAATAAAACGTGCTCATTATATTGAATTTTATATGTTGAGATTTGCTTTTTCGTTAATTAGAACGGCTTTGCAGAATTATAGTCAACATTTTATACATCAAAGCAAAACCGAGAACCATTGATCATGTGTGCTTGCTGAAATATAAGAACAAAAAACTCCGACCCATATGCACCGCGGCAACTGGACTGAGTCGGCCACAAAACAATCGAATCTTCTGGCAGAGAAGCTGACAGGAAAATCATTACTCGTTTTTAATAATCTGCATTGTTCATCGTAAAAATCCAAATATCGAAAGTGGACAACAGACAATAGCCCAACACAAACTAGAAGAGCCAACACGCCTACCACCAGGAAACAAATAAGATGTTGCGATACTGCTATAAGAAAGTCATTTTTCTGCACGATTATTATTTATTCACGATAACTCTTAAGCATGGTTTTTTTTTATGAATACCAATTTCACGTATGTCTGTTTAAAGTTGTCAATCAAAACTTATAATTTTAAAACCATTTTGGTGAGTTTTGAAACAAAATGTGCAAAAAACTTTCGATTGTTTTAATCTGGTACACGGAGTCACGAGTTCTCATAATATGTTTTCGATTATCTCTAATTTAGTTAATGAGCTTCGTTGTTGTGCCGCTTAGTTATGGCAAAAATGTGAAATGGTTTAGTTACGAACCATGAAATAAAATCGTTTATAATACATTTAGATAAATAAACGTTATTTGAGAAATACATAATTTACTACCGAATAAAAAATATAATGTACTGACCGAGTTAGCGTAGCCTTGACATTTAAATCTCATCGGGTTACAGCGAACGAATTATTCAAGAAAATACGGATATTTTTAATGATAACAGAGGAACAAAATGTGTAAAATAAGGTATTTAATAATATATGAAATTGATGCTTTATACCTTTTGTCTGGTTGTATTTTTTTCGTTCATCACACATCATGTGCAGTTTTTAATGCTCTTTGGTATCCTTAGATTTAAACATCGATTTAACTTCCTCGAGTCACGTCAATGATAGTTGTTCAAGGCTATCAGTCTTAAGACATTCTCTCGCTTCGTGAAACTCTCAACGAATCGAGGTGTTTGGCATTCCAGCCACAACCAACCGTCCCACAACCCACACATTAACGCATAAGAACATTGTATTTGCATGTCTCTGTTTTACACAGATATAATCAGATATTTATTGAAGCGCGAAATCGAAATGTTACGATTTGAGGAAACGTTAATAATTTCTGACGGAAAAATGGTTTTTTCAATTTTTATTCATTTCAAACGTGATACGGAAGCTCTATTATTTGTTCGAGGAACTTGAAACACCTTCACGCTTAATATTTGTGTGAATGTTAAGAGGCTTTTAAAATTGGCAAGATTTTAAGTTAAATAATAATGTATGTTATGTTTACAGTGTCTATCGCAGGGGTGGTCAAACTTTCGATCACTACGGGCGACCTGCTTTTTAAATTATTGGCGACGGTCTACTAACATCGTATGTGTTAAGTGATCATACGAAAAGTAGTAATATAGTAAAAAATAATTTTAAATTTCAAATAGGCATAGATATTACCAATTCCTATTCAATATCCAGTTGTTTTAATAACAAAAATTTTTGATTTATCTACACAAATAGAAAAATAGTTCATAAATAAAACAATATGTCTGTAAGCGGCTTCAGATAGGCGGGCGACTAAGAATAGTTATGCGGTCGACGCTTTGGCCACCCCTGGTCTATCAGATAAATTTTGTCGTGTAAAATACTCGTATCGCTGATTTTTATTTAAAAAATGGGAGTATTTTTTTTCTGTTTTGCTGGAATATTTTAATTAAATAATGTATTGTAATATATGCATACCTCAGAATTAGTTAAATCCAATATTCCTAAGAAGAGGATGGCGACCGCAAGGGTCGCCCTGAGCCTTATCAACATCGTTGAATTCTGAAACAAAAAAAAATATATTAGCAACAAGAATAAAAAAGTAACATTTATAACAGAAACAGTAAAATAACAGTTATTTTACTAGTAAGAGTACTAAGATTGTTTATTTACTAAGACGTAAAGAGAATATTCACAACACAAAAAATTGTGACATGGTTATATAATAATGTTATGAATATGAACATAGTAATCATCAAAACATGCATTGGAAAGGTGTGAATGAGAATAATGACATTTGAAGTTAAATAAAGGAATCTTTAAAATAAATATTCATATGTATGATTCGTGACATGGTAGAAAAGTTGACGTGATAAGAAAGTAAAAACAAGGCGGATATATTTGACCGGTTAGTAGCTGAGTGGACAAACGCGTCGGATTCCCACCCGGGCGTCGTGTGTTTAATTCCTCTGCTAGCTAAGTCCTCCATCATTGCAAAAACAACATCTTCCGCTTATTATGATGGTAGTAGGATTTATTTAAATATTATCAGGCTAATTGTAGTAACCCGGGAATGTTTGTCTTTCTTTTAATATTAAATTTAATATTTTCAAGATTTTTGCATACACTTAGTGCATATTATACAAATGCATTAACCGAAAACATACATTTGTAATTTGGCAAGACAGGAAAATCAGGCATGGAAAAGCATTCGTGACACGATGTTCCTATAATAGTCGTACCCACATAACGTCTAGTGTTGAAATACGAACGACTACGCCAAGTTATGTAGGCAGATTTACCGCATTCTTCTGTATACGAAAAACTAGTTTCCTGCCGCCAAAGCGATCGTCCTACTGACAGACTAAACAGAAATTCGTGTTGCAACTCAATCCAAAGCATAAACTAGGTAAGGTGTTGAGGTACGAATAATATTTTGAAAAGCCTTAAACAACAATCGTTCCTACGGATTATCCCACGTATAAGTATGGAGATTAGCTAGTGGGTAAGTTGTCGGTATGCTGAGTGTTAGCTAACAGGTAAGGGTATGATTACCTAATGGTAAATTGGAGGAAGTCGCGAAGGAAATCATGTATCATGGCTGGTTTATTGAGATCGGAACTGAATTTCGTTAAAGTTTTACTCATGTAGTTGAAAGTTACTTTACTTCAAAGTATGATACTCGTACATAATACGTAGGTCTAACGGTATTTGAAATATTAAGTAATTTAATCGTATTATACCAATAAAAGTTCTTTAACTTGATGAATCCACAGTTGTTTCTATGAAATGATGGTAGTGAGTGTTTTAATTGGGCTTTTTGGTGTTTTAATTGAAATCTCGTTAAGAGGTTACTATAAACACAAAGCGAAAAATCTGTTTGTATGTCTCAAAATAACTCTCAAAAGGTGAGCTATATATCGTTGTGCTAGTTTAATACTATAGCAAGTCGATTTTATTTTTAATTTTTACTTATTGGTGTTTTCTGGTTCCTTATAACATAAGTAATCAAAAGACACCCATAAGACAAAAAAATGACTTGTTATAGCATTGAACTAGTACAGCGATATATATACTCGTACATAAGAGTTACATAGATTTTTCTATCTGAAATTTATAGGTCAATGCCACTAGTTATTCAACACAATGAGTTATAGAGTATCTGACCATCCGCAAACGAAACCAGACAAAGTCTTCGAAACTGCTATTTCCATATTTTTTAATTGTTATTAAAAAACAATGAAACTCAGATAAAACCAATAAATAACAGAATACCAGAAAATTCATCTGCTTAATCAAATAAAAAAAAAAAGATTTTTTGGTAGGCCGCAGTTTGCGCTACTTATCTCGAAGCTCGCTAATTCGATTGCGCTAATTCAGCGACATGAAAAAACGCCGATTGCAGACAATTAGACAATAATAATTCGGGAGTTTTCACACAGGTGCTTGCACAATAAATTAACCGTCTCATTCCCAGCGAGGTTCTCAGTGGGCGCGTAGAGCGGCGAGCGCACATCGCGACCGCGTTGCGAGCTGCTCTCGTGCGGCCGTGCCGATTCCCACAATCGCTGCCGGCGCAGGCTGTGCTGGCACACTTACACGCGGAGCCGATCTCGTTGGCGACTTGTCAATTTCCCCATCGAACTAATCCGGGCCCGGGTGGTGCGAAAACCGGAGAAGCTATAATTTTTTGAGAGGTTTTCATATTTCCTCTAAGCCGCAGCACCCAAGAATGGCGTTAAACGTCACTTTATAGGATTCTAATACAAGCAATACTACAATCAGTATATGTGTAAATTTTCTATGGGTAGTTAGAGAAAAATGTCTAAGGTTTCCGATTAACACATTTTTTAAACTGAAATCTTTTAAATTTTATTAAAAAAATACTAATATGTCAGTAAAGCACCCAAAAATGGCGTTAAACCTCACTTTGTAGCATTCTAATACAAGCAATACTACAATCAGTATATCTGTAAATTTTCTATGGGTAGTTAGAAAAATGTCTAAGGTTTCCGATTAATACATTTTTAAAACTGAAATCTTTTAAATTATATAAAAAATACTAATGTCAGTAAAAGGTGCAGTTTTCAAAACCAGTGAAAGCATTTTTAGACGTTTTACCTTTTAATTTTTTTTATAGTGAGTACCGCACAAGACTCCCAACTGCTCCCCACCGTCTAAAGCCAGTGGGACTATGACATCTTCAATGAGGGTATGTTGCGAGGCTAAAGGTAGTTGGAAGGGGAAGGATATGAGAAGAGGAAGGTTGTGAAGTACCTGGCTATTCAGATCTGATCATCAAACACGGCTAAAGCCATTTCAAGTAACGTTTCGATTCTGAAAAGTGGTCTTTCACCAGGGCGATGCTTAGAGTATCTATACCACACTGAAACGTGCCACATATATATTAAATATACACAGTTTCGAAACTAGAAAACGAATCTTTGAACGTTTACCTAAACTTTTGATATGCATTTCATAAAGAATTTTAAAGATTACTGTTTTAAAATTGTATTCACCGGAAACCTTAGTCATTTTCCTAACTACCCGCATAGAATTAACAGAAACATAATTTGTAGTATTGCTTGTATTAGAAAGCCAGAAAGTGTGTATTTTTGGGTGCTGACCCTTAACCGAAAGTTTCTCCATCAACCTGACTGCAGGCTCTGAGCAAAATGTCTGCCTCTTGGCGAGCTTTGATTTCTAACCCATGGAATTTAATTCATTATACTTGATGATCTTGGCTTAAGAAAAAATACAAATTGAGTAAATACTAAGAAAGGCGAGAATCAGTTTTCATAAATCATAAAGAATGTAGAACGCTCAAGACAGACGTCAAAAAGTTTGCACAGATTTTTCCGTCTGGAATACAGCGCAAATATTTTCACCTCTCAACGTCGGGTCAGTCATAATTGGACGTAGTTATGCAGAAAGCGTCCAACCCACAGTTTGCCAAAATCGAGTTTTACATGATTTTCTACAGATAAAAACGAAATTTATATCTGCTGAAAACAACCAAACTCCAAATGCAATAGATTTTTGGTAATATTTTTTTTTACTAACGCACATTGCAGATATTTGACTTAAATTGAAGTTTAAAGGCTGATTCACACCAACGTCCGATTTCGCTCAGTGCCGATATTGTTCCGCAAGAGAGCTTATTGATATGGTATGAATATCGATCAAGGAATACGTGCCAAGACAAATTTGTGTGGCGGTATATCCTTCTGCCCACCCTTGTGATATTTAACTACTTAGTTAGTTAAATAATTATTTTGAATTGTAAAAATACTAACATCGCAGATTTTTTTATCAAAAACCAATAATATTATTATTAAGTATTAATTATTAAAAATATTATTTAGTGATAAAAAAATGGTTTTAAAAAAAAAAATCTGCGTTGTAAGTATTTTTACACTTCAAAATAGTTATTTAACTAAATAAGTAGTTAAATATCACAAGGTGCAGAAGGATATACTGCCATACAACTTTGTCTTGGCACATACTCCTGATTGATATTCATACCATATCAGTTTCCTTTGCGGAACAATATCGGCACTCGAATCAGCCTTAAAAACATAATAAAATATAGGATAACATAATAAATATAAAAAAACGCATAGATAGATCATAAATGACCTATTTATAATAATTCTCATAAAGATGCTCGTTGATATTCATTTTACAAATGCCGATTACGTATATTATTGCTTTTTTATCGTCATATTTTCAAACGCCTTTTTCTCAGTTTCATCTTTTTGAGGTTGGACCAATGACGTTACATGGTTGGACGCTTTCTGCATAACTACGTCCAATTAATGAAGCTTTAAAATATTTGTGATACTGTCAAACATTACGACATCACGCCACATAGTTTGTTTCATATTTTTTGAATCCAAATCTATACTACAGCTAACATACTATAACAAATATATTTTTAGGGAATTTATCATCACATGAGCTGCATTGAACTTTCTTTCGTATTGATTAATAGGCAGGGCAATACCCTACAATTATAAAGTTGATGTGAGTTTAGTCACTTTCCCATTGTTGTTTTGTAATAGGTTGAGATTGGAATGAGCGAAAGATTGCGAGATTATGTGTGTAGGTACCTATTGTCAAGTGTGACAAAAGGCTCAGATTTTAATTGATTAATTTGTAGGCTTCGTGGTATGTCTAGTACCTTTTGGCGTGCATGCGAAAAATTGTGGAAATATCACGCAGATTGCGTAGGTATTTATTCTCTTAAAATAACCGCGTAAAACAATGGAAAAAATTTACACCACATGTTTCAACAGGCTGTTGATGTGAAAGATCAATTTTGTAACTACTGTAAAAGAATATCTTAATAATCAAAACTTAATTCATTATCACTCGTGTGATATTGATAACATGGCAACACTGCAGAAATAAATTAATATCAACATAGTAATAAAATCTTGCATCAGACCAAATCTTATTTAAGTGTCCCATAGAATTTTTATTCCAATGTATCATTTTCATAAATTATAAGTTTATTTACCAGCGTGATACTTAAAGTGTCGCCCTGTTGAAAGAGCACCATTCAGAATCTAAACGTTGCTTAAAATGGATTTAGCCGTTTTTGGCGACCAGATCTGAATAGCCAGGTACTTCACAACAATCCTCTACCCCGTATTATTCCTCTCCCCACCACCTTCAGCTTCGCAACATACCCTAATTGTGGATGCCATAGTCCCACTGGCTTCAGACGGTTGGGACTCTTGTGCGGTATTCACTATAAAAAAAAAAATGATTCCCACTCCAGAACATAACTGGCATAGTGGGTAGAAAATAATCGAGTTGAAGTGTTTGCATTCCAGTTATTGTAATGTAATAAATTCCTTCTTGGGGTTGTTGAGACGTATTGCTTTTCTTACTATTAACAAACCATCGTTTAAGAACACCTTACAGTGTCAAATAACATGGTATATATGTTGTACCTAGAACTTAAATCATATCCTTCGCACTTTGAGATTAGATAATATAATATATCAATTCTTATGTTTCACAGTATATTGTTAAACCTCGAAGATTTTCTATGGAAAATGACAACAAGGTAAGGATGAACTCAGTAGTACTAATTGATTAATCTAATTGCAATTTTCCGGTGGCAGACGGAATTGTCATCCCGACCGAAGAACTTGTGAATTGTAAAATTCTTGTAGTGAAGATTTACGCTGAAGAATGTAAGTAGACTTTGTATTATTTAAAAGCCGTTACTGTTGTACTTTCGATACAAAGAGAACCGCTTTATATGATAAACAATTTATTTCTTTGATTCAGTCTGAAAGTAAAAGATTTATATCTAGCAGCACCTTGCTTAGGAAAACGGCATTGTGGAATAGGTCAAATGACTTGTTAAGAAGATATTAGGGTTCCATATAAATAACAACTTCTTCATATATACAATTAGTGCGTTAACGGTATACAAAAACACAATCAAACTCTTCTAAAAAGGAAAGTATTAATTTCCCACGTCAATACCGATTTGAAAGGGAGCATAACGACATAGCTTAAAAATGGATAACTTGTTGATTCCGTAACGATTACCAATAAGCAAATGTGTAATTCGTATTCTCATAATTACCCCATTCTCTGACGAAAATCATTCAATGTCATTGCGACAATGCAAAAGTAGATTTTGTCTGCCTCAAACAACAAAACTCACTTAAATTTGTAAACTCATGGGAAGCTGGCCTGTTGGGGAAAACAAACACAATACCTTCAATCGGAAAATTTCTGTTTGCGTTAAGTAATAGGGCATTACCACTTATCTTATAGGAATTGAATAACTTCCCAGGAATTCTCACAACAAAGCGCATTGACAAATAACAAAATGCGAACGCAACGACCTCGCGCAATGCTGACTGAAATTTAATTTATTGCGATTATTTTTGGTTACCTACTTATCTAAATCATTATTTGATAATCTTCATATATCTCTATTGTGCGAGAGTGTGTATTTTTTTGCAGTGGCAACACATTATCAACAATGGCGACAACTTTTGCCGCTTTTATGACCTAACCATTTATTTTGGGTATGGATATTGATAGTCGAAATTTATTAGTAGTCTCGGAGCTTAGTGGTATATTACAACAAATTATGGTTACATTTGAATTAGAGTAGAGACGATTCACCAAACACTTGTATAAAATATTGTACGACATTTGCCGCATGAAAACGACTCATTTCACCACATGCTCTTCCGCTCAACAGCTCGGCTGTGATGACCATCTTTTATGTTTCCTCCCTCCTAAAACATGGATCTCTGCATAATAATAATAAATGGATTACTTATATGGCGCCGTTTTCGTAGGATTTATCTAACCTATAACTTATCACTTAGACTTATAACTAATAACTTACAGTTAAGATTTATTACTAATGGCTTACAATTAATATTTTCAACTAGTGACTTACAATTAGGAATTATAGCTAGAAACTAACTACTGAGACTTACATCTAAGATTTCATTATTATTACTTCATTATCTCTTCATTATTGCTCCAAATTTTTATTACTGTTCAACGATTCTTTGGTCCAGCATCACTCCTTCCTCTCCTTAAAAATATGCCACGTTGCCATCATCTGGAGTTAATACAATTTTTTTTTAGAAAAAATCATAGCTGCACTAAAAGAAGAGTAGTTTGTGTAGGTAATTTTCTTCTTTTCAGCTTACAATTTTGCTAATTTTTTGCATTGTAATGCCAAAAAAAAATCTCTGCTTAAATCGAGTTTTAGAGTTTACTTCACATGAATTTTTTGTTACTTTGTTCACTTGCTGATCATTTAACACAATTATTGCAACATGACTGTCTAATCTTTTGACGTTGCTAAACCACAGCACATACGAGAACGAGAGGTTTAATTTTTTTCTTCTTATTTTCAGTAATCCACTCACTGAGTGCGCATTCAGGTGAGCAGATTACTCTGATAATCGTGCGGGAACGATCTCGTACTATTTGAGATCACTTGTGAAATATTCGCTGGGAACGATAATGTTATGTAGGATACAAAAATGAATTACAAAAGGTAACTTTTCTAGCTACCTGTAATTGATAATGTCACCTATGAAGTGGTACGTTATTTCGATCCACTTCGCAGTACAAATTATGGTTGGCTACACACCCATATTGATATTACACATACTACTTAAGCTTTCATGGTTATGAGAATTGGCCTCAAATGTTCACTTATTAATCTTAACATGTGATAGTCGTCAGTTTTGTTTCTAATAATAATAAAATGAACTTGGAATTGCGTGAAAAGACACCCTTTTTAGGTTTTGTTGCTTAAATAATGTTTTCAACGTTATAAATAACTAGGTATGTACATAAAAAATTATAAATACTTTATTTTTATTTATTTATCTTAGAGAGAAGGTCACTCAATAGACCTAGTTATGCGAACACCGTAATCCATTACAAATGTGTTCATTAAAAAAAAAACTGCTTGTCAGTGATTTAAAATGTTCTTAGAAGTAAGGACAAATGCCTGAATACCGTTTAGTGACGCAAAGCAATGTAAATACGTATTGTATTTTTTCGTTATTTTACCGTTCCTTTTAGCGAATACTTTTTGACACCACTCTCAAACTCTCAATTTTATTGCCTTAACACCAATAATCCAACGGAAAATAAGACGAAAACTCGTTATTTTTTATAACTGTATTCTTTCTCACACATTTAGTCGAGTAGGGGCCTAATAACGACGCACTTAAACTAACCAGTATTTGAGTACACAAGGAAAATATTAAGTACAAATTCAAGGCAGCATTTTTTTGCTGAAAGCGAAATATTTAATTAAATATTAATACTAAATTATTATGATGTTGGCATATTTGCACCTTGTTCCAGAGTGGAAGAAACACTCAATTTCGTCTTGGTGAGATACAACCATTCAGAATCGAAAGGTTGTTTGAAATGGCTTTAGCTACTTTTAGTGATTGGATAGTTCTTACCGTCCTCTTCTTATTCCCCTTACCCTCCTTCATTTTCTTCAGCCTCACAACCTTCCCCAAATGGGGATGCCGTAATTCCCCTGGCATCCGTTCAGTTGCATTTTTACATGATCAGTAAAGTAAGCCTTCTTTGGGTAAATACTAGGTTCCAAGACGAAATTGATTAAATAACGCGGAATTGATATTTAAAACAGTATTTTATACTTATTATTGTTTTTTTTTAATTGATGGAAATTTGCTTTAAAATGTTAATAAATTGCTTTCATGTCTGAGAAGAATATATCAGTCGATAAGACAAAGGCTCGGCAACTTGAACAGATTTGTCATAGAGAAAAGTCGTGGAAAGGCTGCTGACCTCGATACACGAAGAACCTCATGACCTTTTACCAGGTAATATACGTGTAGCAGAGAGCTATCCGGTGAATAAGAGTCATTATAATATACCGGTAACTATTATATATGGAAATTATTTACAGATGATTCAACAGTCATTTAAGAAATATAATAAAAATAGTTTTTAAACGAATACGTGATGGAAAGGATAGGAATTTTAGTTCTCATATGATTCTATTAGTTCGTGGTATAAAATGTACGAGTAAATCAAGTCAAGATATTGCGAAAAATTCGTAACGCAGGGAAATAACCGAACAAAAAACTGGGAAAAAGTAATGCTGGAATAAAAATAAATAAATAATTATCATTTATTCAACCTAAAAGTGATGTTATATTGTGTTGCTAGTTTTTTGCTGTGGTGATGTCTAACAATGCCAACAATTTCAGTTAAGGTTTTATTTTCTACGGTGACTTTCTTCGATGCGGAAAGATATTGATACTTGTGTAACGTTTCGATTATTATTAAAATGGAATATTGGAGTTAGGACAGTTTATTACTAGTATTTACGTGGGTTTTTTTTATTATTGAAATGGAAATTGGTTATCACCTGTAAGGCGGTTTATCAAACGTATTGAATGACTAATAAATGATCTGATACTGCTCTGAAAAATGTCACCACACTAGGGATTGAGATTATAAATAGTTGATAAGCAGATTAATTTCTTGAAGAATTGTATTTTTTAAAATTTTTAATTTTAAGTCAATGCAACGATTTTCAGTGCATTTTCCAAAAAAAGCTGTGACCTTTTGAAATAACAATAAGGTGCATTCGTCCATCAATGTTTTCTAACAAAGAGTTCACCTAAAATTCCTTTGTGCTGTGACCGGAGATTAAAGTTTTGAATCGCAAATAATCGATTGCAGCTTTGCTACCTCATCATTAATACATTTATTTACAGATTTCAAATTTTAATTTACATTCGCTTAATTCTTATTATGAGCATTTAGAAAAACCGTTTTTTATTAAATTCAACGAAAAATCGTATTGAACATTCGATATCCAAAATAAGGTTTCAATTAGAAGTGTCACCAATGGCCACCTACAGGATGTTCAATTTGCATACAAACAAAATGGGTATGGGGCATTCTCCGAAGGCAGTCTTGTAAGGCAACTCGTCATAGCGGCCCACATTGCCACAGCCCTCTCTTGTAACTGTACTGCAACCAACGAAAATGCACTTGCACCAAAAACAAGGAAAACCACCGGAGAGAAAAATGTTTTTATTCACCGCGTGTCATTCCAAATGCAGCGGCGGCGAATGTCCCGTTTTGCTCGGCGCCGATAATTTGCTGTGACAAATTGAATTCCGCGGTCGCGCTAAGTATGCCGTTGCATCAGTATTCCAACTTCCAACCAACCCACTGTGATTGTGGTTTATGATCCAGTGAATTATTATCCAAGACGCCAATCTGATTTCAATATGAATTTCGTTGCAAAAATAAATAATAACACACAAGGAAACTTATAATTTTGATTTGTAAATATTTGTTAGCTTCAATTAAGTATTGCACAATTTGACGAACTCCGTGGCGCAGTGGTAAGATGCATGGTGCTGGTTCTAGAGGGCACAAGTTTAAACCACATTAAAGCTTAAATAAAAAATAATGTGTATTTTTCACACTTAGAATTACATTCCAGAGTTGATGATTCTCTCAGAATTCTTTTTGTGAAAGAACGCAATTGAGAAATGAAACATTGTTTAAAATGGCATTAGCTATGTTAAATATGTCCCCTGTCCCCCAATAATACTTTTCAGAAAAAAACCACGAAGTTAAAAGACATTGATGCACGGAGCCATAAAGATAGTTAACCCCTATATTAGCAGTGAACATATATGTTACACCAACTTTGCTAACTTTTTTTTCTTTCTTTTTTTAACATTTTAAGTAATGAAAACACTTTAGAAAATCTTTTCTTTGTCATCCTGTCAATTACTGACGCCTATGATCAGTTTAGAAAATATTAAAAAAAAAAACAAAAAGTGAGGTACGAAAATATGATAAGAATTTATTCTAAGGAATATGTATTTAAGAGTTTTCTCAGAACATAAGTATTACTTTGTTTTAAAGATTGCAAATATTCCCAGGTTACGAATAACCACTAGACAAACCTTTTGAAAAGTCCCTACTATCATCATTATAAGTGTAAAATATTGCTTGTTCAATGATGGAAGACTTAGCTAGCAGATGAATTGAATCCACAGTGGCTAATTGGGAACCCGACGCATTTATCAATTAGGCTACCAACTGGTCGAATTAGGTATTATTTAGGTAAATGCTATTTAAAATAAATAAGTCCCATTGACGGAACTCATGTTTGGCATTCACATAAAACACATATATGCGAGTTGAATTAGCCTTAATTCTTCTCCTGTCAGACACACCGCGGGTCAAGGAAAAACTTAACGAGTGCAGTAACTCTATAATTCAAGCGTTCAATCAAATTCGAAAATTAACAAGAAAAGCGTTAGCATGAACCTTATAAATAATAGAGAAAATGATACACGAACCGAGATGTTTAGTTTTTTATTACTGTGTGTCTTTTATTATATATTGTTGCATAAAATACCTATAAAATAACGCAGGAAAAAAATAAATTATGATTATTAATAGGTTTATAAAAAACGATCCATGATTGTTGAACCTCCCAATAAAGGAAGATATTTTTGATTAGGCAACACGAAATCGAATTGAACATAATCTAAGAAAAAAATCTTTTGTATTTCATTATAATCATCTGTAAAAAGCTTCGATTGAATGAGTACTAATATACGCCTATGTAAGTGTGAGTGATTGCTCAACTGTTAATATTTCCTAACACTCGAATTAATGTACGTATTTCTCCTCTACGTTAGACCGACAAACAGATCCTATGTCTTGGGTTATCTAACGTATACCTTGGTATTATGTTCGAATTCTTACCATAAGAATGGTGAATCGGTCTGATGGGTTTTCATCTAGAAAAACATAAATCAACTTTCATATCCTTCGTAATGAAGTAAAAGTGTTTTAATCTTAATCTTCTGTTACTGGACTGTGAACATAGCTGAGATATCCCATAAAACTTAGTGAAAACTCATAACGTTTCCGTGAAAATTATATTAGAGCGAGAACGTGTTCGAATTTGTCAGTGTTTCGCTTACTGTCAGTTGTGTCGACGATAGTTCGGGCACATTGACATTGCTACAGCACTTGGAAAACGATCACGAAGCTTAAGAAATATGAGTAGAAATCGTTGTTCGGATCAGCGCAGTGGTCACCCAGATTTAGTGAAATATGAATTTGCAAATAGTAATGAGTGCATTTATTGATGGCAATTTATCATTTCACTATCAAGCTGTCCAGAGATGAAGATGCTTTCAGTGTCGCCCTGGTGAAAATCGGCATCAATGATTGAAACATCGCTTGCAAAAATGCTACCTAAACTTTCTCCTCCCCTCATTACTGTTGCCTCGAAACTAGTCAAGCCAAAGAAAAAAGTTTTTAAACAAAAACTCAAATTAATGATTGTAACAATATCAGATTTTTTCAACGAAATACGAAATAGAAGAAGACAAAGAAAATAAAATGATTAGGTTGCGACCGAGATTCGAACTCGGGACCTCTACTCTGTCCGGGAGTAATGTCTAAGGTTGTTATTTTTATCAATCCCATACTTATTAGAACTTTTTTTGATATCGGCAGCCATATTTGTATTGGGGCGCAAAGTTTTACCCGAGAACAGTTGCTTCCCTAAATTTAATCATGTTTTTAATAGAATGTCTATTTATATTTCCGTTGAAAATTTTTGATTAACATCACACTTAAGCATAAAGCTTTAATAAGTTAATTCTTATTTATATTATAAAAATACGTGGCTTTAAAAATAACCCTCTAGAACGAAAAATATCAGCAACCACCACTCCTTACAACATTCTAAATAGTGGGCGTTCCGTAGTTCCACCAGCTCCAGGCAATTAACTCTTTTGTGGTTATAAAATAAAAAAGTGTTTTTTTTTGACAAACAAGTCGATTTTCGAAGCCGTTTCCTTAATGAAATTTTTTAGACAAATAAAATACTCTACTATCACTGTTATTAATTTAGCGCCCCGCAAATTTATGTCGAACGGTTGTTCCGCTTTCGGGCACGGTGTAAAATTATACATCAACGTCGATCTGCGTACTCGGGCGATAGGAAGAGAAAGCAATTAATAAATCAAAATGGCTCATTTCAATTATGATTAAGAAATATTCGTGCCGCATCGTTATCCGAAGATCCTAATAAATAATAACGAAAAGATGTCTATCGAGAAAGTACGAAATAAGGAGGAAGATTGATGCGCGCTCACTGGATATTGAAATTCTAAAGGTTAGGGGCGTTACACACTAATTGGAAGAGTAAACGGAGCTCTTTAAAAATGCCAGTTTTGTAACTCAACCGTTGATTCGTAGATAAACACGGCTTTACGCCCATTTATCGAACATGTTCGAAATAGCAATATAGATTTCTTCTTGATATATTCTTATATCGTATTACGGAAAGGCTCGGTGGCACATGTAGGCAGTGGCGTGCAGAACCTATTTGCTGGTGAAATACCAATCAAGAACCATTTGTTAGACACCACTGTACGCAATATAACCAGGATTTTGAAGAATTTCACAATGTATGTAACGATGGCAATTCTGTTAAACACTCTATATTTAAAGAAATTACGAAAACCAGGGCACGGAAAGAGGCAAAATAAACACATTTCATCTAAGTAATGTGTTCATATTATCAGTTTTTAAAGACAGGAAGAGATCTAGAACAAAAACAAACAAGCAGGTAATAAGTAGGTACGTATATTTGTGTCACTAATACATATTTGATTGTAACGTGAACCTACTTTGATCGTCAGCGCCCACATAACTTAAACGAACTGTCAAATGGTCAAAGTAATGTATGGGCGGTTTAAGGCTCTCCCGCCGGCTTCCGGTTGACCAAGTTCGAGCGAGGAGCGCCCGATATGGAGCCTGCGCACGGAGCACCGGCCCGCCAATAGGAAAGGGATCAGCAAGTGCTTTTGCGATTCGGAACGTGCTGTTTCCGGTTTGTTGAAACGGACCAAACGGTACTATTTCCGCTTCGCGATGTGACAGTTCATTACATTAAGTATTATGTCAGATAATTGTAAAGCGTTTCGAGTCGTGTCTCACTTAAACTAACCGTTTCATACACCCAATACAATAAACGCTAAGCTAAGACCTCATATATATTTAAAGAGGTCACTATACTTGTATGCGAGACTCATATTACATGCTTGAAACTGAAATTCAGACGACAACACATTTCTTAAAACAAGTGGGTTACTGCTTACCGTCGTATAAAGCAATTAGTATCGCCATCGAGCGCATAAAATAATATACATTAAATCTTCTAACAAGGTCGTCTGTAGAAATAAACGTAAGAGCACCAGAAAAAGTTAGACAGGTGCACTTCATCAAAATCTGTACACGTTCAATGCAAATTATTGGCAATGATCTTAAGTAGTACTTAACTGGTAGGAGGAAGGCAATGTCATGTTGCAAGAGTGTCCCACACAATTTTGGAATATTTCGTAAATATTAATCCTTGAACCAAGCAGGGATCCATTATTTCGATGGGTGATTAACAGATGGTGCATCATTATTGCATTTATACCTATTCTTCTGGCGCCCTCTAATATTGGAGATTGGATATCAACCTCTTCACTCTGCAAGCTGCAGCCCAAAACAACTTTACACTTGTACCACTCACATAGGTTTCAAAGCTGTGATATATGGCATCTTCCTCTACTACATCTTCCATCATCAACACTGTGAAACTGATGATTTGCAATTACTTTTCTCAGCCTCTCAAATTTACCGTGATATCATAATGTTATTCCGAGTTTTTTTACAAGTTAAAAGCCGCCCGCCCGTTCCATTACAAACATCTCCATAGAAATTATGCAAATTAGTGTGTTTTTCATGTCATAAACATGTAGATACTGGGTGTGTCAGTTCGTGGCGCAAGGAAGCTCCTCCCAGCAGTGCCGGGTCCCCCATAAAAACCGGCTAGAGGAATTCGACCTCACCTGTACGCCTGTGAGGTAACCACAGGCTGCGGCCATGTCTCGTACGAAATATCAAGTAAGGTCTGACGAATAAGTGATACCTGTAACGGTACTCTCATTTGGATGTGTGTTGGGCCAGTTGATTATCGGTACGTTCAATACGCGTAACGTAGGTACATACCTGTACTTATACCGTAAGCATACATAAGGAAACTCATGAAATTTGGCCAATTGATGAATTTAAAAAAAAATGTATTACGTATTGCAATTTTATTTTATACACTCGTACTTTTAGAGTCATGTTTCTTTATTGTACTATGTTTAAAATATACTAGACGGCCTCCGTGGTAGAGTGGTCAAGATGTTTGACTACAAATCCAGAGGGCGCGGGTTCAAAGTCCGACATGCGCAAACACATTTTATTTAATTAATATGTGACATTTAACACTTAATGAATATAAAATAATACGTAGTTGATTTGCAGCACGTTTCAGAATGGTAGATACTTTAAATGTTGCCCTGGTGAAAGGCCACTATTCAGAATCGAAATGGTTTTAGCTGTGTTTGGTGACCGTATCTGAAGAGTCAGATACTGTTCAAACTTCCTCTTCCCCATCTCTTTATTCCATAGTCCTACTGGCTCCGGACAGTAGGGAGCAGTTGGAAATTTTGTGCGGTGTTAACTTGCAAATAAGAAATAAAACTACTCTAGAATGTTGCAGGTTTTTTTCATCAATGTTTTACGACATACGAGGAAAATATTTCATTATTATTTTTAATATGGGTTTGCATTACGTTTTATACTATGATAATGTTATTTTACAAGGAACCTAAATTAACTAATAGGCTTTTTTCAGTATGATATTTTCACCATCCAGAATTTGTACGTTCACTGGAGAGGGTAAACTCCTCGGTTCCTAAAAGATTATATGTAGAGTCACAATGAAGGCAAATACATTGTAAGATAAAATTCCCTTTTATTTATTCATATCGTCGCTAGAAAGGTACAAGGAATAAAGCGACACTTTGGTAAAAAAATGAGTTAATTGTGCAGTTTCGATCAGTTTTTTTTTTGCATCGAATGCTCTGACTTTCGTTTAAAGACTTTTGTTGCCCTTCAGCCATCTAAAATACATTTACCATTTGGGAGAAAGCTTGAATCAAGCGACACAAGTTTGGGACTTTTTTTAGCGCATTTTGAATGCATTGAGTTCCCTGAGTTAACTAAGGTACTGAAAACGTAAGAATTTTATTGTAAAACAAAAAACCTTTAAAGTGCTCTGGTGTTGACTTCCCAAAATGGCGCTTAAGCCCCTTTGCTTTTCCAGTGAAGATATATACGCCCAACGGGGCTATTACGAATGAGGCTCGATAAATTTTCGCAACTTTTAACCATTAGCTTAAAAATATTTCGATACAAAGTCTTCTAAGCGGGCCTATAATTATTTTGATCGAAATCACATATTTGTGAATATTCACGCATTTAATTAATAACGGGTATACTAATAAAATGACCACGGCTCTGTTACCAGCGTTGGATCAACGTATATTAGTACATTGTGGTCTTCTATAAAACATATTTTTTATCATCCGCACTAATGTCTACACAATTAAATGTGTGTGATAAAACTGGTTTTAATTTGGTTACATACATTCGTGATTTTATAGATATTAATTGGTTTAAATCGTCAGAAAAACTGTAGGTATTGTTTTTTTTGTAGAAAATTCAGACTAATGTAGAGCAAAAACATAAACGGCTAAAATTTATTTCAAAGAGAATCATTAATCACATCCACAGAAAATTGAATAAGCTCATGTAAAATAAACGTATGAAATGAATATTTCAGATGTAACGCATATAAAATTTATTGTTACACTACACTCAAGTTTATAGAGCGGTTTGATAGATACAACTGCTCTGATTGTAATATTAGATATAATGTATATAAAGGAGAAATTCAAGAATGAAATAGATATTAGTTTAGTAAACTCATTTTTAAACTTTACCTAAATGATAAAAATAAGAAAAAAAATGCGTCCATAATCGACAAGATAACAGAATTATCGACTCGTATTGCTGCGGAAGAGCGATGTCAGAGGCGGAGTCACACTATATTCATATGAAGTTATTGATTGCTTTCCGTATTATGACAATATTTCGCAACATGTACAAATCACCCTGTATAAATTTGGGTCATTTCGTTCATGTGCATATGTCAATATGGTCTTATTCAACTGATCGTTGTCTTGCACTCGCTTTTCACCATTTTTCTCATTAGCAACATTTCGGCCTATGAATCACTTTAATGAATGTTCATCAGGTTTTAAAGTTCACAGTTGAGCTTCAGTGACCATAATTCATTGACATTCAGAATGAAGCACATTTGGCATTCGGTATGAAAATCGTGCCGCATCTTGAAGAAAAATTAATTGCTCTTACGACATGTATGTTCTCCGGGCAAAAAAATTCATGCGAACTGTAAAAAGGCTGTTTTCATTGTTGAATCAAGTTTAATTATATAAATAATTTGATTAATACCCAACCGCTTTTGAATGAATTTGTTTATGTAGCTAAAACCACGTAGATTTTCGAGATTAAAATTCAGTTTATTACTCCGTATAATAGATCGTTAAAACTATTTTTAAATGTTTCAAAGCGCTATTCAAGCAGCATTGTGGATGAAAATAGTTTGTTCGATTCGAAAAAAGCAAATACGAAAAAAATATGACAAGTTGTTTTATGATCGTAGGCAGTACAAGGCATACAATTATAATTGTTTCTCTAAATACATCGGCAACAGAATAAATCATTTATGTATGAAAGAATGGTGATAACTGTTTTCTGGCTTAATTTGAATGTATGATGAATCTGTTATCTGTATTTGGCTTCTGAGAACATTCAACAGTGGGCTCGTGGATTAATGGTGTTCAGGTCAATGTGTTTAATTCAGAGATTAAATCATTTGAAGAAAACCGGTGTGTGGCATTGTCTTGATTCATTGTTTTCAATTTTTTTCAAACCGAAATTGTTTTAGAACAGCTTTGAAGTAATTTTCGAAGTTAAGGTTCATTAAACTTAACTTCTTAAGGGTGAGAGTAGTAAGACTATTCAATAGAAACATTATTTTAAAATGTGCTACATTTTAAAATACAAGTATGTTGTAATATTATTATTTTATTGACAGTCCTTACTAGGGATTCCTATTCCAAGGCGGACTGTAGGTTGTTGTGTTGGTGTTTCTGATTCTTATGTTGTCTTCATAATTTTTATGATTTCCTCATCTTCATGTTTATTTAGTCATATTTTGATGTAGTGTTTGAACTTTTGTATATTTGGTAGCATGGAATGTAGGGTTTTGATGGCCAAAATATGTATTCAATCTTGGAATCTAAGGTTCTCAGTTTTTTTTTATTTAAAATTGAGTAGAGCATTTTTTTAGTATGGTTTTGGAATACTGAAAGTTTTGGCTTAATTTTCTCTGCTACTTTATAACAAAATTTGATTAACCTTTCGTTATTAGTTTTCCACTTTATAATTGTATTTTATATTTACATATCTATGTTAACTTACTCTACATTTTTTAAATTCCTATTATGTTCATTTTATTGTCTAACTTCTTTAACGTTTTCTCTGTTCTTATCTTTGCTTCTTAGCTTTGATAAGCTTAGCTTAAGTTCCTAGCTTTGACTCTGGGTCGGTGGTCTTTGACTTCCGACAAAGTTCAACAAAAATCTGAATCGTATTTTTTCTCTCCCTCAGAACAAGTCACGAAAACTTGCTTTAAAATAGCAAGAACAAATTGTTTTCTGGCTCAAAAAATAATTCTTAGGGTGGTCTTAGACCTGAGACAAGGTCTTGTAGTAGGAACGTGGAGACCCAGGAGCAATCAAGAAATACGTTCCTTGACCCATCAACCTCAAGCGTCAAGCAGAAGAGGATATGGCTATTATGACAGTATGCAAGCTCAAGCCACTTCGCTTTTAGGTAGATCAAGACATCGTTTATGGAACACGTGTTGGCCAACCTGGAAAGGCTAAGACTAAATTAATCTTCGGACTAACAATGGCAATAAATAGACTACATCTCCACAACAGGTTTATAAATAAATAAACTAAAGATAAATACGTTGCCAAAAGAAATGATTTATTTAATTTAAAAAAACACGAGTCACAACTCACAAGTAGTTAGTTCTACAGCAATATCGATTATTATGTCATAACCATCGTTATTAAACATGTTACAACGCTAGAAATCGGAATGACCAAAAACATTGATTGATTTACATATTTGCTGACCGAGTATTAGGTTCAGTTACCTGCATAAATCAAAATACCGTTCTTGGTGTTGCGGCACTCCATGGCGTATAATAAACAGCTTTTAATATTAGCAAAGTTTATTACACACACTCATTACACATTACAGGCTGGTGTCATAACAAATAGAAAAACGCCTTAGGTGAGTTTGCTAAGATTCTATGATGGAAAAGTGACATTGAGTTTGCCACTCTCATATCCGCGGTAGAGAGGTCCAAAGATTTCTCGTTGCACAATAATTATTCACAGGTGTCTCTTGCTGACTTGGTCTATAACCACTACTATCTTGGAGGTCTATAGCTGATTCCACCATACTTGATGTTATCTTGTACACTTGTACAGGCACCATTGATTATTTATACGATATCAATAAACTAAATTGATGACAAAATTAATATCAGATACTTAAATAAATGCCTGCAGATGCGAATAAAAAAATAATTTATTGGTCAAATTATATTTAAACAGGTCTCTTGGTGAAAAACAAAGCTCAGAATTAATTCATGCTGAATTCAAAGCACGTATAAATCAATATGTTGCAGTTTTTTTTAAACTTTTTTTTTTGAAAGCAAAATTAATATATGTCATACCATCTTGTTTTAACAGCCGAGCACAGGAAATAATTTACGTAGGAATTCGACTTGATTCAAAGATAAACTAGTGAAAGTTGAAAACTGTAGGTACTTACGCACACAAAATTTAATTGGTCTCTTTACATTAATCGACTTCAATGGAGAGTGTCCATTGTCGTTGAATTCGTATACCTTGACATTTTTTGCACTTGTAATCATTAAAAATATAGTTTCAAACATAACTAGTAGCTACATAAATGGCTACTGAATATATACGAATGAATTTATAATTTATGTATGTTTACGAAGAAAGTGTGTAAATTATTCAAGGGTCAATGACTTTACCGCAGGTAACCTTTAAATGTTTATGGAAAACAACGTTTAGTGATATTATTTCCATGCTGCACGTGAAAGTCGATAAAAAGTTTACCGAGTTGAATAGTAGAGGCATGTTTAATATAATATTGAAGAGATATTTTCGAGTAGTCAGTTTGACTAACAACTTTGTATGCAAACTTTAAAGTCATCCAGACAAAGTTGATTCCATGTAGTAGATTTCACTTGCTTCAAAGATTTTCAGGCATTTTAATGTGTGACGCCTATCCTTCTCATTTCGTCTCGTTTTGTAAAGACAGTATAATACAGGGTACCTGTCGCGACGGAGGGTTGGAATTTATTCCCATTTCACGGGATGATTCTCAAAGCGTAACAACCGTCTCTTTTGTTATTAAATTTGAGATAATGTTGTGTACCTTTATAATCTTAAAAGATTTTTTTATAAAAAAAGGAGCCAGCTTCACATAACGATCTTAAAATGCATGTTTATGACATAAAATGACAAGTATATATGGTAGGATCCTTAAAACCTTAAATCATTGAGGGTGACTTAACGTTTTGCTGGGATATTTTAAGAGGGTAGTTTTCCATTATTTAAGTATACCTAGCTTATCTGTAATCAAATATTTTGAGAGCCTTTTCGTGTTTTTGCCAGTAAGTAAGTTGTAGTCAAAGAAAAACCTTTTAGGAAGGAATTTATATGGGTCTTGTCTTATTGTCTCTGCTGTCTATACTTCAATGTCAAGCTTACGTAACTTTGTTTTTGTTTATAATTTATTCGTTTATTTTACATACATAAACTTCATTGATAAAAGACATGATGTTGAGTTCAATAGATATTCTGAAAAGGCATTCTATAGAACTATTCACATTCAAAATAAGGAATCTAGTCCAATTCGATATGCAAAGTGTTTGGTAATGAAACTATTCAAACCAATTTAGTGAATACAAAGCAGGGATACAAAAAATCACACACTTGAAGCAAAGGTTAAAAATATAACAGTATTAAAAACACCTAAATTGTTTTAAATAATGATTATTTTAATAGAAATTGCAAATATCAAGTGCTAACGAAATTAACTGATATTTTTTATGCAAATTTTCTACAATCCGCGATATAAGAGAGTTCAAGGTTATCTAGGGACATTCCAAAAACGCAAACCACATCCGATTTGCAGGATTTCATCACTTGAATGAACATCAATTAAATTACCTAAGACAACTTTCGAAATACAGTTAATGACCCAAAACAACGAAGCGGAAAAAGTTTCATTTCTACGCACAATAGTTACGCGGGTGACATCAATGCGCGATTTGAATCGGTGAACTACTATAGATATTTACGTATTATTGCTGAAATAATCAAACATTTTTTAAGCAAATGGGATACCTTCAGCCACATAATTATGTTTGATAGTGATAAGTGATTTTAACTTCTAATTATTTAATGCGTAAGGGTGTGATTCCGACCATGAAACACATTGATGAAGAATGTATCTTGTTGATGGCGCACATTTTTATATTATGTTTTGTATAAGTACTTTAGAAATTAATTATTCTGATGATTCTTCAATTTCTCAATCATGAGAATAATCTTTTTTAATTAATAGAAAATGAACTAATGCAGATATTATGTATAAATGTTAATGAAGATTGAACTTTTCCCATAGCTTGATGCAGCACATTTAAACAGGTTAATGTTGTTAATTATGTGGAATCAAATTACAGTGCCGGAAGGAAACTAACATCAAGATGAGCGCATCTTCATAAGCGGTTCAGCAAGTGGAACGGCGTGGCTCTTATAACGATCAGCTCTTCTCTATTCCCTTGTAGGAGGAAGGTTCCCAAGTTTAATCAAGTTCTCTTTTTAGACGATATCGTGTTTTTGCGAAATATGGACATGGAATGCCACGCGTTTGCAGTTAGATTTGGTATTGAATTAAATTGCGTGTGTTAGATTTAGTATTCAATTTCGAGTTATGTGCTTATTTTATATTCTTAAATTGTTAATTGAATACAGGTTTTCGAGATACCTTTTGTCAAACGTGGGTACATTCCAACATGTAATAGCTACCTATCAACATGTTTTGAATCCTTTTCAACTGAACGTTTCTAGAATATAGAATCACTTCAGAATGGAACGGTTAGAATAAAAGTGTCAACGTACCCAAGCCTAGTTTCATTAAAATTCCATCAGTACGTTGGGACACAATCGTATTTCAAACTGGTTTTAAAGGATCTATTTACTACTAGCTTAGTACACGCTTTAGCCTACGTGGTATTTGTATGAAAGTCTCACTACTTTTACGTGTATAAGAGAGAAGAAAATAAAGTAAGTAGTTTCATAAACCTACGCCAATTTATCATATTCTTTTAAAATCAACTACCATATTAATTTACTCTGTGGATTTACCGTTTATTGCCAAAAATGTTGCAATCATTTGCTAAGTTCATATTTTCCCTCTGAATTTTCACTTTGTGACATCGATTTTATATTATATTGTGTTTTAATACTAACATTACAAAATCATTGAGTTAGGTATTTTACTGATGATTACTGTAACATCGACAGACAAAATTACACATTTTGAGGTTTGGAAGAGGCAAAATTTCTCAAAAAAACCTAAGATAATTTTACATACCAAAATCCTTACCTACTTCCTTGTGTGCATTTTGAAAACGCATTTCCATTTTTGCAGGGCTTAATAATTTTTGAATGTAAGCATTTTAATAATACGCAAAGTTTTATTTTGGGAATCTAAACAACCGGTACATCGTCTTATGACTTTTCCTAAAAACCCGATAAATTGACACAGCTTTTTTACACACTACTGATGCAATGATAATGCAACAGATTGTGCAACAGTGCAGTGCATATGGAATGCAACCGTAGTTGGATCTGCCACGACGCAGAAGCATCTACTGTTCCCGTTAACCTATACTAAAGGAAGGCAGTTCATAATGCCCTTTCAAAGTCGATGCAATATGGAATATGAAACTCTATTATATATTTGATTCTCTTATTGTTATGTATATATTGTGTGATGTTTGCAGAATTTTGTTGAGCGTTTGACTAGATTTAAAATTACTCACGGTAGTTGTGATTATAAATTAAAATGTGAAATGTATATTTGACACAGATGCATTAACTGTTTTTGTTAACCCTTTTAGAGGGAAGACATTATGGCATTATAACCTTTAGAAGCCGATTTACATTTAACATAAAGCTTAGTATTTATCGATAGTATTTTTTTTGTTAAGATGAATTTTATGTGATGATAGTAAAAGTTTCATTTAAAGCGATGATGTTAATAGTAGGTATAATTCGTTTTAAAATGACGCATAATTTTATTAGAAAATAAAAGTATCCAATGAATATTATTTTATGATTCAGTGGTTAGTGCTGCCACGACGTGTCTGTCTCTGTAAACCTTCTGAGAGGAAGACAATTCACTATATTATGACCTTTCGAAGCGGATTCAACACCAAATGTTGGAATAATTTGATTTCGAAGTGAAAATACTTATTCCATTAAAAATATAAGTGTGCGATACATATTATAATAGCCGTTTTAAATTAAATGTGAAGCTCATATTTAAAAAAAGCTAAACTAAACTTTGAAGTTTAAACAGATAGGACGATGAAATAATGTTTCGATTATTTTTAAAAATGTTCATGTTTTCCTTCTATTATAAATAAAAGTCAATATGTCTGACCTTTCAAAGCTGCTTCAATATGAAATTTAAAGCATAACTTTAGATATTGCCTTTGAAGTTTTGTGACAATGGATTCATTTGATGAGCTTTAAACTGTCTCACGATTCATCCATTTTAAAAAAATTGTTATTGTGACATTTCGCAGCCCGTTTTAACTGTCTCATCATTCATTAAATTAGAAAAGATGTTGAACATATTATAATGACCTTTCAAAGCTCATTCAACATGAGATTTGAACCCAAAATTGACATTATTCGACTTTAAAGTTTTAAGCGATGATGTCAAAATGTATGGTAATATTAGGAAAAAATCACGATTCATTTCATGCAATTCGATCATTTTTAAATGTTTCATGATTCATTAAATTCGAAAGAAATGTGAGTGAACGCACTTAGTTCGTGGAAATAATGAAAGTTTAGAGAGTTGTGCTTTTATGATTTGCCAGGATAGATTAGGTGGCAACTTAATGATAGCTTTGCGGATTGGGTGAGGTAATGCAATCGGCAATCGTGAGTCATAACCACCGATTCAATGCTGTTGTTGGCAACACCATTATCGAAGATTTATTTATTTATGCAGATGATTATAACACTGAATATTGAAATGGAAAAATAACTCATCTTCCTGCAATGCAAATACAAACGTGTTCAAGTTCATATATTATAAATGGAATATTGCGAAGAAGCAAATGCAAAAATTATAATATTTTAATAGATTTATTTTTATATTAAATTCATCACAATTAATTCCATACAAATATTGTGTTCTTACGTTACCCCTCTACCCGGCTTTGCCTAACTTTCAAAACCCTGTTGTTAAAAAAATGTATGTTACTCACTGAACAATAAATAAAAATGAAACAAATAATATAACTCAGCTCCATAGCTCATAATCGAAAGATATTTTCAAGTTGAAAAAAGTACGGTACAGCTACAAGTTCTAGACCGAAAAAGATGAACAAATTTTACAATGCTATATAACACTCATTTAGAGAGCTTTTGTTGCCTTAAACAAATATATCAAATTAATTTATCTTATAGTCCTATCCTAAATATTTTTCCAATAAACCGCTCTGTTATTCCCATAATTTCCTCAATTACTCTTTCTCCTTCCAACTCCTAAATATGTATATTTATCTCAGTATTTTGTATTTCAGATTAATTTAATATTGTCCTGATGATGGAAGGGTACTTCCGAAACCGGTAGACAAAATATTAAATAAAAAAGTGGTTAAAAACAAAGTGTATGTGTTCTATTTATAAATATATTTTCTGCTTTATAGTCAAAGTAAATTTCTTTATTTTGTAATTTGATTTTAACTTATGTTTATAACAGTACAATAATGTGTTCTTTGTTTTCATTTGTAACGTTTATCCAGTCAGTGATTCTAAGACAATTCGTTCAACATTGTCCTTGAGAAAATCACGATTTGATTCAACGTCTTATGTCATGTACGCCGGATGACATCACACGTGAAAAGCGAACGACTCGACGTGAGATCAGAGATGCTGTGAACCACCGCTGGTCACCGGTCATGCTCTGGTCATCCTGTCACAATCGGTGGAGCTTAACGGGCGCTGTCACGAAGTGTCAACAACTCTTAGAGACTCGGATCAGATGATACCTTATGTTAATGCACTGAAATAACCCTACGGTCACGAAGAGTGTACCAGATGTATAGGTTTTTACAGCGGTATACGATGAAAACAGCTTGTAATAATATTGATTCTGTTTTCAATATCTAAGCTTTCCGACGATTTGAGTTCCAAGGAGTTTAAATAGAAGCTAGATGGATTTCAAAGGGAAAAAAATGAAGTCAGTTTTCTTTTAAATTTGCTTACACTTCAGAATTAAAAAGTAACATAACAATAAATTGATTTCCTTGTTTAAAAATATTGACTGTGACCTTTCAAACGTCATTATTAATATATGTTCCCCTTTTCAAATTAGTTTTATAAATATTTAAACCCTTCGACATAAAGGTTAGCTTAAAAAATAATTTTCCCAACGTTGAGAAAAAAAAATCACGAGGTGACTCAAGGCATTCATTTGATGGATAGATTTATGCCCTTTTATAACTTAGTTAAGTAACAGAAAAAAAAGAAATTGGTGTGCTCGGGTAAAGCTTGGCGTACTATTACAAATATGACATCCTATATCGGTAAAAACTGAAATTAAATAAATAAAAAAACGTGGAAGTATGAGATCGATTTAAATGTTAGTTTCTAATAAGGTTTCGATAACTCAATTGGCAGAGACGTCACTCCCGGATAGAGTAAAGGTTCCGAGTTCGATTCTTGGTCAAAAACCAAATTATTTTCATTTTCGGACGTTTTCTCTTTCATATTTTCGTTGAAGATTATTGATATTATTTCAATATGAAAAGCATACAAACTTTAAAGTAAATTCTCGATTAAACATAGTTGATAAGTCATTCTTCCCATGCTAGTATAGTTTTTATTTATCTTTTTTTTAAATTTCTTTAATCTGAACCCTTTTCTCATGGCGTTGTAGTAATCGAACAACCAACATTCCAAAGGGTTATTGAGATTATTTTAGAGTTATTTAAACAAACCATTTGTCCTAAAGAGCTTATAAACAAATCGGAACAATGGCTCGGAAAGAATCTTATTATTATTTATAAACGTGTCTCGTAATGGAGATGATATCAACGTCGTGACTAAACCTGAGAAGCACCTTCAAAAAGGTAAAAAAACCACTTGTGAACACAGAATGCAATGAACAAGTATAAGGTATTGTATTGGATATTGTGTACTATTATTTTGTCGTGGTTGAAGTCATGATAGAAATGTTGAGATACCAAAAAAGCTAAAAAGATTCGGACCAATGATAAAGTTTGAATTCAACTTGGTTAGAAGTTTAACTGTTATATTCTCTCTTGTTGCATATTTCTATGATCAGAAACTATAGGCAAGTCAAAATACCTACTTTAGGAACATTAAAATGACTTATTTTAAAAACGCATTCAAGTAATTTAGTGAGTTTTTCAAAGAAGTGGGTACAGTAAAACCTTTGACTACAAGTAAATGTACATTTTTAGAGTTTTATCTCTGTGATTAGATTAGTTAAATTTTATGAAAACGCGATTCTACTTGTTAATATGTGACGACCGCCACGTGTGTTGATTTGTCGTCTCTACTTATCATTACAGATACCAATACAGCGTTATATTAAGTGCGGTTGTTTACACCCTCACGCAATCTATCCGCATGGCTAGGCAGGTAAAAAAGAAAACATAATAAACGCTACGCACTCTGAACTGCGTAACATCAGATAGAATTATAGTCATGCACATTCATGGTGATACAGGGGTAAAGCTGTAAGTATAGAGTCATAGTGATATTGAGTTATAGCAGTAAAATAAACAGAAACTTCCACGACCCAAATGGGGAGAAGGCAAAACCTGAAGAGCCGGTCTGGCAGTTTCATCCGACGCCGTCGTAAGTTTCGACGCCGGGTTCGGTCGAGTCACTAGGCGGATATTGCTGCTGTTAATGTCTACACACGCGTGCAAATTGTACAAATGGCTATCTTGAAAATAGTAAAACACTTGTTGTCCGATGTTGTTCGAAACATGCATACGGGATGTTGATTGAATTGAGAAGAGTGTGAAGTAAATATGCCAAGTTAAGAACGAAGCACAAAGCTAGCGTAAACCCAAGGGGATAAAATCATTTTAATTTAGTATCCGAAATCTTCAATGCTAATTAGGATATAATACGCTTGGCAGAAAGGTAAGGAAGGACTGATTATCATATGAAATTTCTTTAATTACTTGATATTCGGATTTATTATTTTATATTAAATATAAAATGTTCTTCGAAGTATCGAAATTAAATGGATACGGAGTAAATAAATACTGTATATTATTTTTTTCCAATTTATATATACGTGACTAAAGCCTATAACGAACTCGGTCAGTTTGCCTTAAAAATGTCACATTACAACACCGGCCTGCTTTCCTACTTGCGAGTGGTGGTGAGCTGTATCTATGGAAACATTACGCACTCCCCTTCGTGTTGAGGTATTTCTTGATGATCGGAACCGTTCATCCTAAGAATTACTGTTACGTGTGACTCCTGTTTGATACATCTGAAGTTGGCGACGGAAGTCACCTGAAGCCAGCTACATGACATGTCAATATTGATTCACCATCCAACTGTTTGCTTTTCTCTACCTGCATAGGGCATACGTCCCATCTGTAATATCTTCCCATTTGAATGGCCTGTCATTGAACTCTACAACTCGGGATCCTAAATAAGTCGATAATTGGAGCTAACTAACTGTCGATCGTTATGCTCTGCCGTCCTTTCCACATCGCTAAGTATGTCAAAATAATTAACTATAATTTGTTTACTTAAATATAAATACCAAAATTAAACGTCAATTATATTGCACCAATGTTTCAGACTGGTATAACAACTAGTCCCTAGACTTTTTTTTGCACAAATTTAAGTGATACCTTTTGGTGCAATTATTAAAGGTATCCATTTTTTTGCTTCGATATTCCCCCTATTTTATAAATTCTAAGAAAAGTACCCGCAATTCACCGGCTCGGGTATTCAATTGTCACCTGCAAAGCTCGTCTGAAAGCTCTCCTCACAAAGCTCGGCCGTTAGTTCAAGGCAGTATACAAAGTATTCTCCCACTCACCTTCGGGTGTAGGAAGCCTCACAAATCCCCTCGGGGAAGAGAACAACTCCCCGCTGCACCGTTCTGCCACCAGGTTCAAGCACTCGTAATGCTTGTAACCATCCAATCGTGCACTAATTATCCAAAGAAGATGTTATTTACCGCGCTGATTACCACGCTGAACTCAGACTACCCACTGGAGGAGAAAAAATAACACATTTTTAATGATAGTCCTACAAACTTGCACTTATTTCGGGTTGTATTCACAGGGGTGGTTTATGATTGTCACAGAGGTGGTTTTAGATTGATAGGTTGATGGTTGATTGATTGATGGTTCTTCCGTGTTAGTTAACTAAACTAAGTTAAAGGTAGATGAGCTCCTGGCTCTCGGCGCGCCGATTCGAGACTGAGACGGTGTAGCGGCTTTACTGAGGCGGCCAGGTAGCTAAGGTAAGTGAGGTGGGTGAGGCGGGTGAGGCGGGTAAGGTAGGGGGCGAGGTAGGAGCTCTCCAACTCTCCATACAATAACCTGTACAGAACAGGTATATACTTACGGCACAACCACACAGAGGTACGGCCGGGTAGCGATACTAAGTGGAAGCGAAGGAAGCGAAAAGAGAAAACCTTAACTTTTAGAGATCGAAAATTAAAATATAGAAAATGCTGATTACTTATTTATTTTATTACTAACGCGATAAGTTATACATCCTTAGATTTTTTTGCAAATAGTGTATCCACTGTGAGTATAAAACTCGATCCGTCCGATTGTTAACCGAGCGTCCTATCGACCTCTGGGCTATTGACCACCTCAAACAATGAAACGAATGTGCTTATGACAATACATGTTCTTCCGTAATGTATTGAAAACTATTAGTCTTTGTTTTACCATTATTATTTTGCGTTAGCGTTTTCAAGCTTGCGTGTTTAGCCACTAAGCGTGAAGGTATGCAACGGGAATTCGAAGTAATTCATTGTAAAATTATTACTTCTTTCATTTAAATATGACAGAAAAATCTGCTCATTTTAATAATATTTCTACGTTTTAATGCAATTTCCATAAAAAGGTATTCTTCCTACTTAAAAAATACAACCCACACACAACCATTAATTTCAGTTTTTGCCGCCTAGCGGTCAATAATTTCTCAGCAGTTCCCTTACTTATAAGTGACTGAGAATAGGAGGCATTAGTTCCCCCATAACTCAAAAAAATTAGAATGAATGAAAATGCTATTTCCCTATTTGTTCATATATTTAAAAAATAATAGTATCAGTTTGCATCCGAGCACTTCCGACGATGTCTATAAACATTCATTACAAAAGCACCGTGAAAGAAACTGGCTGTCGACCTCTCACTTAACAAACCTACATCTTGTGTCTCCCTTTACTTCCGACCCGAGCTTTGGTGTCAGACTGAAACGCCACTATTCCGGAGCGAACTACACTTTACCTGCTTCATCGTTCGCTAAAATTCCTTAGTCCTGACGTAGACACGAATTTTTAAGATTTCAAAAGCTGTATCAAAAACTGCAGCCGTCTCAGTCTATTGTAATAAATGCAGCACTACAACAGAACGAGATGAAGTATTGCAAAGCGAAATCGATCAAGTCGATTTAGTAAATTGTAGCAGAAGTTTTGGCATCGATAGACAATCTGTTGTTTGTGATTTATCTCATTTTTTGCATAGTTATTCGGGTGTTGAAAAGAGACGGTTGAATATTTTGGCTTATTTTGTTCGCAATTACCGCGAGTTGCATTCCAAAAGTCGGGCTGTGTCGAACGTTTAGCGGTCAACTAGTCCCCGTCATATTTTTAATGCTAATTTGCGTCAGTTGACATTGGTACGGGATACCAATTGGAAAACCTTCCCGGATTTTGGCTTCACTTCATTCTTATTTAAGATGAAATCACACATTAAAAAAAATCATCAGTTGTTCCATTTGAATGATTTCTCTCTCATTTTTTTTCTATGGGGAGTCTGGGTTTAGGTGGTATTCTTCGAATTACTTATTAAGGTTTTTTTTATGACAAGGCATGTTTTTATAAGATGAAGATTAAATAGACTGAATGTTAAATAGTAGTAATAGTGTGAAAATAATATATGACGCGAAAGTGAATGTAAGAAGAAGTCGGGGACGCCCGAGGAAGATATGGCGCGATCAAGTGAACCAAATATTTGAGTCGGACCGTGTGAAGAGTCAGAATAATACAAGAGTATGTATGAGACGATGTATGAATGTGAATGAAGCGAGGAGTGTGTGTCAAGACAGAGTTGTATGGCGGTCTTTCCTCTCTGCCTACTCCTGCGGAAAACGGCGTGATGGTTAGTTAGTTAGTTGGATTAAAAAAATGAACGCTTAGATGGCTATGACACGTGAAACAGATGAATGTAAGAGGGGGGGGTTGTCCGAGATTCACATTTGAATTGATTCTGATGAATCTGTAACAATAATATAACATTTTTTCAAAGGATCTTTTCTCAAGATCGTAATAATTTATATTTCAGGTCAATAAAAACGAACCTTTACCATTAAGCTTCTTAATGTAAAACGACTGCCAAAATTTTCAAATCGTTTTTCAGCAATGACGTTGGCGGTTAAAACCTGATTTTGTTTTTCTATGCGATACATTAGTTCATTCCCAAGAGATTGCTTTGAAAACATTTGAGATTGCAGTCATATTTTTCATCAGAATTAATTAAAACACACCCTTTTAGGCCTGCTACGGCAAACTCGACACTATACCCTTTTTATTTAGGCATTATTTTGTCGTCTTGCCTTTGGAGTTACGTCGTTTACGATTCAGTTGACGTTGAACAGCCAGCCGTTAAGAATGTCAACTCCGCGACTGACATCACGATGAAAAACTTTTGTTTTAACGAATAATTGAATACTTAATGACGTTTTGACTTCACCCGTGGTAGATAATCTAAGTATCGCCCTGGTCGAAAGACCACCATTCAGAATCGAAACATTGCTTCAAATGGCTTTAGCCGTATTTGGTGACCAGATCTGAACAGCTAGATACTTCCCAACCTTCCTCTTCCCAATCTCCTTCCCCACTTCCTTCAGCCTCACAACATACCCTATTTGGGGATGCCATAGTCTCACTGGCTCTAGACGGTTGAGAGCAGTTGAGACTCTTGTGCGGTATTCATATAAAAAACCTACGTATAAAAAAGGGTTATTCATTTTTTTCGCAATTTAATGGGACACGTACGATAGAACAGGAATATATGGAAATGTTTTTATTTTTATTTGTAAACTCCCCCATTCAATGAGCATTCGCCGTTTAAATACGTAGTAAAGATTAGGTACACCCAAAAATGTACGTAGCACTTCAAAAATAATATAATGGTGAACATGTAAATAAACCAACACCTAAAAATAAAATATTCAAAGTGTAAATTCTAGTATAATTAAGTTGTAGGCATATTATCCTGTAAGTTGAATAGGTATCCATCTCTGTCCAAATATGAAGGTTTTTGTGTAACTTATGTAGGTAATGTGCATTTTTACAACTTCTTAGCTTTAACGAATATGACTAATCAACCTGACCATTTGTAATGACACCATGCATAAAAAAATACTATATTAAGACATAAACCCAATGCCACATTACTTTGTTTTGACTAATGCGACTAATCGACTCAATGCATTCATAATAACCCCATAAATCAAAATAAAAAAGTGTATTCATAAACCCAATGCCATAACACCTATAATTATTGCATTCCGGTACCATTATCGTGACGATATTTTCTCTTTACGACTATTTACAATTTACACAATACCAATCGTTACACCTTAGGTCTAACTCAATTGGAAACATGGTAATGCGAATGGCTAAAGGTAAATGGAACGGCCGCGGCGCGCGCTACGTCGGGTTCGCTCCGCAAATAAATTACGGGAAGTTTGTAAACTGTAAACCCGCAAAGTTGTAAACATTCCCCGTGCGTGGCACCTACCAATCCAGTGCTAGTGACACATATTCGGTCCCGTTATGCAGAAAGCTCGGCATTTTAGCATTTGCGCCAGTTCACCGCGTCCATAATGAGGTATGCACTTCCACTGGTCGTTCGGTAATTATGTCGATCGATACCTTTTGGAAAGTGGGTGAATTTAATCATGATGCATTTCCACTTAGAGACGTATTAGTGCATTTAACATTGGCGAGGATTTCATATTTTACCTTTCCCAATGTTTGCTATTAATGATTTTTTTTTGTACGGCATGGAAACCTTGACATGAACGATTGAAAGGTTCCCAAGATACCCTGAACTGAGGACAGAGGGTAACCAAATTAGAAGTGCTTAATCGAATACAAAATGGAGAAAGCTCCATGATCTCTTGGTCATATTATAAAGAGCGACAAGTACAAGTTTACCCAATATATAATCCAGCAAAAGATTGACGAAAGACGTAGAAGAGGTAGGCGCCGCACTCCATGGCTTTGAAATCGAGGCGTTCCGGGCTACGGCTTGCGTGCAAAGAATCCTACGACGATAGCTAAACTCATATATAAGATGGTACCAGTAGAAAAACTTTTTTTTATTATGTAATTACTCGTTATTTTCCATTTCCCCTGTGACCGATTGGTGTCTGCAAAGCTGCGACAAACTTTTCCAAAATCAATTGTTTAGCTCTCGTAAAAAGATTCAGACCTTCTTATTTTTCCGTAGTCATGCATAGAAAGACCGGGTTACACAGCCAGGATACTCTGCAACTAAACTTCTGTAAAAATATTTAAACAACAAAAATACTTTAACTTTATAGCAGTGATACAATATGCTCTTTCCAATAGAACATACTTTGTTTATTGGAACCTTTCCAGATTACATCAAACACGACACTTCAAACTTTTTGTCTATCAAAATTTTGCAAAACTCATTACAAACACGAGATCTTGGGCGCATGTAAGCAATTTAATTGTTACATTTTTAATTCATTGTTACATTATGAATTATGTTTTCAATTGGGGTGGAGAGTGGAGAACGATCTTAATAGATACCCGTTAACGCGTGTTATATATCAATGGAAGTATCTTGATAAGGCCTCGATGATGACGATGAAGTATGCATAACTTCCAGCTGTTGTCAGTAGACTTTATTCCGTTGAAATGTCAACACAATACAAAAAGCTTTATTACACCGTGATTGTGTTTTGTGCATTAAACCTCAACGCTCGGGTAAATATGAAACCCGAAGTGTGGGTGTTTTTTAAAATGAGAATCGATGTTTTATTATCGAACACGAACGTGGCAAATTGCAAGGCATAAAGGTGGTTTTATATTTGTTTATAGATCTGCTTTATTCGTGTTTATTGCATCACGATTTATAGTTATCATTAAGTTTACTTACAAATCATTTGATACATAAGAAGACTGTTATGACTAATCAATTAATATATACATTAGTATGATGAAAGAAACCAACACCAGCAAAAAAATGCAATATTTATAATCATTTTTCAAGTAGTCTAGATAAGTCAGAGATACATGTAATATCACTAGACATACATATAATGCCTTGGATTGTAAATCATACATTTTCACGTTTTTGGTGAGAACTACTTTGGATATTAGGATTTGGGGCCGGGGCCCTAGCACGAAACGTCCATATAGATTTTATCGACTAATTTGGAATCGTTCCCGAGCTAGACTGCAGATCACCAACGAGCAAACGACGGCTAAAGATGCTTAATTTAGTCGATGTAAATGGTCGTTTGTTTGTTGACGATCTGCAGTCGGGCTCAGGAATGGTTTCAAATTACCGAAATTGTCGATAAAATGAATTTCGATGTTTCATGCTAGGTGTTTTTTCTTCTTCATTTTAGTATATGGGTGGTGTACCCAATGTGATAATCGCAAGTAAAATAAAATTAAATAACTAAATAAATTGTAGCAAAAAAAAAAATCTTAAAAAAATCTCCCATTTTCATTTTTTCCTTCTGCCCACAAAAATACATCTAGTAAAATATATTTAGTAAAAAATAAATGTATAAAAAAACAACTATCAAATGTCGGTGCCTTTCTGCCCCGGTAAGGTGATTACTTTCCTACCTGCCCTTTTGAGCCCGCAATTCGTAGAATAATAAATCTCGGAACTCCTATTGAGATGGGGTAGGTTTGTAAACCAACCTGCTATGATTAAGGGTAGTTTGGCCCCTTTGATGATTTTAAATAGACTTTACAATGGCCCGCCAATATTCACCGAAGCCCATTATTCTGCACACGTCCTCCGTGTTACAAAATACATTTCAAATAACACCCAACTTCCCCGCATACAACAACAAAGAATCAAGAAAGATTCGCAGATTGTAAAACCACCTTCCAGGATAACTGTCTTGAAACGGAATTGAAGTTAACACCTGTTAGAAAACTAAACTGTGGCCGACTGGTGGATAAGGTGTTAAGCTGATTTTTGTGAAAATGGACCTCTTGTGGGAACTCGTATTGTACAAAAAATTCAATGGCAGTCTAGGAATTCGCCAATAAAGATGAAAATTAAGGGAATTTCCCAAATTTACCCAATGTTTTTAGGTAAATCTGAAAACACTTGTCGGTTTAACATTTTAAACTATACCTACGTAAGTGATGAAAACTCATCGGAGGTGAAAAATGATTGAAGGGGTAAATTAACAGAATTAAGTGCCAGTGGTTGTCGGTTTAAATTCCGGCACGCGAAAATACATTTTATTTAACTAATATGTGTTATAATAATAATAAATGGATAACTTTTATAGCGCCATTTTTGTGAGAAAATCACCTCAAGGGCACTTGCATATATAATTGGCGATTACATATATAATTCATATAAAATAGTATATTATATAATGGGCGATTACATATTTAATTCATATTTAATAGTATACTTGCTAACATTTTAAACTATACTGATGTAAGTGATGAAAGCTCATCGGAGGCGGAAACTATGATTGTAGGGGTAAATTGACAGTATAAAATGCTAGTAGATTGCAGCAGTTTAGTGAAACTACTAAATAGTTCCGTTTTTTTTAACAAAAAGTCAGTGAGTCAATGCCAACTGTGTATATTAAGAGGTTCGTTTTGAGGATGAAAGAAATAAGGGAAGAAAAAAGAGAAGAAGAAGGATGACATTGTTTTATATTATATGTATTGAAGAAACCAAATAATTTAAAAATATTTTTTTTTCCCACGCATTGTTATGAACCCTCCACATCCAGGTCTAGGGCCAATGAGCTTACCGCTGGACCACGGAGGAGAAGGTTATGTTTTTTTTTCTATTTTATTGTAGCTCAGAGATATGCAACATAAGAATAGCAAAGAGGAATTAAAACTAATCCATTCGGTCATGAATGCTTCAAAATGAAGCGAACAGCACAAAAGTTTCAACTGGAGATGATAGTCTACCCAGCATGTAGTACCATGCGTCATCTTCAGACACGAGAACCAAGATCCAAATTACCAAGGTGGTCCTGAACGTATCAAAAGGTTTTATATATTATGTCACTACCTTTGCAAGGCATACACGAGAGTTCATAGTTGTGAGATTTCTATCTACAGCGTATTAGAAAAAAGTTTTTCCTTTTGGTTTTCTGACGCATGCAGTCTTGATGCTAATGATTCCAAGGAAACCGTTTTTAAGAAACATAAACAGTGGTTGGAATTGAGATTTCTGCGTTTAAACAAAAGTTTAAAGAACTTTCCTCGGTTGGTACTTAACTACCGGATAACGTGGGATTTTAATAATTGCTACATCGCGTTCTGTGTTTTATTTTCGTGCATCACACACTTCAGAGTGTGGGTATGGTATACTAGATTACCTAACCCGATTTCTAACTATTAGATTGATTAATCAATTATCATATTCATTCTGCATGCTCTTCTATGACTTCATTATTTAAGGATTACTGTGCAGTACGCGATGAATGGCGTTATAGGACGAACGTATTGTTGTCAGTAACTACCCTCAATAACTCTCACATTGCAGGAACATTATTTTGAAACAAATGCTGTGAGAGCTTAACCTAAATTGAAAATAATGTGCCATACTCCCAGTATGTTACAATAATAAATTAACGTTTCAGCTTTAAGATTGGTCAAATGAGATTTAACGAAATTTAATTTATTTCACAATACCAATATTATTAGTCACCTATAATATATTCACGTATAATATTTTAAATTATGTTTTTTTATGCATAACTGTTTTTTGTTACCTGATTATGTGTTATATTTGAGCAATATCTAACCTTGAATTTATGTTGCAAAATTAGACTACAATTAATATTTTTGCTATATGGTTATTTGTAATTTTATTTTACTATGGGAATAATTCTAACAACATGACCCTCTGAATGGAGTCACAAAATCTTTATTTTTAAGTTCATCTTAGTAAAGCGCACTCGAGGTGAAATATCACAAAACTGTGCTACATAATTCAATGCAATTATTATTATTATAGTTTTTATTTTAGTTATTTGTAAATTAAAGTTTACAAAATAACTAATTATAACTCATACCTATGCTTTTTGACGATATTAAATACAACTAATTATTATAAATTATATACTTCTTGATATTACATACTAATGCATATATATAAACCGGTCGGTACCTGAGTGGACAAACGCGTCGGATTCCCACCTGGGCGTCGTGCGTTCAATTCCTCTGCTGGCTAAGGCCTCCATCATTACACAAGCAACATCTTCCGCTTCTTATGATGGCAGTAGGAGTTTTTCAAATATTGTCAGGTTACTCGTAACCCGGGAATGTTTGTCTTTTAAAAAAAAAGTATTTTTTACGATTTTACAAACTATTTTAAATTGATTAATTTGTGTAATTTTTATGGTTTCCGGCAGCGCATTATAACAATTCATTCCTTCATAAAGTAAACTATTATGATTGATCACATAACTGTAAGACACTTTAAACTAAGTATTTACTAAAAGTGTGCCGAGAAGTTATAATTTAGATTTCATAACTTGTTAGTTACAACTAATGAATTAAACCTATTTAATATTATAACTTCCTAGTAATTAGTTAGTTTCGTTAATTGACAGGGAGATAATTTATAACAAAATAGATTACATCTAGATAGCGATAAGATAGAACCTAGGAATTCATATTTACACAGCGCCCCACACGGTGCTATACAAATTATCCAATTGATATTATTATTATTATATTTTTGTAGAAAGCAATCACTTTGTGGTTTGACATATTTAATGAAAATGAAATAATAAGATTGTGTAAGATCATAGATTTTATTAAAAAAAATATGACCGACCGGTTTCGTTTAGCCTCAGCATATCAGGGTACAAAATTAAACTAAACAAAAAATACAATATACTCATACATACAAAATTTAGTTTAATTTTGTACCCTGATGATGCTTAGGCTAAGCGAAACCGGTCGGTCATAAAAATTGAAATAAAATCTGTGGTCTGATACAAAGTTATTAATTAATTATTTATTATTATTACATAATACGCCATTATTGAGCTCGCCAAAAGCCTTGGTTCACACATCATTCCCCGGCCATTTAAATTAAGGAGAAGTTGTATTTATGATGATTGATGAATTATAACGAAGGGGGTTTTTGCTATTCGCTGTATGAGCACAACCCACCACTGGTACAAAAACTTACGTTCGAGATTACTAATAACTAATAAGTTTCACTAAAATTTCGTAACCGTAAGTAATTAGGTAGAATTTTTGATTTATTTTATGACTGTTGTGACTTGTTAACTCAAGCCATAGTCTTGAAATTTTTGGTAGCAGTCTAAATACAGTGAGTACTTCTATCGCTGAAATAGTAGATATATTCAACTGCACTGAATCTAGTTACAAGAAGGCTATAATAGCATACCTCTTTCAAAAATAATAGTGTTAACTTGCATTATATTATTAATTTCTATCGACTTAATCATGTTTTTGGGTGCTAATCAGTGTTATTTTTTTTATGTCACTATTATTTTATGTTTTATATCATATGATATGTAAAAACCCATGAGGGCGTATATAAATAAATAAATGATTTTTGTCATTCTTTAAGACTCTACCAAAACTTTGACTAGACCATGGCATGAATGTTCTCTCTTATGTTTATTTTGCCTTATTTTTGTTCATCGCTTCATTTATTTTAATGTATATGCTATTCCTTCTCTGTTACTCTTTTTTCTATTTCGTGTTTTATATGTATTTTTGTAATTGGACTTTAGTCCGTTAATTTGTAAATAAATAAATGACTGGACGATTTTAAAAGTAATGCTCGTCTTTCGATTTGAATCATCTACGAATAGTAATGAATTTCGACCAAATAATTTCGTTTCTCGTGAAATGAATTAACGAATCGACGCAATTAGAAACGCAAAAAATGACATCATTGTAAAAAGTAAATGTAGATTTCCTGGAAATCCGTACTAACCGCGATAATTGAATCTTGGAGTGTTAAGATTTAACGGTTATCATTTTGAACAGTCGGGAATATCAAGTGGGGCCTCAGAATGGTTGAATTAATTAAACACTATTTGTCGGCAGACTTTATTATTACATAACGGTGTTCGCTTCGGGTGACTGAAATGGTTAACGCATTCCAGTCCTGCCAGGGATCGGCTTCTAGCTTGATTAGACGGTCACATTTGTTCGTGGACCGAAATATGGCAGGAGATTAAGGTCATTTGGAGATCAAGGCTAGGGATAAATATAATTTAGAACTTAGACTTTTAATTCTTATAATCTTGACCTTAAACAGTAAAGCTTTGAAATTGTGTAATCATCCTTTTTCAATGTATTTAATGCAATGTTATATGCTCAGAGCAATAATATGCAGGAAGGAGCGCTTCTGTAGTCAGTATTGATGATTTTTGCCTGACTCGGGCGTAGCTAGGACTAGGGCTAAGGTATTTATACATCCATTAATAGCGCATGTCGACATAATGTTTTTGTTTATTTGTAAATCCACTTTTTCACAGTATTTTTATAAACAAAAATATAGGATATAACCTAAAAAACCGTTGAGTTATGTCCTGTTATGTCGCATAACAAAACGTAGTGGGCGGAGTCGCCGGAGACGCGGGAGTCGGAAAATATGCGTACATACGGAATAGTGGTGCTATATTATGTGAGACTTTGTCTTGTCTCTTTCTCTCTCACGATTTACGACGTAAAAACCCGGAGAAAGTGATTTTTCGTAAATTTGTATGGGTTGGGTAAAAACATGTAGCTTTCTCTCCATATATATTCTTGCTCTGAGGTTATATGATACCTTCTTCCAGAGAGTTCCAAGAGGTCGGAGCAAGTTGAACTTATTTTTCAAGGAATGTTTAATGGAATTCGTGGAGGGGAAATGTACGGAAAAAGGAAGGAGGTAGGTTGGGATGCATCATACAAATCAGATCTTGTCAATAAACATGGCTAAAGCCATTAAAAGCAAAATTTGGATTCTGAACGGGTCTCTCATCAGGACGATATTAAAGTAGGGTTGTTTCATATTTCCGTCACAATTGACATTGTTAAAATTCATTTGAACGGTTGCCGTTAAACGCTGATTGTCGGTTAGTTTCAGCTTTTAAACAAATTGTGACAAGTATAGTGGTCATGTTTTTTTGCTTGTCAGCTAATCACAATTTGCTCAAAAGCTGAAACGGGGCCATCGGCGTTAAGCGGGGGACTATTTAAATTACAATAAAACAAAATGTCGGTAATCATTGAATTACGACGATGTCCACCTAAGAGTATCTTTCTTAAAATTTAAGATTTTTGTTTAAAGGATGCTAACATTAGACGAGACTAAGGATATTGAAGGGTTTTGTAAAATAATTTTCGAATATCGAAATAACAATTTAAAGTATTTCCAAAAAAAAAGTTCATTATTTCAGCGGGACAGAATGGTGGGTGTTTTTAGAAATATGTGTGTAAATCGTATGCAATATAATTAGAGATAATATAAAAGATAAATATCCACAATAAGAAATAATAAATATCACAACTGTAGAGGTTATTAAGGTCACAGTATATCGTCGCCGGAAAGGAAAAAGAGCTTAAGCGACACTTTGGTAAAAAATGACTTAAATATGCCGTTTTATCAGTTTTTTTTTCTGCGTCGAATGCTCTGACTCTCATTTGATTCTGAAGACTGATGTGGCCCTTCAGCCATCTAAGATATATTTACCATTTGGGAGAAGGCTTGACTCAAGCGACACAAGTTTGGGACTTTTTTTTTAGATTTTTGTCGCTTCAGGTAACTTAGTGAGAGCATTGAGTTAACTTTTTTTTTCAAAATTCAACCAACCGGCCTGCATGGTCAAGTAGTACGACGCTCGACTACGAATCCAAAGGTCGCGTCCGCAAATAATTTTTATTTGATTAATATGTGTCACAACAAATTTAATTGATTTAAAACAATATAAAGTTTATTTGCGGCACTTTTCAGAGTGGTAGATACTCTAACTATCGCTCTAGTGAAAGATAACCTTTCAGAATTGAAACGTTGCTTAAAATAGCTTTAGCTGTGTTTGATGACCAGATCTGAATAGCCAGGTACTTCCCAACCTTCCCCTTCCCCATCTGATTCCCCTTTCCGCTACCTTCAGCCTCACAACAAACCCCAATTGGGGATGCCATAGTCCCACTGGCTCTAGACGGTTGGGAGCCGTTGAGACTCTTGTGCGGTATTCACCGTAAAAAAAGCTACAGGGGACTAAAAAAACTTTAAAGTGCTCTGTTGTAAACTTCTTGAAATGGCGCTTCAGCCCTTTTGCCTTTCCGGCGAAGATATTTTAATTTTAAAATATTTGAAAGTTCAGAATAAAATCTCGTTTTTCCTCTTTGTTTTAACCAGCTTTTACCCAGTACTAAAGTAATATAATTCGTAATCATTAATTCTAGCAAGCATATACATAAAATAAACATTTTCTATGATTTGTCTTTGAAACATTGCCGAAAAAGTGAAAATGAGATAAAGGCTATGAGAGGAGCGAAGCCTCACCCACTAGACCGCGACGCGCCGGCTATCTTACGATGGCGTGTAAAATACGTGTTCACGTATGAGATACGGAGCCGCGTACGAAATATGCAAGAGTTCATTCTCTTGGGCTCAGGTGTGCCGAAGTGCGCGGCCCGTGCGCATAGCTGACCTACAAACAAAACGCCGCGGCATTCCATCAAATCAGGGAAATTGTTGAAAGTTCGAAATCGTACACGCTAAATACTTCGCCGTGTAAAAATAATTAAAATTATTGCATGTTATTTACGACGTTTGACACATGGCCGTGATAAAATTAACAACCTGTGCCTGGAACGCTCAGTGATGACTTTTTCGAAGGAAGTAAAAACTTGGAGGTGCGACATTGCATATTAAATAAAACAATAAACTTTGTAAAACACCACTTTATTTGAGTTAACGAGTTTTTCCGCCAATCCAGGTTTCGCTTTTCTCAAGCTTCGTCAGGGTTTTTACATCAACTAAATAACGTTGAAATTTTTTGAAATTTTTTATTAATCTTTCGCTTAAAAAAGTAAAATAATTATTTTCATTGCTGATTTGACCTTCTAATATATTTTTGGTAAAATTGTATGTTATTAATTGAATTTGTTTATTCTACTAAGTAAATTTAATATAGTATAATGTTTGTCTTAAGCTACTTTTTTACTATTTTAAAATTTTTTATTTTTTATTCATATTAAAATTATAATTTTTCACTCTGTAGAACTCTGAATAATTCTTTTGGGTGGTATAATTCTTTTCATTAACTTACATGGTTTAAATATTTATGTTTTAATGAAACATAATACCTGTTTTCCTTCCATAAGAATTGTTAACCTAGGAATTGTTGATAAAACTTTTTGAAAAGCCTTTGAGAAATTTAAAAAATACCTTATTGAAATAATTTTATTGTTTTTTCCCTTTAGGGTATACAGAGTAAACGGTGGGTGTCAACCACTCTCTCTCTAAATATCTCCCAAATTAATGCATTTTTAACCTATCTCTATTTAATGTGTAGCAAAAGTTGAATACAATACGATTTATACTAAAATAAAACATTTCTTGATCCGATCACTTGTTACTAAAAACATGTTTATTACCTTGGTTATGTTACACTTGTTTTGCTATACTATGTACTCTTACTGTAAAAGCCCGATGGGCGTTTATCAAATAAATAAATTAAATACAGACAGGATATATATAGGACAGTGACGAAAGAGAGAGATACAAGATATATTAGAGGGAGACAGAGATATAAGTATAATAGAGGTAGACAACCAATTAGAGGTGGAGCGGGTACAAGGAAGTGGAGTTTTTTTATTTTTATTTTTACATGAACAAATCAAATATGGGTCTTATGAATTTCGTTTGTTTATTAAGTCTGAATTATTATTAACTGCTTTCTTAATTTACAGGATTTCCAAATTATTTAATCTGATACCCGACGCATTTTTGTGTAAGAGGTTTATTCCCGTAGTATTATTCAAGGAGTGGTATCCTGTCTGTATGTAATGTTATTTAGTTGATTTAAAAGTCCCGAAGAAGCTTGGAGAAAAGCGAAACCTGGTTGGCGGTTAAACTAAAATAACGTGGTGTTTTACAAAGTTTATTGTTTCATTTAATATGCTCAGTGATGATTTAATTTTCATGAAAATAAATGATTTTTAAAGAAGAATAATATGCAGGTATTCTTCACCGTCAAGGCGTTTAAAAAAATATTGTGAATACCGCACAAGAGTCTGCTCCCAACCGTCTAGATCCAGTGAGACTATGGTATCTCCAATTGGGGTATGTTGTGAGGTTAAAGGTAGCCTAGAGGGGAAGGAGACGGGGAAGAGGAATGTTGGGAAGTACCTAGCTATTCAGATCTGGTCAACAAACACGCCTAAAGCCATTTCAAGCAACGTTTTGATTCTAAATGGTGTTTTTTTATTTATTTATTTATTTTTATTTTTTTATTATTTTTTTTATTTTTTATTTATAGTTTTTGTGTTTAATTTGTAGAACTCCATTTCGGTATAATTCAATTTAAATTTAATATTATTATTGTGGGTTCTGCTATTTTAAGTTTTATTTTAGTTTTTAGTGACAGCTGTTTCGGCGTTTAAGACAGTTTGACAATGGCCTTAAAAACCAGCATCAAAAAACTTTAAAATAGCAGAACCTTTTAATTCAATTGAATTATATAAAAACTAAATGGTGTTCACCAGGGCGATACTTAAAGTAAATATCACTCTGGAACGTATCGCAAACATACTACATATTATTTTTATATTGATTGAATTTGTTATGACACATATTATTTAAAAAAATTTTATTTGCGGACACCGAGTTTGAACCCGCGACCTGTGGATTCGTAGTCGAGAGTCTGACCATTCGACCACGCATGCCGTCAAATCGTTTTACATCCCAGGTTGGGACTTGGCCTCCAGAAATGTTCTCTACCTCCGCTCCGCTCCCTCGTCATTTATCTCCAATCCTCAGGCCTTCCCGTCCTGCTCTATGACGGCCTCCGTGGTCCGGTGGTAAGACGCTCGACTACGAGTCCGGAGGTCGCGGGCTCAAACCCGGCGCGTGCAAATAAATTTAAGAAATATGTGTCAATTTTAAGACATTTAATCAATATAAAATAATTAATATAAATACTAAAATGCGTAGGCTATTTTTAATTTGTTACTTAGTATAATTTTCATGGTTTCCGACAGCGCATTGTAAAAATTCATCTCTTTATAGAGTAAACTGTTTTTATTTATTTAGTTTTTTTTTGGTAGTCTGATTTCTTTGCATTTCCTTCTACTATGTCTGTGAATATCCACGACAGTTTATTTTTACTTTTATTGTGTCGTGTAAATATTAACAATGTTAGCATCTATTTCACTGTTAGTTACAAGCTATAAGTCCTTATTTTAAGTCACTGTTTGAAAATATTAGGTGCAGTTATTAGTTAGCTTAAGTGATAAATTATAAAGGTTATATATTAGTTCAAAAGCGGTGTCCAAAATGATTTTCTCACAAAATATAGCGCTAGAAGTTATCCATTTATTATTATTATTATTATTATTTGCAACACTTTCCAGAGTGGTAGAAACTCTAGGTGGCAAGTATCGCTTCGGTGAAAGACCGCCATTCAGAATCGTAAGGTTGCTTGAAATGGCTTTAGCCTTATTTGGTGACGAGATCTGAATCGCCAGGTACTTCCCGACCTTCGTCTTATTTATTACCTTCCCGTTCCCACTATCTTCAGCCTCACAAAATACCCCAATCAGGGATGCCATAGTCCTACTGGCTCTAGACGGTTTGGAACAGTTGAGACTCTTGTGCGATATTCACTATTAAAATTAAAATAAATCTTCTTCCACGCTCCCAGTTCACCTTTCTCCTGGGGTTCCTCTATCGATACAGGCACAAGTTTTTTTTATAATAATGCCTAAGTGGTTTTTTTACAGTTGACATTGTAGAACTATTTGCTTTTACATGGGACATCTCAACATGGGTGTGACTAACCGGGAACCACGCCCGATGTGTTTCAACTAACTGTGTACGTGATACAACACGTGCTACATATTAACTTTTATCTCAAAGTCACACGTCTCCCTTCCTATACATTTTTTGGTTTTCTGTACTGCAGGCAAGTATTTGTATGCAATCAATATTTACCTTGAAAACATCCTATTTCGCTGTGATATCTGGTTCTGAAGATATGCTTTATCCATTTTGCAATTTATGTAAAGCATTCTTTTAGTTTAACTAACTAACTAACCATCATGCCGTTTTTCCGCAGGGGTAGGCAGAGAGGACGGACCGAAATATGACTCTGTCTTGGAACACACTCCTTGCTTCATTTACATTCACACATCGTCTCATACATACTTTTCTGTTATTCTGACTCTTCACATGACCCGATTCAAGTATTTGATTTACTTGATCGTGCCATGTTTTTCTCGGGCGTCCTCGACTTCTTCTTCCATTCACTTTCGCACCATACATTCTTTTCACACTCCTTTCTTCGTTCATTCGCTCTACATGGCCAAACCATCCAAGCGTCCCTTTCTTGATCCTATTCATTACGCTCACATCAGCCTTGCATTCTTTCCGGATATCCACATTTTGAATACGGTCATACATGGTTTTACCGCTCATACGTCTCAAAGATCTCATTTCCACAGCATTCAGTCTACTTTCATCCTTCCTCTGCCAGTTCCATCCCTCACTGCCATACATCAGGGTTGGTATAAGCACTCCATTGTGGACTGGTAGCTTTGCTTCTTTGGACAATTTCTTATTTGCGCCAACAGCGTTCAGTCCTCCATTAATGGAGTTTCCTGCGTTTACCCTTCTTTCAATATCCTTATCAGCCTTTCCGTCTCTTGTAAACATACTTTCTAAATACACGAACTCATCCACTTGCTCCAAGTATTCATCATTCACAACCATATTGCACGCTGTTCTCGTACTCTCTCTTTCAAACACCATGACTTTGGACTTACTTACATTCATCATCAACTCATTTTGCATATATACTTGGTTCATCCTAGACACGAGAAACTGTAGATCTTCCATACTGTCAGCAATCAGCACCGCATCGTCCCCATGCAATAGGCAGCATACTTTCAGATTGCTTTTAGTCGGGAGACATAATATTAGTTTATTATAATCATAGAGTACATTTTATGTATTAATCTCGTAAACCTGGAATTCTGTTCTTTGAATAAGTTATTTAATTTAAATTTATTTTTTATAGTTGGTCAGCACCAAAAAATACACACTTTTGGCTTTCTAGTACAAGCAAAACTACAAATTATTTATCTGTCAATTCTATACGGGTAGTTAGGTAAATGTCTAAGGTTTCCAGTGAACACAATTCTTAGACAGTAATCTTTTAAATTCTTTATGAAATAATACTGGTATTTTAGGGAAAACGTTCAAAAATGCCTTTGGTGGTTTTAAAACTGCACTTTTTACTGATATTTCAGTATGTTTTTCATAGAATTTAGACGATAAGAGTAAAAAAATATGTTTTTGCTGAAAACCTCAGATATTTTTCTAACTCCCCATAGATAATTTGTACAATTTTTTTTCAACCGTCTGGAGCCAGTGGGACTATGGCATTCCGAATCGGGATAAGTTATGAGGCTGAAGATAGTGGGGAGGAGAAGGAGATGGGGAAGATGAAAGTTAAGAAGTACCTGGCTATTCAGATCTGTTCACCAAACACGGCTTAAGTAATTTAAAGCAACGTTTCGATTCTGATTGGTGGTCTTTCACCAGGGCGATACCTAGAGTATCTACCACTCTGGAACGTGCCACAGTTATGCTTTTTATTATTTTTTTATGAATCGTATGTTTTATGACATGTAAATTGAATAAAAAATATTTACTCACGCTGGGTTTCAACCCGCGACCTCTGGATTCTTAATCGAGCGTCTTACCGCTCGACTACGAAGGCTGTTAATTTAAATATGATTATAAATGGATACAGCTAATATTTCAGCAATTTACTTGTAGATTTCCACGTTCAATTATCGCCGCAGAGCAATATACGGATACATGATTTTTTATTTATTTATTTTTATTTTGAAATGATTTAAATTTCTAAGAAATCACCATCGAATATCTGCAATTAATACCCGGGTGTCGTTGAGTAGATTTTATATATTCTAGTACCTACTCACGAAATTATACATTATATAACTTCGTGAAATTCCAGAGAATCGGTCTGTTTTAATGTTAAGTTATTCTACAAGATAAAACCCACTACGAAGCTATGTGGTTTGGCCAGTACGTTATAAAGCACTATGGTTTCCGCTCTTCACATTCCTGGTCTAAAAGTTGTTTGGTCCAGCCAATGCATTCATGATAATTACTTCACTTTAATCGCGTACCTATATTCATTGATACGTTAAACCGCACGATGTTTATATTTTCCAACACTGACCTTGTTATTGACAGGTAGGTACTTTAATTATTTATTTTGCCATCCGCAAAACTAGTATGAAATTATTCCCATTAATTGTAAGAATACCTACAAATATTGAACTAAACAATTAACCATTAAATTTGCTTGTTTGACCAGCCTTTCATCTTATGCCTGCGAATGAGGAATCGAAAAGTATTGAATCTCCGTAAGATAAATGCAAAAACATAACCTCGGCCACCGAGCAACAAGTTCAATTATTCATTTTAGCATCGTTGACTTTCGTTTAAGTTTTTTTGCAAGGTGCCTTTGTTTTATAAGCACTTTAATCAAATTTTTATATTATGTTGGTTCAGCCTAAAGTTTGTATAGAAAGTGACCAGTGACCTACAGGTTTTGATGCGCTGTCCCCATTCAGGTGGATTCCGGCATACCCCGGACAAGCTTCTTATTTCAGCAAGAGATAAAGCAATCAATAGCGTAGAAAGTGCCGATGATTTCAATATAAATTTATATACAGACAGGGTTTTTGATTGGATTTTTTGACAAGTGTTTGTGTGCTTCTTTGTCCATTCATAGTTTGGGGACTCGGCAAGTCCTGTTAATCATCCATCGCGGTATGTGGACGTGATTTCTCTTTTGGTGGAAGATGCCATAATCAAATATTATTAAACGTCATTTAAGGCAAGGTTTGATGACATAGGATAACGGGATAGGCGGATAGACCGCAATTACCCATCCCGGGCGAAGGAATGGCCTCCTATATGGGATTAGACACCATGAAAAGGATTATTATCTATTATCTGATCTGATCTCCGCCTTCTTGGAACCAATAAATCTTAATTTGTGTAGAGGTTTTTAAAAGATGCAGGTTGTGAATCCTTGAGCTTTTCCTTGTAATTTGGTTGAGGCAGACATTCAGTCGTACAATCCAAGAGTTAATAACGTCTTACGAGAAAGGTAAAGAACATTTTGTAAATTACCAATATTAAAAAATCCATATGGATTGTCAACATTATGGAGTAATTGAAGGAGAACAAGCGTGGTTAATTATTTGTAGGTAATTTTCGTGAAAAATCGAAAATCATCATTTCATAAGAAGGTCGTATGGCTCTAGGTGCCTGCTTAGGTATCACTTGACATTCATAACCATATGTGAAAAAATGAAGGATTGTTACGTAAAAGTTATCGAATACGGACTTTCTTTTTGACGTAATCATGAACCGTTGTTTTTTTACTATGCTGGGCTCCTTGATGGCATTTAATCTATATTAACGATTTGATGGGAATATTCAATCTAAGTATGTTTCCACCCCATTCAATGTTTGCATAATCTAATAGCGCGATACTAGTGACAAAACTTATCTTGAAAACGGGTAATCAGCGCTACGAAAGCGTGTATAATCTGCGGCGGAACCCCGTTACTATTATAAACCAAAATGATTTATATGTACAAAAAGTTGTTTCCTTAGATATCTGATTAATTTTACAACAATAAGTACCTAAATACTACACGCCTTTGCTACGTAGCCCCGAGTTTCAACGTATTTCGTTGAAACAAAAATATCTACTAAACATTTGAAAAACATGGAAAATAACAATATGCCGCCATATCTTATTTGTCGACAGTCAAAAGGATATGTAATCTAAAAAATATACATTAAATCTCCATAGATAAAGATAGAAATGACGTTGAGAGATGGAAATAGCTGAGTTGACTCATACATTCAATTTTTAAACTCCAGAATTCACCGTTGGAGAGTTTTTTTATGAAAAAATCACAGATTTTCTGCTTTATAAAAATTAAAAGACTGTCTAAATTTGAAGAGGTTCAAAATAAGATCATGAAACAAACATGTTTGCATTCCAATACCAATAATTAGTTGACCTAAATCATGACCTGCACTGTACATTGAATTTAGATTAAAGATTATAACATGAAACTTTTTAACATGGCGCTTACCCTCTGTAACTTTCCTCGTCGGGTTTTTAATATAATCCATGAATAATTGGTACAAGTTTACATTCCATGAATTAACCTTTATACAGCCTCTCGCCTAAGGCTGCGCCAAGCCTAATGAACGCCCTCGTGCATATATTATTAGAATGGGCAATTTAGTGCAGTCTTCCGTATGGCTTATTTTAGGGGGTTTGGAGGAGAGGCAAAGCACTGGAACGCGATAAAAAGTATAATTCTGTACAGATATAAGCTTTCCAGATTCTTGAAATAATTATTTGGGATTTTCCTCAAGCTTAAGGCAATTCTTCTAATCGATATACAGAATGCGATAGGAATCGTATTCTGTAGATGGTCTTCTTTCAGATCATCTTTTCGCAGATGATCTGAAACTCTTTAAACTCATAAAAACCATAGATGATTGTTTTCACATTCAAGTTAATTTAAATAAGTTACATGATTGGTGTAAACTTAACAAACTATTTTTGAACATTAGTAAATGCCACTCAATCAGATTTTTTAGAATTAATCATCCTTTCGACTATGAATATAAAATTGATAATATTTCCCTTACATCTGTCAACGAAATTAATGATCTCGGCATTACTTTCGACTCCAAATTATTTTTTCTCTCACATATCAATATAATAACACGTAAAGGTTTAAAATTGCTAGGCTTTTTTCTTCGATATGCCAGCGAATTTATAAATATTTCAACATACAAAATCCTGTACTCTTCATTAGTTCGAAATCAAGTCGGATATAATTCTTCTGTCTGGTCCCCTTACTTTAAAATTCACTCTGATTCCATTGAAAAATTGCAACATAAATTTCTAAGATATATTAATTACAAACTCGGTCTACCTATTGAAACCATAAAATATAATTATTTAATGATTTTCACACAGGAGGCTTGTTTCCGACTTGACTTTTAATTTTGAAATTGTTAATGGTATTATAGACAGCCCTGATTTACTTGGCTTAATTACCTTCCATGTAACTAACTGAACCACTCGATCCAAAATTCTTCTTAAATGTAACAATAATATCAGGACTGAGTCATTTAGATACTCACTTGTACCTAGATTGCATATAGTGGGTAATTCTTTAACTGAAATCGTAGATATATTCACTGAATGAAGTTACAAGAAGGCTATAATAGCATACCTCTTTGAAAAAAATTACTGTTAATTTATTATATTATAATATTTCTATTAGCTTACTTATGTTTTTGGGTACTAATCATTTACTCCATGTTATTTTTATGTCACTATTATTTTATGTTATATATTACACAGTTATTTAAAAGCCCATAAGGGCGTACATAATTAAATACATACAATGTCGCTTCATAAGCAGTATTGCATGGAGATTAGGGTGAGAAAGAGGCGATTATTCATATGATGAAATTGAACAATTATTGAAAATGTCTTCATTAGAAAAGCGCAGGAAAGACTTTTTTTCATTTACAAAATTTTCATTTACAAAATTATTAATTGTTTTATTGACTCACCTTCTCTGTTGCAACTTATCCAGTTCAACATTCCTTGCCGTAGACTCAGAAACAATGAATTGATGTTCCTCAATCATCACTATACTAATTATGGGTATAATTCTTCAATGTCCAGAATGTCAACACTTGTTAACTCAAGTCATGATCTTGAAATTTTTGGTAGCAGTCTAAATGATTTTTGTCATTCTTTACGACTCTACCAAAACTTTGAATAGACCATGGCTTGAATGTTCTCTCTTATGTTTATTTTGTCCTATTTTTGTCATCGCTTCATTTATTTTTATGTATGTGCTATTCTTTCTCTGTTGCTCTTTTTTTCTATTTCGTGTTTTAAATGTCTTTTTAATAATTGTGTAATTGGACTTTAGTCCGTTAATTTATAAATAAATAAAAAACATCAATAAATATGCTTAAAGAAACTTGATTTTACACGAGGTACAAGACAGTGTTGTTGGTTTCAGCCTATAACGGCCATCTTCAGACTAGTGGTTTTTTGTCGCTTCAGGTAACTCAGTGAAAGCAATGAGGTACCTGAGTTTTTTTTTTCAAAATCCAACTAGGTACTGAAAAATTCAAAATTTTATGGTAAAACAAAAAAACTCAAGTGTTCTAGTGGAAACTTCCCAAAATGGCGCATCAGCCTTTTTGCCTTTCCGGCGACGATATGCATTTTAAAAATAATAAACATATTTATACGTAGGTGAAGAGTGCCCACGTATTTTTTGGTTTCTTATTAATCAATCGACATTTATGACAAAACTGTATAAATGCGGGAAGTTTGGGCATCAGATAACGGTCATCATTTGAAATACACTTGTTTTTGGAAACTTCGCAAGTCACTAAAACCTACAGTTATTTTTACCTATCAGAGCATGGTAAGAAAAAAAAAACACATTTTCCTGATCAGCCTTACATATTTCAAGAGAGTATTTATTAAATTCTACTTACGATATTATTTATTCCCACAGACGCCACCTTCAGCACTAGTATGCAAAACAAACAAGCGAAATACCAACGAAAAAACCACCGCATACCTTGTGGATATTCCTTTTATACTGTGGAGAATGTTATTGTGGGAACTGTGATAAATCCACAAGTGCCGTAGACACATTTTATTAAACTATTTTTCTATCACAAATCAAATAGAGTCCATTAATTTTTGTACATTAAAGTAAGTTAAATCAATTATTCATAAAAAAAGTTTTTGAAGTCGTGACCTTCTTGATTCAAAATTCTGCCGATGTCATCTATCTATACGATAAGCGAGGGCCTATATGATCGTCTTAATATTTATTTAGATGTCATACAAAGTATGGGATAAAATCTTAGGGAATATATTGCCTATAACACAAGAAATATAATAAAAATAGTCAACTTAATAACAAAATCCAAAATAATGGTTTAAAAGAATATTTTTTAAATTCGTTTAAATATGAAAATAGCTAATTTCCAATTCAGTTTTCTTTTCCCGGTAGCGTAAAAACATGCCCATTTACTGCACTTCAGGGTTTTATTTTTCTCCGTTTGTTTCTATTTATAATTTAGTTGTATCTTATATTAATACTAAGTACCTAACTTTTACACAGTATTTCTTATTGTGTTGTATTGTTTGATTTATGTTAGTTTAATTACTGTGTATTTTGTTGTAACTCATGTATTTCCTTGATTCCCATTGTCCCAGAGTGAGTTTTTATAACTCATCGGGATTGCTATGTATGTAAGCAAGATATTAATAATAAAATAAAAAATCCGATTACTTGTATATACATGTAAAAATAAGAGGTTATTGCAGTCGAAGAACATAAAACAATATATTGGTAAATTGTAATTATTTTAGTTTTTTGCCCGTTTCCACTCCACACTAATGTGTCCTACTGTATCACAGGATGTTGAAGAATAAAATATATCAATTCTTTATCAAACCACAATGCATGATGGACGTTTTTGAAAGGGGAATAACTCGAAAGATTATTATTTATTATCACAAGTGTTGAAACTACTTGGTCCGAAGTACAAAATCACTATTAATTCAACGTAGCTAAACAGCCTGTGAACTTGTGCTATGTTTATATAGAGGAGCACAGTGTTTGGATCGCAGAGGATGCTGTTGTTCTCCTTCTTTTCAGAGAGATAAAACAAATTATCACCTTAGTGTCCTGTCAGTCATGTGACACGCGTGAATGTTTTTTTTAACATCGTACATTCAAGCCATATTAATATTGCTTTGAATTGTTTTTATTAATCATTACAATGGTTTGTTAAAAAACTTAATTTTATCAAGCATATAGAAATCATTTCCAATAAAGCTTTGAGTATTTAGTGAAGTATCTATCACCGAGAATAGGAAGGTAATAAAATAGAATTTGGACGGAGACGAAGGGGGTCCTCACGGGGGGTCCAGCGGCCAAGGGTGGAGATGGAAGGATTCGGGTTCGATTTTAATTTAGAGTAAAATGTTTTGGCTAAATCTGTTATGTGTTTTCGGAGTGGAGGGATTTTAGAGAATAATTGAAATGATAACTAACTAGCTAACTAACCATCACGCCGGTTCCCCGCAGGGGTAGGCAGAGAGGACGGACCGCCATATAACTCTGTCTTGGCACACACTCCTTGCTTCATTCACATTCATACATCGTCTCATACATACTCTTCTGTTATTCTGACTCTTCGCATGACCCGATTCAAGTATTTGATTTACTTGATCGTGTCATGTCTTTCTCAGGCGTCCTCGACTTCTTCTTCCTATTCACTTTCGCATCATATATTCTTTTCACACTCCTTTATTCGTTCATTCGCTCTACATGCCCAAACCATCTAAGCGTCCCTTTCTCGATCCTATTCATTATGCTCACATCAGCCTTGCATTCTTTCAAATGAAATGATCAAATTAAAAAAAAAAATCTTTTCAAATCCCCACCTCCTTAATAAAGTACCTACCTAAAATATATTTGAGCAGTTATTACTCTGTATTTGAAGTGGAACTAAATTTTAAAAGTCAAGTTACATCCCGTATTTTTTTACGGGTAACAACCAGTATAAAATATTTTCCCTGTATCTGTCTACTCAAGTGAAACATTTAAAAATTAAATGATTTTGCCAACAAACCATGAATTCAAATATCGAACAATATTTTTTCATTACTTTTTTTTTTACATATGGTACTTAACTAATCAAGTGAATTAAGTTGATTTGTTTACAAATTTTGAATCATTACCAATGAGATGAGTAATGCCAATGACAAAAAATGTATTCATAATAAATTACTAATTTCATTTTAAAATGTAATAGGGCTTTCCGGTCATAATTTTGCTTTATTCAGTGTAGAAGTATTTACTTGCTTCACCTGCAAAGTTTCAATCTAGAATTTCTGGAAAATGTTTTGACGATTGTGAGAGACGGCGTGCGAAAATAAACATAATATTAAAAAAAAATCACCAACAGCCAATGATTTTTACAATATAAACTCAATGCGTGTCTAAAAATGTTAAGGAATAGCATCACTAAACATCTACTTTGATGTTTATAAATTTATTTAAAAATAAAATAAAAAAATTCTAAAAGACAACCAATTTTTTTTTTCGTGGCACAAAATTAAATAGGTAGGTGGGTACTGAGACCAAATAATAAATAAATAAATTAGCTTCTTTAAAAAGTGGTAATCGTGTCAGTTGACGGAAGTATGACTTTGGAAGAAGCAACGGTTCCGCGGGTCGTCAACCTTTCGGACAAATCGCTAATAATAAATTCATCCCACAGGTTCAGCTTTGGCGCGACGCCCATAGATGGCGCGCCCGTAGCTGTCATTATCGTCGAAAATGATAATGTAGTTGTTTACCGGGGCGACCTATTTTTCATTAGGTTGGTACTTGCGTAGTTTATTGTGAGCCATTCAAGGTAAAGATTTCAATCGGTTCTTCGAATTAGCAAGAATATTAAGAGAGCTTAGTAATTTTATTTGCGTTTTACTTTAGCAAGACAAAGAATACATAAATATTTTTATAAATGAATGCAAGAATACCTCATCAACATAATATCATTATTTTATTATTATTATTATTATCTACCATCACTTGCTTCGATATCCAAAATGTTTTTATGATATAAAATATATTGAAAACTTATGCTTATATAACAGTTACTTACCAATTGTTTCACCGGGGGCGTAGCTCAGATGGTAGAGCGCTCGCTTAGCATGTGAGAGGTACCGGGATCGATACCCGGCGCCTCCAATATTTCTTTTTGTTTTTTTTTCTTTTCCTTTGCACGATGAGGAAATTTATGAGTGCGGTCGTTTTTATTAATTGATAACTAAGATTATTTATTTAACGCCATTTTAGTTGTTCCAAAATAGCAGAGCACATTATTGTATTTTCAATAATTATTGATGCTGTGACTGATATTCACACTACTAAGAGAAATATCATATTTTAACCTACCGCTCTATTGGAATCTCTCCCTCACCTTACGTCACGTGTATCAGAAAGGGACGCTACAAAAGAATTCTCAGCGGTAGGACAAATGCTAATAAATATTGTTATATTTTATTTTTTGTAACCTTTTCCTGATTCACCTGTCTCCAGCGACCCATCTTCATTTTTTTATCACTAAATAATATTTTTATTAATTATTAAAAATATTATTTAGTGATAAAAAAATGGTTTTAAAAAAAAATCTGCGATGTAAGTAGTTTTACACTTCAAAATAATTATCAATAAGCCCTCTTGCGGAACAATATCGTCACTGAGCGGATCCGGACGTTGGTGTGAATCGACACTAAATGTAGAAGTTTATTTGGGATAAAAGTTTTCACGAATAAAAAGCATTGAGTAAGCTAAATCTTTTATATAATTTTATTGTAATATATGTTACAGAGTTTGGTAATAACGTTTAATCAATTAATTATTGAAGCATTCAATATCCAAACGATGACAAACTTTATTTTTGTGTATCAGTCTTTCTACTGCTATCGGCTCATCTGAATTTCGAACCGAAATAACCCCGCCTTTAAAAGTGACATCTGTGAACGGCTCCCGATAAACTTCTGTAATCGGCATTCTAAAATGGTGGACATCCAAGTTCCCAACCATCGCCGCGTGGCCGCTAGTGTACCCAAGCGACCGGCAGATGTCCTCAACTTCGAGTCGTGTGAAATCCTTTTTGTCGTAGCATTTTGTTAGCCAAATGCCGCAAATTTGCTCCATTACTTCGCCAGCCCCGATTCTGGAAAAATAAAGTCAATGTGAATATTTTTATTATGAAAATTCTGTAAAAACCGCCGTTTCTCGGTCCCTTTCAGCGTTTGGTCACTTTTTAATTAGCCTTCATGCATAACGGCCTTAGATGAATTAAATAATGTAGATACGTTACCGAGATAACGCGCCTGGTTGCACTAAACCAAGTCAACGAGACATACATTCGAAATACGCTTCATATAGCTATCTCTTCCGCACACACATATTCTTTGAATGGCTATCCTTTTCATATGCGGGTGAAACATTTAGTGGTGCAACATTAGTGGTGCTACATTTTTCGTAAGATTTGTATGAACATGACGTGTCTTGTATTTTATGTCTATGAAAACCTTAGATGAATTAAATAATGTAAATACGTTACTGAGACAACGCGCGTGACTGCGCGAAACCAAGCCAACGTGGCATACCTGAGATTCACTGCGTTTAGTCTCGCACAAACATTCGTTTGACCAACAAGCTGTCACCAGCTGCCACAAACGCATCGCTGTGAGCTCTTTTCTGAGATAAAATGCTTTCCTGTGCTTTTGACAAGTGTACAAAATTATTCGGGAACAAAAAACACATCTCATGGAGTTTCTTTTCATGCCAAGTACACACAAATCACTTATTATTACAATTAATACAATTATTCACATAAAAATGGTATAAGTGAGATAGCGAATGCCGAAATACATAAGTGTGTGGAAGACAACCTAGCGACACTACACGAGTACGTCGCATACTACTTCACTCGTAAGTTCGTTAGGGAAGATAAGGCTTGCAACGCGGAGAATGTAACGCGGGACGTTCATATAGCTATCTCATTCATACACACATATTCTGCTTGGTATGGCTATCCTTTTCATGTGTTAAAAGTTTTCAAACAGATATCAGAGCGTGTCAAATTTATCGTTCAATTTGTATGAATATGACGTGTCTTGTATTTTATGTCTATGATGAAAACGGCTATGTTTTTACGCTTACCGACTGATAAAATTTTGGTCTATTCATGTTTTGTTTGTTTTTTGAATAAGTAAACATTAACTCAATCAATGTCCTCCAAAACACAGGTCAACTCATTACGTGGAGGACAATATACATTATTTTGTAATACAAAAGTTGTTAAGTAAATAAAAAAAATCTCTTGTAATAATGGTCCTGCCGATTTCCGTTATAGCCTCTTCTTCTATTACTTACGATGTTTATGATTAAGAGGGAGAGGATATCGTCGCCGGAAAGGCAAAAGGGCTGAAGCGCCACTCAGCGAAGTTTACACCAGAGCACTTTGAAGTTTTTTTTCTTTACAATAACATTCATAAGTCTTCAGTAACGTGGTTGGATTTTGAAAAAAAAGTTAACTCAGGTAACTCAATGTTTTCACTGAGTTACCTGAAGCGACAAAAAGCTACAAAAGTCCCAAACTTGTGTCGCTTAAGTTAATCCTTCTATCAAACGGTAATTATAATTTTAAATTGCTACTAAAAGTGCCAAAAAAGTCTTCAGTATCAAACGAGAGTCAGAGCTTTCGATCAACACTGCATATTTAGTTCATTTTTGACCAAAGTGGCGCTTAAGCCTCTTTGCCTTTTATTAACGGTATTAGCGGTTCGCCTTTAACCAAACCGCAAACAAACCTACTTATTGACATCATTCAAAGAAATGGCAGGAGCAAAATCTATTCTTTCCTATTTCTGAAGTCCTTGTGCCGCATACGAATCCCACGGTATGCGATCTTTCAGGTTTAAATACTTGAACATGTTAGAGGCTTTGTGGAGTTCTGAGGACGACTAGCCATGCGTTAAAATAATCAAATCAGCAATAATTACATTTTTGCATCCTTTGAAGAAAAGACCGAACTGTTCCTATCCACGTATCTGCGTGTCTCGAGGAATGCGATCGTCCTTCAGGTTCGAGCATTTGAGCGTGTTAAGAGGCTTTAGAGCGTTGACAGAACGATGGGTCCACGCCCGTAGAAAACTCAAAGCACACACAAAAAACTCGGCAATACTCACTTATTGGGATCTTTTGAAGAAATGGCCGAGCAAGATTGTTCGTCTTCCCCGTATCTGCAGTCCTTGTAACCGTCGCAGACCGAGTCCCTAGGGATGCAGTATTCCTCGTCGCCCCCATTTGAGCACTTGAACATGTTGGGGGCTCCGCAGCGGTGGCAGATGGAAGGGTCCTCGTCCGACTTGTCCGCGCAGTGGGTCTTGCCGTCGCAGACCCTCGACGGGTTGGTCACCACGAGGTAGGAGATGCAGTTCAGCTTGTCTGGCTCGTCGCTGAAGTCTCCGCAGTCGTTGTGCCCGTCTGCGAATTTCGTCTTTGGTATGCACCTCCCGTCGCGGCATTTTATTTGTGATACCGCACATCCTAAATCAAAAAAAAAATCTTTGTGTGATATAAAAATTTAAAACGATATGAATCGGTGTATGGTAGGTCTCTGAGATCTTTCAATCATCTTTTTTAAACTGATTTTTAAGAGTTACAGATTGTTTTTTGAGATATCAAAAATACGCTTTGTAGTTTTAGATGCAATTATGTGTTTTCACCAATAAAAACATTGAAACTTGAAGTGCAAATTGAAACTGTCAATGTCATATTTTAACTAATTTTTGTAAAGTTGACCATATGGGAGGTATTTTCCCGTTGACGACAATTTGGCCTTTCCCAACATATAATATATTTCGATCTAAACTTGTTTGTTTGGCGATAGTACTGAAACTGCTAACGACAATGTAACTTTCCAAAGATTGATTTAATTTTTTTAGAAATTGAAATCATGGATTAGATTTTTTTCTCTCTTTATTTTAGTCTAATTGTGGCATGTCACATTGTAACAGCTTTTAACGAACATAAGCTTATTTTTTTACAATATCCACGTGTTAATTGCTTATTGAATGTAATGTCCTCCACCGAAGGAAAGAACTGATTTCTAAAATATAGTGGATATTTTCTAATTGATTTTAGATTTAAAAATTAACCGGGAGAGATTTGGAGACAAGAAAACCTACATATGCGGTATGTTCTTCGTACAACTTAGGCAAGACTGAATTAGACAAGTTAATTTAAACATCGAAAATATGAAAGCCCTTAATAAATACCGCAATCATAATGTCGAGGGTTTCCGGAACAGAAGTGTTCTTTGTAGGCGCATTCCTCAGGGGTTTCGTCGAGGCCATCTCGACAGTGTGAGACCCCGTCGCAGACCTTGCGGGGCGGAATACACTGACCCAAGCGGCAACGGACCCCCAAACATTCCGGCTCTGCTAGTATTTCTGGAAGGCTGTGACCTGGGGAACGAATATAAATATTTGAGGGTGTAATGATGTGTGCCTTCTACATACATTTTGTTATGCTTACGTAATAATGAGGTTCATACCACAAAACATTATTTATAAAAAAAATATAAAATAAAATAATTTGTCTTATGGCTAATGAATATGTTTAATGTTTTAGTCGCGTCTGGCTGATAAAAAGTACGTGTTGTCGTTCCATAATCTTTAAAAGAATATAAGTTTTAGTGATTATTTTAGCTTACCTACCTACAGCTTTCAGATTTTGTGCAAGCACTTAATACGATTACCCGTACCCTCAGTAAGTAAACAGTAAATCTAGGCCTTGAAGTTACAATGTATGGAGGGAAAGCTAATTATTTTTACCCAACCTACACAAACTTGCGATAAATCACTTTCTCCGGGTTTTTACGTCGTACACCATGAGAGAGAAAAACAAATTTCATAGACCGCTTTTATATACACTCAATTCTTATCGCCAAACTTCATGCTATCGGTATTAGAAATCCTTTATTATCTTTCTTTAAATCTTATTTAAATGAAAGACAACAAAGAGTCCAAATTAATAACTTTGAATCTATTAATATTAAAGTGACGTCTGGAGTACCCCAAGGTGCCCATCTAGCTCCTCTTCTTTTTAACATATTTATTAACGACATTGCCAAAGTATTTTCTTCCTCGTGTTTTTAGCTTTTTGCAGATGACAATAAGATCCTTAAAATAATAAAATCTTTTCATGACTGTATTCTTCTCTAAAGTGATATTGATTCATTTAATGAATGGTGTGAAACTAACTGCCTAGAATTGAACATTGAAAAATGTAAAATTATTTCATTTCATAGAACTCATAAACCGATCCTCTTCAATTATAAATTAAATAGTGTCTCCCTATCTACCGTCAGATCTATAAAAGATCTTGGTGTCACTCTAGACTATAATCTTTCTTTTTTTTTTTTCTTAGTCTTAGCCACGCCCAGGTGCGCTGAGTCAGGTTAAAATCATCAAAAACAAGTCAAAAACTGACTTCACTCCTTGGATAGATACTACTCTATGTACTCTAAGATCTAGGCTCATTTTACATATTTCTCTGTTATTCTGACATGGCCCGACTCAAGTATTTGATTCACTTGAACGTGCCATGTCTTCCTCAGGCGTCTCCGACTTCTTCTTCCATTCACATTAGCTTCATATATTTCTATCACACTCTTTTCTTCGTTCATCCGCTCTAGATGCCCAAATCATATAAGCGTCCCTTTCTTAATACTATTAATAACGCTAACATCAACCTTGTATTTATTACGGATATCTACATTTTTAACACGGTAATACATAGTTTTATCGCGCATACGCCTCAGGGATCTCATTTCTACAGCATACAGTCTACTTTCATCCTTCCTCTGCCAGTTCCATGCCTCACTGCCTTACATCAGGGTTAGTATAAGCACTCAATTGTGGACTACTAGCTTCGCTTCCGTGTACAATTTTTGATTTGCGCCAACAACGTTCAGTCCTCCATTAATAAAGTTTCCTGCAGAAATATACAAAGAAAAATAATAAAATTTTAAATTACCTATTGCTACGATGATATCCTCTCGCCTCCGCGCCAAGTCTTCCAGGGCCACCAGTCCTCGGAAACCGCAGGGGCCGAGAGGCTCGCTGTAGGTGGCTGCAGGGTACCAGCCCTGCTTCCGGTGGCACACCACTATGCCGCTCCAGGCCGCAGTGTTTTGGGACAGCCCTGCGAAGGTATGCTGCAAAAAAAGTTATTTAAAAATGGTTTATAGTAAAGTTCGGTTAAAGCTTCGGTATGGTTATCTTACACCTACATTATTGTCTCCGGATAGGCAAAACGAGTTAAATATGCAGTTTTGATTAGTTTTTTTTTTGCATCGAATGCTCTGACTCTCGTTTGATTCTGAATACTTTTGTAGTCCTTCAGCCATCTAAAATAAATTTACAATTTGGGAGAAGGCTTGACTCAAGCGACACAACTTTGGGATTTTTTAAGCTTTTTGTCGCTTCAAGTAACTCAGTGAGAGCATTGAGTTGAGTTTTTTTTTCACAATTCAACCAGGCACTGAAAACTTCTTATTGTAAAGAAAAAAAAACTTTAAAGTGCTCTGGTGTAAACTTCCTAAAATGGCGCTTAGCCCTTTTGCCTTTCCGGTGACGTTTAAATGAAGGTATATTTTTTATTTCATATTTTCACTGACGGATTATGAATAACGTAACCCGGTTTCATGCAAATTTCAATAGTTTTTAAAAAAAAATACAATTTTGAAAAAAAAAAATGTAATAAAATAAAAATAATCCAAAAGCATCGTAACTAGATCTTTTGGTTATACTTTTAAATTTGTCGAATATCATCAAACATTTCTGTTAACGAATTGATTTCTGTCGAAAATAAATATCGTGCTCTGTTGTTTTTGTAGGTATTTAATTAATGTTAAATATTCCTCATTCGCACGAAACAATATAACGGAAATACTAAAATAGTACCCATTGGGATACTGCTCCATTAATATATTTTCAATCCAAAAACCCCATTATGAAACAATCACAAGAAAAAGTAATTATGGCAAATATTTTCGGAAGAAATACCTACAAAATAGAAGCCGAAAAATGTTTTTTTACGAAATCTCAAGTAGGGAATTTGCTGTAGATTAGGAATGTTCATGATATTTAATCAATTGACTTACATGGCATTCTTCGGGGAATTGCTTTCTTTCAAAGCATCGATTAGTATGTCCACAATCACTTTTGACAGAATTTAAGAAAATCGACAAAGCATTTCCATGTTCGTCTATTCCGGCGACGATACAAATATCATCTTCGGCATCTTCTGACTTATCACTGAAATAAATGAGAATGGAAAAAAATGTTACTTCTCTACGGCCCTCCTTACTAGTGGCAAAATTCTTTTCAAAGTATTGCTATAATATATATAAGCCATAATCCGCAAAAAAATAATTGAAACTCATCACCCTAATACATATTTTTTCTAGGGATTTCTATATTCGTATTTTCATCTTTATATTCGCTAAATACTTTCTAAAGAACCTCTTAATATTTACCCAATTTATTCTGCTCACTATACATAAAAGATGTTCATTATAAAGCATTTATCAAATATAAAGTATAAATAAGAACATTGAAATCGATTTTTTTAGAGTTTTTGGCGATTTTTAGCATACTTCTAAAATGTTCGATTAAAGCAGATATTGCGTAATACATTTACATGAGTTTCGCCACTAGTAAAGAGGTTCGTTTAATACGAAATTGCGATTGTATCAATTATATTTACTAATTGGGATTATTTATAACCGCATTAAAATAAATTTGATCATTGCATTCTGGAAAATATTGAACCTTGATGGTATAGAAAGGGAAATCTGTTACCTATTAAATGTTATTAATTATATATTTTTATTGAATATGGCGTTAATCGCTGTTGTCTGTGAGTGCTGAGAGTCTATACTTATAGTATAGACGTTCCCAAAAAATAACAATATAAATATAAACGTCTTTTATATAACACTTACGTAAACAATTTTGTTCAATTATCAATTTAAAAAAATCGGTCAATATTTTGGTAAGTTATAAGTTATTTTCTTGAACTTTTTATACATTTTCAGAAATGAAACGTTAAAATGGCTAGAGCTATGTTTAGTAACTAGATTAGAACTGCCAGGTACTTCCCCCATCAACTTCCTTCAATCTCACATCCCCCAAATTGGGGTTGCTTTAGGTTGGGTTGTTTCAAAATCTCGTCTCATTTTATGACCAAATGTCAATCAGCCTCATTTTTAAATGGTGGCTTTTGAACGGTCCCCTTTAAACTCCGTCCCTCGGTCCGTTACGATTTTTGATCAAATTGTAATTAGATGTCAAGCGTAACGGAAGTGTTGTTAACTTGTTGTATGCTTGTTAACTTATCACGATTTGTTCAAAAGTGAAAAGCACTGAGAATCGGCGCATAGCGGGACCGTTCAAATGTCAGAGATTCGAAATGGCGCTGTTCGATTTTTTGATGGTCTGAAATGTGACGAGAGTTTCAAACACCACAATCTTAGTGTATTATATGTATTGGGTATCACATGAACAAACAAAAAATCTTACTATCCCGGCACAGCGATAGGTTTGACGTATCTCGTCATGTAGGCAGGTTGCTTCAAATGAAGCAGGGTAATTGAGAAGAATGATATCTTCTTGTATCCGTCCACTTTGATGACTTGCTCGTAAGGTCCGTCGATATTTGGAATAGATCTCTTGCTTCCAAGTACAATGGTGACGTAATCGTATGCATAGCTGGAATATACAGAATATCATTTTATATTTATACGCACATCATTTTAGAACTGAATTTAAACCACTCGTATACTCGTACATAGGCAGAAAATGATCACGATAGATAGTATAAGTTAGTATTTCAAATTAAAAGTTTGAGGCATTATTTCATTCTCCGGGACATATTATCTTTAGTGATAAAGAGATAAAATTTCTGAGAAAAGTATTAAGTTATCAGTAGAGCTGTATCTAAAGATTTAAAAGTTCAATATTTGAAGTACTTATAGAAGATTAAAAGTTTCTGTTTTTGAGTTGTGGGTACTCTTTTTTTTAGTTACTCGTACATTAAAGTTTACAAAGTATCTAATTATAATTCATACACTTTTCGACTTAATTATAATAACTTACATACAAATTGATATAACTAATGAATTTTATATGGTTCTTACAGGCCATTTTAAATTTATTCATTGGTAATAATGTTGATGGTTTCCGGCAGCGCATTATAAAATTTCATCCCTTTATTAGGTAAGCTGTTTTGTGTATTGGTTTTATTATTTTTTGATAGTCTGATTTATTTGCATGTCCTTGTATTACGTCTGTGAATATTCACGTTGTAAATGATTTTGTTAAAAAAATATTTTGGTAACAAGTTGTTCTTCTTTTTATATATACATATCAATGTTTTTAATGTCAGCATCTGTTTCATTGTTAACCAATTTAGTTCCTCTGACACTTTTGCTGCTTTTGAGTATCTATTTCGTGTCTATCTATCTATTATAATTCTCATTCGTCTATTTTGGGGAGTGTGAAACTTGTTTTGTTCTCTGTCGTTACACAAGAAGGGAATCGTTGAACAGTAATACAATTCTGGAGCAATAATGGAGTTGTAAATTGTAATTGTGGTTTTTCTGGAAATTTTTAAACGAATACTTCCCCATTTTATTTTGTATATACTTTTGTATACCCAGAATGATAAATAATGCATTTAAGGGAATGTATCAATTACGATTATCTTCTTTGTCACCTTAATTTATTGAGATTGTCTGAACGGAGAATAATTACCGACTTGATTTGCTTATGCAAAATTATAATAAATGAAATGATTGACAGCCCTGAACTAATAAACTTGATTTCATTTCATGTTCCTAGCTAGACCTTTACAAGTCAGTACCTTCCGCACTATTGTAGCAATTCTGTTTCAACCTCACAATTCAACACGCCTATGCGACGAATGCAACAGCTGGTAAACGCATACTCCGATGTCACTGATATATTTAACACGTCAATATAAAACTATAAGTCTAATTTAGTACAGTTGTTGTCATCTGGCAGAGCTAAACTAATAGGTGGATCTGTTATTTAATATTATTTTTTTCTTTTATTTTACAATATTTTTGAACCTGTTATTTATTAAATATTACTAGTTATTTTCATCTACAATATTTTGTATCTGCTATTCAATACTCTTTTTTATTTTTATTTATAAATATTTTTTTGCACTAGTGAGGTTATTGTTTAAAAAAATGTTAACATGTGTATAAAAGCCTGTATAGGGGCGTAAATAAATAAATATTTTCTGATGGGAAGAATAATTGATAAATTCGAGATAACTTTTTTTTAAAAATATTGTCTCCCTGTTTCGGTGTTCATTAGACAATCCCAAATATTTTGGCCAATCCTTCCTACACAAAGACAATATCTTCTTTCGCCTTGGGTACTGCCCCACGCAAATGGATGACATTAAATTCAAAACACATTTGAATTGAATGTCATCCATTCTAATTTTAATTTAGTTGTACTCTAGGGCCTAGTACTTGGCTAATTTATGTAGAGCCATTTTTGTGAAATATCACCTCAAGGCCTAAGTCACCCTAATTGTCACAGCCACTGGGAAATTAACCGTTTTCATGCCTATACCAAATTAAGATAGATCGTTACTATTTAGAGCCTGCGCAAAACATAGTATTTTCATAAATATTTTACTGCTAAATTTCAGGGTTTTTTGTTTGTTTTCTATTTCTAGGTAAAATATTAATAAATTGCCTTTTCGGGGGTGTGCTTAGGGTAGTGCAATCCCACAAATCATTTAAATCATATGCAAATTAAAACACAAACTTTCAATCATTTTTTTTTTGAGGTGGATAAGATATATAAATGATGTATGGTGCTAACATCTTATTCCAGTTTTCTTCGATGTTGGAATTTGGAAGATGAGAATCCTTTATGACCGCATTTTTACAAAGTGTTAATAATAGCCCTCCCTCCAGCCATCCTCCTTCCTATACATATTTGACAATATGATTATAAAGCAATCTAGATAATTTTCGATATCTCATGAATCTTTCAAGAATTGAAAAAATAAAGAGTATACATTTTATCAGCATGTTCTATAAACCAAGTAACCTCATAGGCCACCGGATTAGAGAAAATGACGTCAAAGAAGTTTAAATTTCCTCAAATATGTATTTATTAAGGATAATGAATGAAAATTGACACTGTTTAATGTTCTCTAGTTAATGAACGCCGTGTCTCCCACGCGTAGAAAAAGCTTTGATACTAAAGCGAGGGAGTTAGGAGCCAAACTTCTTATAACGTAGAGGGTGTAAGCGTAGAACAAATAATTATTAAGTGGTTCCCCCACGGTGCTTCTATTTTAAGATAAACGATGAAACTAATTAGGTTTTAGAACTTTTTAATGCAGGTCGGATTTTTATGGTTTTCTTTCTGTCGGATAGTTCCTATAGAAAATCTAATATTGTAGAAATATTTTATTAACTAATAGGTAACAACAAATTGTGTAAAATAATATTATACCACTGAAAAATAATTTATGGTCATGATTATATGACCAAGTTCTCTTAAAAATATGAGAAAAAATATCTTTTAAAAACTCTGAACACAAAAATGTATTTTTTAAATATTTAAATAATATCAATAATCAACAACACAAATATGAAACAGAAAAAGCCAGAAAATAAAAAGACAATGGTCACAACCGAGACTCAAAGTCGGATCCTCTACTCTATCCGGGAGTAACGCTTCAATCAATTCAGCCATTGGGACCTTATTAGAAACCGAAATTTGTAATCGATCTCATACTTTTCATTGAAGATTGATGATATTATTTTTTAATTTTTTTCCTCCGATTTGGCTCATTAATGCTTCAAAGTTATTTCCAATTTCAACAAATATATATATATTATTTTTTTAAATTTTGAATAAAAGTAACTTAGTTTTAACACCACTTTATTGGATACATATATACATAAACCAACCGGTTTCGGCTCTACCTGAATCTTCTTCAGGGCTGAACAAATATGTATTACAAATATGTATGTACAATACATATTTGTTCAGCCCTGAAGAAGGTTCAGGTAGAGCCGAAACCGGTTGGTTTATGTATATATGTATCCAGTATAGTGGTGTTAAAACTAAGTTACTTTTATTTAAAATTTAATTATGTCTTTCCACAAAGTGAGTGCTTCATGTCAAAGTTTAAAAATATTTATTTTGAATTAACATCAATAGGTTAAAAAACAGTATCAACATATTAAAATATCAAAATAACGCTTTGTATAAATAATCGACCGTTTCCCTCCACTGAAGTCGGATATGTTTTGATAACGTCTAACGAGTGCAACATTGACTAATAAGTGACGTAATAACAAATAAATGAACAACTTTCCAAACAATTCACTCCCTCACTAAATAATTAGAATGAATTACCATTACTAGAATGTGTTTTTTTTTCAAACTTCCAATCTCGTTAATGCCAATATAATCATATTAGAGCCTCAGTGAAAGTAAAATCATATTGAAAATCATCATTAATGAATTACCTGAGTTCAGATGCACAGTTGTTATGTATTAGCAGCCAAGAATAGTCGACCAAAACCCCGGTGCATTTATAATGTCCTTCAGAGTATATCTTCCCCACCCACGGCCAAAGGTACAGATCCTGTATCTCACTGTCCACAGCGTCTTCTTTCATTAGTTCCTTTGAGGGATGCTGTATCAAGTGTGCTGAGGGAAGGGAACCAAGCCCCTGGTGGCATCGAACGAATAGCCCCAGGCAGTCGGAGTCCGGAGGAAACGGCATGAATATCTCACTGGCTGTTCTAGCATGGATCGGTTCAGCCGTTGCGGTTTCATTGTCAGTTTTTATTTCCACTGTTCGAAGTTTAGGAGGGTCGTCTTTGCTTCGGCGGATGAACTCGTATCGAACGCTGTTCTTTAGTAAAACTTGACTGTAGAATTCCATATCGCTGAAAACAAATATTATTTTATATAGGTGCAAGAAAACCAGAGATTGATTTATTCGTTTTATTAATAAAGTACACTTAAGTTTTATGATAGTTCTCGAAATTTCACAATAAATCTACAAGATTTTTTATTCAAATACTTCCCCATATGAAGCATTAGCTTCTCTGTTGCTTACAGAGAAAGTATTTAACATAAGGCCTAATTTACTCGTAAGGAAATTATTTCAAGGATATTAAATTATGAGTTTATGCGCAAAATGTTACATGTGAATATTTAGTAGCTCAAATGAAATTGACAGTTTACTTCAATATATTGAATGGCTTCCTCTTTTTGACAAGAGAGTGTTTGAGGCAAGCGAGCTTTTATCGGACGAAAATTAACTTAAGTTGAGTACATTTATGAATTTATCTTATCGAGATAATGAGTTGTGAAAGCATTCGGTATCTCCGAATTCAAAACATAAACCTTTCTTCGAAACAAAATTTATTATATTCTGAAGCGGTAAAGCACGCTTCATAAAGCATCGCTATGCAAAGCAGTTCATTATTATGACTATTTTGCATCATAGTAAAAACAATATAAAACGAGAGAGAATTATATTTCTCCATTAAAATGGAGTGAATTGTAGCTACAAAAAATCACTCGTATAAATCACGAAATGAATATTCATCTCTGTAAAGAATCTACTGTTGAATTTTATTAAAAACACTCAACTGGAGAAACACTATTAACTATTATGGGATGCAAAGCAATAAAGAAACGGACGATTCTTCCCTGATTAAATTAACCTGTTAATATTTTTGTACACAAAATTTTTACCTTAGGCATCAGTACCCAAAAATGGCACTAAACGTCACTCAGTAGTATTTTAATAAAAGCAATATTACAAATGATTTATGTGTTCATTTTCTATGGGTACTTAGGAAAATGTCTAAGGTTTCTAGTGAGTAGTGAACACAATTTTTTGACTTTAGTCCTTTAAACTCTATGAATAACATACTAAAATGTCAATAAGGTGTAATTTGGATACCAGCAACGCCATGTTTGAAAGTTTTACCTAAACTTCTAGTGTAAATTTCATAGAGAATTAAAAATATTACTGTTTAAGAATTGTATTCACTGGAATCCTTCGAATTTTTTTTTACACATTCGTATATAATTAAAAGATAAATAATTTGCAGTTTCGCTTGTATTAGAAAGCCAAAAAGTGTATATTTTTGGGTGCTGACCCTTAAGATTATACTGAATTAAACAACTACCACTAAATTCATTTATTCGGTTTTTATTTATTTATGTAAATACAACACAAGAGTCCCAACTTTCCGAGTCAGTGAGACTATGTAATTTTCAACTAGAGTATGTCGTGAGGTTGAAGGAATTTGGGAGGGGAAGGAGATGCAGAAGAGGAGTATCGGGAAGTACCTGGCTAATCAGATCTGGTCACCAAAAACGGCTAAAATCATTTCAAGTAGCGTTTCGATTATGAATGCTGGTCTTTCACCAGGGTTATACTGAGCTGAGAGCATCGTCCACTCTTCCGTCTTACTTATTAGATTTGTAGGCGCCGGTTCAGCGTTGGTTTAGAAACACCGGACGTAGGCCATTAAATTAGACGCATAAGCTGTGGTTATAAGGCAATTTTTTCGCCATCCAACCACACACCACGTTTAACATTTACACCTCGTTTATAAGTAAAGGAGGTGGGTTGTTAAGAAGATAATTTAATTGCAAAAAGATAATGAAATTCATAATATATTTTACTTATATTTATAATATGTAAAATTACCTGAAGCCTAGATAACTGCAAATATTCAAGGCAGTTAGTTCCATTTTTTCTTTCGTCCATGTTTTTTCGCAAATTGGGGTCCAAATTCCTTGATTTCTCAACGAAACTACCCCTTCGAAGTTTAGATGGGGGCGCAAATCTTTATCCATCATTATTTTATCACCATTGTAGAGAGCAACTGAAATTAAAATGATTATTTCGTAGAGGTATTGAAATGCTTGGAGTACGTATTTCAGACCGGCTGAATATGACTTCTAAGAAACTGGGTGTTTTGTAATAGGGCAAGTTGATTCATCAACAGTAACCAGATGCTGATCCTTTACGAATCTTAATTATGCCCCAATGTTGAATATGGGAGCCACCTCTGGGCCGGAGCAAATACTTGATAAACCTTCTTGATTATGTCCTGAGGAAGGTGATTCGTCTGATTGACAATCTGTTGTTGGCAGATCGATCGCTACCTCTAATAAATTTTGGTAAATTTATGTAGCGCCATTTTTGTAAAATATCACCTCAAGGGCGCTTATAATTCACAGACGTAACATAGATATGTTTGCTCTACAGGTATTTTAATGGGGCCTACTTGAAAGAGCTATTAGCATTGATCCCCTGTGCACTGGTGCACATACGTCAAAATCGCACACGAGCGGAACATTCGTTTACAGTTGATGTCGACTTCATGAGAACAGGTTGTTTCTCCGAATCGTTTTCGTGTGAGTCGACTCGTATGTGCAATGAGCTACCGGCTTCTGTGTTTGTTTCTTTATTTATCCTAAACCTCTTCAAGGTTCCTATTGATAAATCCCTTCAGCCCCTTTCTTGACCCGCCTCACAACGTTGTCCAGCCGGGTGGCGATATAGTTTCCCTATTTGTACACCGTACAGACAGGGACGCTCTTGTGAGGTGAAACATAATATGTAACGTAAATGTACGAGTATATACATAGGTAATAATAATAATATTGGCTGATTTATATAGCGCCGTTTTTGTGACAGAAATATCACCTCATGTACAGCTTCAGCGTTCTGCTTGGGCTTGTTTCCGTAATACGTCGCTATACGGTTATGAGAACGTATTTTTTTTATGCAGAGCTGTTTTGATGCTTGTGTAAGTTTGCATAAAAACATAATGATAAGAAAAACTTACAGCAATCTAACTCGTCTTCGCCGTAGGGACAGTCTCTGACCTGATCGCATACTTTATTCACCGGAACACACATTTTACTTATAGTGCAGTGACTGTAGTTCTCTTGGCATGAATCTGAAAGAAAAATATTTCAACAACAGTTAATATCTGAATTACGATTTTTGAATAGACAACAGCAAATATCTCGCCATATTTATTTAAAAGAAGCTTTACAATTTCGATACAGAATATCGTTTTCATCATTGCACATTGAACTGTTTTCGACAGAAGCATAATAAACTATTAGAAATATAAGCAAACATGTTTATTTCGAATTTTATTTTTTCAAAAACCATCTCAACGTATTTTTTTTAATGAATGCTTGATTATATCTCCACTCTTCGTTAACACATTCTTGATATCACCTAATCATTTTAAAATAAACTGCCATTCATTCCAAACCCGTCCATTAATTGTCTTGGGTGGTTCTTTCCAGAAAAAGACCCCAACAATCTTAGACCGATATCCCCCCGTTAGATAACAATTAAAAATAATTATAAAAAACATGTTTCATATTTCTTTGCTGAAATAAAGTAGAAATATTTTTAAATAAAAAGGTATACTTCCAATTTAAAAAATAAAACCCACACAAACAACCATTTATTTCAGTTTTTGCCGCCTAGCGGTCAATAACTTCTCAGCAGTTCCCTTACTCGAGATGACCGAGAATAGGAAGCATTAGCTCCCCTCATAACTCTAAAAAAATTTAGAATGAATGAATGAAAAATAAATGTTTGAAAAATGATACATTTGAAAAGCTGATATTAATTTTATCTAGCCTGCCATGTTTGAAAAAAGCGTTGAAATAATTTAACGTTTTTAATATAGTAAATCAAAACTGTCAGGAAAAGGTTTTGTGAAATAGGAGTGATTTTCAATTAGACGAAAACGTAAACTCGTAGATTTTATAAGGTTTATAAAAATGCTAGCCGTTTTTTGAACTTAAGCGAAATGTATTCATTTTTGAATTATCACAGTACTCACAGCAATTTGCTTCATCTTCTCCGTTGGCGCAGTCCACATAACCATCGCACAACACGCTAGGATTGGTGCTTATCAGGAAGTCAGAGCACGAACATCCCCATTCATCACTTCCGTCTTCACAATCTATGTTCATGTCACATTTCTTCGATATCGGAATGGTCTGGTTTAAGCTGCAAGAGACAACAACGTTTGAAAACTGACCTCTTTAAAAAGGTAATAAAACTGCCTACATACAAATACAATTGCAATATCTCAACATTTTGTGGTTAAGAAAAAAAAGCCATGTTATGGATACGTCCAAATAAAAAGTTGGTTAAGGAATGGGGAACCTCTCCTGATAATTAAGAATCGGACAAATAACGAAATACAAATGTTGCGAAAATCAGCTATAAACTTACATATTGCAAATGAAGATTGGCGGCAAAGTTGGCCTTGGATTTGGATGCGCAGGCATGGGTGTATTGTCTTTTATATTAAAATCTTTTGCTATCGTAGCAGGTGACAGTTGATTAGGTTTAGCTGTATCTTGTCCGCTCAGAGCATTCAGAGATAATTCCTTTTTACCAATATGTGAAAGATTTTTGCCATCTTGTGTACTGGGCTTATGACTGTTAATTTCTGAATCCTCGTTCAGATCTATTTCAAAATTTCCAGACTTTTCTTCGAGAATACCATTGGTTTTATTAGGTAATGGAATAAACTTCATCGACGGTTTGATTGGACCAATTATGAGAGGTTTATTTAGTAAAAAGTCGAAAGGAGTTTCTGTTTGATTTTCACTAAACATCGCAGAAGAAATAGTGTTATCATTAGCAGAATCTTCAACAATGTTAAAGAGATTCCTTTTGGTAGTTATTTTACCGCTGTTTTTAGGAGGGGTAACATTCAATTCCTTGCCCATTCTAGGTGGCTCTAATGTGGAAACGGTTAACTTTCCAACGTTTGATGAGTCTTTAGTAGAATCGAATTCCGCCATTTCCGAAGATGATAAAGATTGCTTTTCTGTAATTGACTCATTTTGAGTGAAGCCTTGTTTTGTTTTTATTAAAAACTTGCCTATTCCAGGTGGCTCTGTAGATTCATTGTCACCTAGTGGTTTTTGTGAAGTATTATCACTTTCTAGGAATACCCGTTTGGTAGTAGTGCTTTCACCGTTTGGTAAACTGTTTAACGCTTTGCCCATATGAGTTGACTCGGGGGGTAAAACAGAATGCAAATCTTCAAGGGATATTTTTTGTGTAGTGGGTTCAATTTCCGTGAAGTCGTGTTTGGTAGCTAAATGTGTTTTTTCGATATTTGATAGTTTGATAAAACCACTCAATTCTTTTCCCATTCTAGGTGGCTCCGGGGGAGAGAAAGTTTTTAAGTCTTCTAGGGTTATTTTCTCTGTGATCGATTGGCTTTCCATGAAATCATTTTTGCAATCAACATATTATTCTCACTATTTGAGTTATTTAGAAAACTGTTCAACTCTGTCTCTGTTCTAGATGGCTTTAAAATTATATCATTTGTGGACATTTCTAAAGTTATTACGTTTTCCGTTACGTCCATAGTAGTAGTTGCTTCATTTTCTATTACTGGTTCCAAAGGTTTTGTATGGTCCTCTTTATGATTTAATCTCAAATCAGATGACGATATTGTCTTCGTTATATTATATTCGTGATCGATGTTATGGCTTGATGTTTTCATTCCAAGATCTTCGTGAGAGTTTTCACTTGATAAGTTTATCAGGCCCTCTTGAAAAAAGTTGTCTTCAGATAATTTTTGACTTTTTGATTCGGACAAATATTCAAATTTCTTTAGGTTTCTGGTCAAAATTACGTTAGAATCTTTTTCATCATCAAAATTGGGTCGAGATAATGTAGCCTCTTGTTTTGGTTTCAGTATATCCAAAACATTGCGCAGAAATTTTGCGTCCTCTCCATTTACATCTTTGTTATAAATTTTTGTTTTAACTACGTTAACATCTGGATAATTGTTTGTTTCATCTTCCTCTTTAAAAATGTATCTTGATTTCGAAGCCTCGGGTTTGGGAATGATACTTTGCGATTCTACTTTAGGTACAGACGTTACCATGATAGTATCAAGTTTACTAATATTTGCTTCATTTTTACTTGTCGTATTCTCGAGAGGTGTTTTAGCAGTAGATTTATGTCCTATTTCAGCCTTTTTTACATCAGGCGGATATGTTGCCATTACAACATCCATCGTACTAATATTTCTTTCAATTTTGCGAATGTATTCTTCAAGAGATATTTCAGCTTTTTCTACATCAGGCGGATATGTTGCCATTACAACATCCATCGTACTAATATTTCTTTCAATTTTGAGAATGTATTCCTCAAGAGATATTTTGGTGGTATGTTCATGTGCTCTTTCAAAATATTCGTGAGATCCTTCACTTGATTCACTGCTTGACTCTTCATCATTCCTTTGGAAAGTTGTACAGTGCACTTCATCTTCTGCTCCGAGACAGTCAACGATTTTATCACAACGTTTTTTTCTTGACAGACATCTGCGGACACCCCAAACACAGCTGAATCCTGGACAGTCCTGTCGAGGTCTCCGGCTTGGGAAGTTATCTTCAACTAAAAGAGGTATGTTATTCATGATTACTGGTTTATCCACGAAATGGCTCAAATCCAAAAAACTACAATGTCCACTATTTATACTTACCCATGTTTTCCCGGATCCAGTCCAGGAATTTGCTGACTCTGGTGTAGACCCCTGGCTCTCCGGCTCTGGCGCATCCGTCCCCGTGGCTGACTATCCCTGCCACATAGCTCTGTTTAGAGTTTTGGGGGTTCTTGCACATGAATGGACCACCACTGTCACCCTTCAAAAAAAAAGTTTATCATTTTGAATATATGGACTTTCAAATTTGTTTCCTACAAAATACATCTACCCTGATGGTACCACGGTTGTCTCAGAAATGAGGAGGAAGTGCAACGCGGCTCAATACCCCAAAAATCAAACAAACCAATACTATGGGTTGTGAGAATATTAAATTAACTTTTTTTTTCTTTAAGCTTCAAAAAAAAATTCTGCTATCCAAACGTTACAGGTGTAGTATACACTCGTGAATGTTTCTTCAAACCTCTTTTATGTTTTCAAAATACTTAAATCTACGGAAGTGAAATTAATCTTTCCGAAAGTTTAAATGAAGTTGTGAAATTTCAAGCAGGTGGTTTTAATGTTTTGAAGATGACCAGATGTTGACGAAAATATTCCTTACATCTTTTTTATATGGCTATTTCGCGAAGTCCGTCAAATATTTTAGTACATGTTGTAGGTGTGGTACACGGAATTGAAATTTTTTTTCGGAATTATTTCAGCCTGACTTTGATATACGTCTAAGGTCGTATTCTATTTTTTATCAATCACTAAATGTACTTAATACGTATCAAAACAAATTCCTTGTCAAATATTCATTGCCTTTAAACGTAACTACCAGAGGCAGCTTGTCTCAAATGTTACTCCGAAAAGTTTTCCGTTGTAAATGAAGGAAGAATCTTTTACAACAGCTAATTTAAGTTTCTAAAGTCTGTAATGAAGTTTAAGACAATAGACGACATCTGTTGGTGAGATCGTAAACGAGATATCTGGCATAACTTATATGGAAGTTAGGATTAGCTTGAAATTTCGAAAACAAATGACTGTTTTTTTTCAATAAGCGTGATTCAATGCTCCGTTTTTATGCTTTTTTTAACACTAAATTAAATTTACTACCGTATTTGTAAAATAATTTCAGGTTATTACCAGGGCTTATTATTGAAAAGTACCATCTTAATAACATTAAATACGTAGCACAATATCTCAATGTAAATTAAATTAATTGTTAATTTGTGCCAGTTGCTTTCATAACCCTCTGTGCAATGTGTTACGCCAATTAATCAAAAACTTTATCAGCTCCTCACGCGTTTTCATTTAAATTACACTCCCTTTGCTCGAGTTGGCTATTAATGTTAATTCAACTGAAAATTATTTGGATCTACCACGTAACTGAAAATAACATTTTCCAAGTAAAATCTCAATAAATTAAAGCAAAACGACGATTCATTCATGTCTCAATTAAACCAATTTCGTTTTGAAATTTAGGATTAAACAGACGATGTTAATTTGAATAAAGAATTATAAATAAACTAGAACAAATTTTCGTTACGTAGTCATTCGTAGTTACTAATGGAATATTGTTTCTTTATGAAGCTTAGTGTGGATATGCAAATCTTACGATTTCTGGCTTGTCGTGAGGAGGCATTTTCCCCAAATATATAGATATTTCGTAGCTCCATAGCTCATGGTAAAAACATGCTGCAAACTCAAAGTAGAAGGTTTGAACTGAAAATTTGTAAAAAAATGCAGTTTATCACCAATTTTTGAAATATAATACTTACGACAAAACGACACATGTGCCGACGGGAACACTGCTTTTTCAAAAGCATGGTTTAACAATTCTCTTCCAAACGCCGCAGATAATAGAAATTTTACTGCTTTCAAACATTCGTGCAGTGAATTAAGTCAATGATGAATTTCAAAAAATATATTACCTGGCAAGCATCTTTTCCACCTTCAGGAAAACCAGCGCAGATCTCGTCTCCCTGTTTGTCTTCATCATGTTTGCAGTGAGACAGGATTGGTACCTGCACTTCTCGCATATGATCCGCTGAAAAACAAAACACATCGTAAAATATTGCTAAGGCATAGTAGGTTACATTCATAAGCGCATCCCAGTGATCACTTATACTGCCGCATATAGTCTCGAGAGCCTAGATGCCTGCATTTTTTTTGTTTACTTTGTAAGTAAAACGGGCAATTCGTCTGATGGATGAAAATATTTGGAATATAGACGTCTATGTTAAATGCTGTGTTTTTTCTTTCCAATATTTTAATGGCAGATGCTCTTAACAAGGGAAATTATTTCCTTCAGAGCCTCCTGCGTGGATTTAATGTAAAAAAAAAACAATTATCATCATTGATCCCCTGTGACCTGTACATAGTCGGGAGACACACCAGACCAAAGTAGTAGATACTAGTATTACCATGGTGAAAGAGCACCATTCAGAATTGAAACGTTGCTTGAAATGGCCATGTTTGGTGACCAGATCTGAATATCCAGGTACTTCTTAACCATCCTCTTTCTCATCTCCTTCCCCTTCCAAATATCTTCAACCTCACAACATACTCAATTGGAGTTGCCATATTCCCACTGGCTCCAGACGGTTAGGAGCAGTTGAAAGTCTCGTGCGGTATTCACTTTAAAAATAATTAAGTTCCCCACCACAGTGTTGTTAAAATATTTTGTTGGGAGCAGTTTGGACTCTTGTTCGATAGTCAATATATATATATTTTTTTAAAAGATACGTTCAAAAATTCGTACGTAAGTCGTTAAACGAGCCGTTCTTCAGTAAACAGCTCGGCTGTTAAACGACTTTCATGTTTCCTTACTTCAACAACATGTGCCTCTTCAAGACCCTGGTTCATTCCTACCTTAGAGTATACAAGAGGTAGCCCAAGCCAAGGCAGTGAAGTCAGTTTTGGACTTGTTTTTGATGATTTTAACATGACTCGGCGCAAATGGGCGTGGCTAAGACTAAGGCTACAGTATTTATACATCCATTCATATCACATATCGACATAATGTTTTTGTGTGTTCGTATAGCTACTTTTTCACAGTATTTTTATCAACAAAAATATAGCATCTAACCTAAAAAACCGTTTAGTTGTGTCAAGTTTAGTGGCAAAATTAAATGTGGGCGGAGTCCCGCCGTTAACCAGCGAAAATAGCCAGTTTAAGATCATTACGACAGTATATAGAAGCGATCCAAGAAATTTGTTGTTTCTTTCTCTCTCATGGTGTACGATGTAAAAACTCGGAAAAAGTGATTTATTACAATTTCGGATGGGTTGGGTAAAACAAATTAGCTATCCCTCCATATATTGTTACTTCAAGATTCCTACCAATTCTTAAAAATACCCCATATCCCCTACAGAGCATACCCTAAAATCACATATCAGTTTATACAAAAAGATAATTATTTTTCAAAATTCAGTGATTCGAAAAGTTTGAGTTATTAATACCCATAATTTCCTAACACTATTTATTTTTAACTCCCACGGTGTGAAAGGAATAAAATTAATATTTTGTACTTAAACCGTTAATAAATGCACAGTACGCAGTAAAATTGTAATGATATTCGAAAATTGCGAATCACGCTGCTGATAAAACGATTATTGTTTAATTTATGATTCATACAAATTTGGCAAAGCTTTGGAAATTTTTCCAAAGCTCATCGTTTAATTTAAATATGTTGAAATATCTGTCCCTTCAGTAATAATGAAAAGATTTTCCTTTCGCATTATAAAACTTTATAGAAACTTTTAAGTGGACTTCTATTTTAAGATTTGGTAATTGAGATCAACAGAGTTTATTTTCACAACAATAAATTTGTTTTCTTAAGCTATTTTTAAATTGCTCTTTATTAAATTGGACGGTCTGGGATATATTTTTATTTTTACATTAACTCCACACAGGAGGCCTCGAGGGAAATAATTTCTTTCAGGGACTATGTTATCGTTGGGGATGCTGTGTAGAGAGTCATTTGAGGAAAGGAAGGAGTTAACCGGAGTTTTGAAGAGGAAGGAAATACAGAGGTCGGAAAATTGTTCCACAGCTCAGCTGTTGAACATAAGAACGAGTCGTTAAAGCGACCCGTTCTCATGTATTGAATGTCAACCGTGTTCAATTTTTGGGCACGCGTTTGGCAAGTTTCCCGACTATGCACCGGTGTCGAAGGGATCAATTACGCTAGTTCCTCGGAGCAACTTCCATTAAAATAGCGGTAGAACAAGGACCGCATTCCCACTAGACGTCTGCGCTCCAAAGATTGCAATCCGCTTGTTAAGATATGATAATCTATCAAACGGACCGCCCGTTTCTGCACAGAGTCGAGGGTTTTATTCAGGTATTCAGGGATTCCAGAACAGAGGTAGCTGCCAAATTCAACAGTGAGGCGCACTTGCGATTTGTACAAAGTCAGCAGTTGTGTACTATTGGAGTATCTGCGGGCCCTGTTCAGTACGTCAAACTTCTGGGAGACTAATTTTACTCTGGCTTCTATGGAGCCCCCGTGCCTTAACTTGTCACTTAAGGTTACACCAAGCATGTCAATGGAAGGCTTGTTGGGAAGATTACTTTCGTTGAAGGTTACTAAATTGTCACTATAATCCCTTTCAGTCGTAATCAGACATAATTGGGTCTTTGAAACATTAAATTCGACAAGATTATTCTTGCCTCAAGATGAGATTGGAATGACCACGACAAAAAATAAAAATCTGCGTATCAGCCATTTAAACCGTTTATGTCTAAAAATCTTGCAGTATAGAGGCATTAACACCAGTATTTTGTTTTAAGAGCTATCACGAAAATTCTCCCGTTGGGGTAATCAGAGATATTGAAACGTCACACAGCCCTATCTTGGCACATACTATATAGTAACTCTCTACTCAAATTACTTTTCGCTGTGGCGACTGTCACAAATTTTGTTCGGCTAAGTTCGTGAGGCAATTTATGAAAAAATCTCAAAGCGCACTTGCAGTTCTAAAGTTTGGCGAGCAAACATGGACTTAGATTAAAGGTGTGACTAAAATGAGCTCCACACAAAGAACCATTTAAAAAGACTTGTTCAGTCTCCACAACAATTCCAAACAAAGGGGGAACTATGTTTTTAGTTCGCGGCGAGACTAGCCGCTAACCATTCGGAATAAAAGTATTATCTATTTATTATTTAGTTTTGGTGTTTAATTTGTAGAGCTCCATTTTTTTTAATTTTTATAATTCAATTGAATTAAGTTCAATGATTTGTAGTGATTGTTCTGCATTTTCTATTGGTAAAACAGCCCGTAATGTCAATATTAGAATCAAAGTACATCTTAGATGTATAAATAACCACGATATTTATGAATTGGGTGATAATCTTATTGATAAAGCATACCTTCAATAAAAGCACCTTTGCTCATATTTTTCACAGAAATGATCATGGCATCAGATTAAATAATTAAACCATCAAAATTAATAGTCATATTCTTCATCATCAGGTAAATTTATGAAGTAGTCCAATATTAAGATATTCCTGTAAACTCATAAAATTTGTCATTACTTCTTAATCACCTTCTCAGTTGACGTTTTGTCTCTTTAAATTCATATTATTTGTCTCTTTCTTCCTTTGTTATAATAATAATAATAATAAAAATATTCCAGAAGGTATGCAGGGTAGTGCAATGCAACACCTTCCATAATTGTTAATAATAAATAGTTACAATAATAATAAAATACAATTTGTGATACACACAATAATAATATTAAAAAAAATTAAAAAAAAAAACATAAATTCTTGCGAAAAAATAAATAAAATAGTGAATATCGTTCAGGGTGGTGTCCGCATCATCTAATAATGTAAATGTTATTCTATTGTTTTCTCATTGTTCTGTTATTTTATTTTATATTTTGTTTTCCCTCTGCATGTATATATAACCACATACGATGTATTTTTTGTTAAGTTTAATTTTGTACCCTGATAATGCTTAGGCTAAGCGAAACCGGTCGGTAATAAAACATAAAATAAGACCCGTGGTCTTAAATAATAAAAAAAAAAAAAAAAAACCTAAAAAGACCGCTCGCTTTGGATAGGTTAGAGTCGTGAACAATCAGGAAAACTGGAGATGTTTAAGAGAGGTTCATGTTCAAAGATGCACACGAGAAGGTCTATGACGAAGAATGTCGAGTCCAGTTGGTCGAGTTGATTGAGTTGATACCACTTGTAAAATTTATTTTCGTTTTTTTTTTAAAGGTAACAATAAACTCACGATCAGGTCCATGTTCTATGGTGGCCCCCCATCCCACAGCCGTGCACAAGGAGCCCGGGGCCGGTCCCCACCTCCAGTTTCGCCCCGCAGAGGCCTCGGACGGCAGGCAGGCGGGCCGCACCCAACGGTTCTAGCGTGACGGGCTCGCGCAGCCTCAGCAGCGAGATGTCGCTCTGCATGCTCACCTTGTCGTACTCGTCGTGCACCATCACGTTGGACACGGGGATGGCCTGCTCTTGCGGCGAATACGAGAGGCGACGGAGCATACCGGCCTGGACTTCGTAGTAATGTTTCCAGAATCTGCACAGTAAAAATGTGTTTTAAAATTGGACAACCGCAAGTGTTTTGTTTGAATTTAAGAAAAAAGAACATGAAAATCTTAAAAGGATAGCACATGAGAAATTAAAAGAAATTTAATCTTACTTTTCGAAACAATGCGCAGCTGATAATACCCAAGAGTCGCTGATGAGGACTCCCCCGCACGTGAAGATACCGTCCTTGTAAATGGCCACCATCCACGGCCAAGCAGCCGGTTCACATAGCTTTCCACCCACTATTCTTACCTTGGGGTGATCTGTTTTATTTTTGCTGTTATTTATAGTACTATCAAACTGTTGTTCTTCTTTATCGATCGATTTTGTAGAATGATTAAACTTTTGTTTGTCTTCAACTATGGATTGCGTCAAATAATTGAACATTTGTTCGTCTCTAACAATCGGTTTTGTAGAATGAGTCAACTTCTGTTCGTCTTTAACAGTCGATTGGGCAGACTGATGTAACTTTTGTTCATCGTCAACCATCGATTGTATAGAATTAATTAAATTTTCTTCGTTTTCAACTTTCAACTTCGGTTCGTCTTCGTTAATCATTTGTGTAGAATGATTCAACTTTTGTTCATCGGCAACTGTTGCTTGTGTAGATTGGTTCCACTTTGGTTTGTCTTCAACAATCGATTGTTTAGAGTCATTAATTGTTGGTTCATTCTCTAAGAATTCCGAACTAGCTACCAGTTTTCCATCTTTGTCGGACGTTTTTTCTTTAGTGTGACTTAATGAATCCAGTTTATCGCTTTGGGAATTGCTGACGCGGGCAACCATTGCATCTACATTCAGGGAGTGATCATGGAAACCCATCGTCTTTCTTTGATTATATTCATCAACAATGCTTTCCCTAAAGTATGTGTTTTCTGGGGGGTTAATTGGTTGATGGTATATAGTATTTTGATAGCTATTTAATGATAATTTATCACTTCCGTGCCAATAATTAGTTTTAGGTGCAATAGTAGTGGTAATTTGATTGGGATTATTTCCAGAATCTTCGTAATTGCTGTTTTCTACTTCGATTTTCTTTTGTAAATTGGCTTGCACGGTTGTTTCTTTAGGATAGTTATATACCATTGTTATTTTTTGGTGCTGATAAGAGTTGAAACCAATGTTGGGGATTTTTTCGGTAACATCAATTGGTGGTATGGTTTGGGGTTGAGTGAATGCTATACTTGAGAGTACAGTTGGTGGTACATAGTGTGATAAGGTTGGTTGTAAGATTTTTGGTATGTTCGGTGTTAAGGTCGGCGGTAAGGTTAGTAGTAAGGTTGGTGGTAAGGTTGGTGGTAAGATTGGTTGATCATCCGCTCCTGCTTTTGGTGGTGCGGTTGGGGGTAAAGTCAAAGGTTCATAGGATAACATAGTCGGAAGAATGGTTGGTGGTAAATATGGTGGTATGTAGGGTTGTAAATAAGGTGGTACGTATGGTGGTACATATGACGGTGTAGTTGGTGGTACTATTGACTGCTTGTGATGTTGATAATTGACATTTGCTTCAGAATATTCTTGCCTGGTGGAAATTTGGTTATAACCTTCGGGTGCTTTATGGTGCTGGGTTATTGGAATGTTGTGGTAAGCGGGCTTGTAGGTTCCTATACCATGAGTATCGTAATGAGCTGGAACATTAATATGCTGGTTGTATGTGCCCGCACCATGCGTGTCGTAATTCACTGGAAAATTACTAGGTTGATTGTACGTGCCTTCACCATGCGTCTCGTGATTGCTTGGAACATTAATGGGTTGGTTGTACGTGCCTGCACCATGAGTATCGTGATTGCTTGGAACATTAATGGGTTGGTTGTACGTGCCTGCACCATGAGTATCGTAAGTGAATGGAACATTACTAGGTTGATTGTACGTGCCTTCACCATGAGTATCGTAATTGACTGGAACATTACTAGGTTGCTTGTGCATGCCTGCATCAAGCGTATCGTATCTAATTGGAACATTACTTTGATGACTGTGAGTGTTTACTAGATGATGATTGTAATTGGTTGGAATACCACTAAGATCGTTGTGAATTCCTGCTTTCTGCGTATCGTAAATGTAAGGTAAAGTTTCTATTATTTTGTTGATTCCGTTATATAACTCATCGTTAGTAAGGTAGGAATACGGTACATTATTGAAAGAATTTTTAGGCTGCTTAATTTGAAGCGGAATTTGATATTCTCGTCCATCGTTGGGGTCTTGTCTAATTTCGTAGGCAGAAAAATCAAATTGGTTTTCATTATTTGTTTGTCCGTAATATTCTTTCTGAACGGGTTTATTTTGTTTCGCAGAAGGTTCGATTATCGAATCGTAATACGATTCTTCACTGGATTCGCCTATTATGGGTTCATAAGATATATGTATTTGATGACCCAAATCTTCTGCAAACTCAATTATGGTCTCAAGCATGTGACGTCTTCGTCTATCGTATAGGTCATTATCAAAATCAAGCTGAAAAGAATTTGTGACAAAAAATTAAAAACTTATTTACTTAAGCCGGGGTTTTAATCCTGCTAATGGAATTTTAAGACTGGTTTATATTGAATTTATACTAAAACCTCAGCTTAACAGGGAGCCAAACAAATTAATAGTTTCAAAACTAGTAATATTATATTAATTTTTGATATAATATCAATAATTCTCAACGTAAATATGAAACAAAAATAAAATAACGGTCGCAAATAATCAAAGCAATAATGGCAGCATTTGATGGCCTCCGTAGTCGAGTGGTAAGACGCTCGACTACGAATCCAAAGGTCGCGGGTTCAAGCCCGGTGTGTGCAAATAACGTTTTATTTATTTTAATAAAATAATAATAATAATATTTGGATGATTTGTGTAGTGCCGTTTTTGTGAAAAATCACCTCAAGGGCGCTGTACAAATCTTATTTTCTATTATATGTGTCATAACACATTTGATTCGTGTAAAATAATGTTAGGTATATTTGCGGCACGTTCCAGAGTGGTAGATACTCTAAGTATCGCCCTGGTGAAAGACCACCATTCAGAATAGAAACGTTGCCTGAAATGGCTTAAGCCGTGTTTGGTGACCTGATCTGAATAGCCAGGTAATTCCTGACCTTCCTCTTTTCCCATCTCCTTCCTTTCCCTTCTACCTTCAGCCCCACAACATACCCCAAAATAGGGGATGCCATAGTCTCACCTGGCTTTAGACGGTTGAGAGCAGTCGGGACTCTTGTGCGGTATTAACTAATAAGATAAAAAAAACAAATCTGAAGAAAAAAAAAGAAGATATTACAATTTTCAAATGAAGAATAAGATCGATTAAAAATGCCGGTTTCTTATAAGGTCTCGGTGGCTCAATTGGCAGAAGCGTACTCCCGGATAGAGTAGAGGTTCAGACTTCGATGTTGGTCGCGACCGTTATTCTTTTCTGTTTCATATTTACGTCGAAGATTATTGATATTATTTCAATAATTAATATAAAAATAATAAGCGAAACAGCTCTAAAATTAATTCTAATTTAATACTAGTAATATTATTTTAACATGTTATCAGTGTTAAAACTGGTGTGAATTCAGTTCAGTAATATTCTTACAGTGAATTGGTGATGATTAAAAAAATAATTATACTGTAATAAATACTAGGAACTTTATGAATAGGGAAATATAAAAAAAATGGAAGGCAAGTGGGTACCTTTCGAAGGGTCTGTGTTAAAATAGCAGAGATGACTCCACATTTTGGCTCAGGGCAGGTTATGAAAACCGAAGAACCATTGAAACAATTTCTTGTGAATATCGGTTTCTCCTTTTCATCTTGTAGAGATATGAATAATCCTTTGAAATTTTCGGGTTGACGAACAAGTTGAACAAAAGGAGGTCTGAAAAAAGGTCAATTGAGTAATTAATCAATATAGGAATAGTATGTGTTCCAGAAGTCTAAATAAAAACATAAACATACTTTAATTCTTATTTATTGTTTTAAAGTTTATTTTGTAGAACTCCATTTTAATTTTTAGGTTTTTTAATTTTATTTAAACAATAATTATTATTATTTCTAATTTTGTAACTGTTAATTCATGGTGGAATTCCATTTTAATGATTTAATAAAACAAATTTATAACTTTACAGTCAAAAAAATAAAAAAAAACTGGAATAAAGTTATAAATTTGTTTTATTAAATCAATAATTATTATTATTTCAAAGTTTTTTTTTTTTTAACAATTTTTAGTCTAAAGTTCTGCTAGGTAATTATTTTTACGCGTGACAGCTGTTTCGCCTTTTGAAGGCATTATCAAACTGTACAGTTAACAGTTTGATAAAAATAATCACCTAGCAAGACTTTTGACTAAAAATTGATTTAAAAAAATAATTAAAAATAATAATTATTGTTTAAATAAAATTAAAAACAAAAAAAATATACTTAATTCTTTTCTAGAGAAACCTCATAAGGGTTGTATTTGTAACAGCCGTGATATTTCAGCTCTTTGAATTAGTAACCCTACTCGTTTTTAAAAACTAACATACTTTCTTACACTAAATCTGTAAGATGTTTTACTATTATTCAGGCACGAACATCGCAAAAACAGTAAATTTATTTTAATGTAGAATTAATGAAAGTAGAAAAAAATACACGTATCCGTCGTCTAAAGCAGTGACCCCCAACCTTTTTGTCGCCGCGAACCGGTACACATAATTTTACAGTGGCCCGCTGATGGTGGGAGAAGGGGGTGCGGGGGACTCATTGAATGTAGATAAAAATAATGTTTTTGCTCGGCCCAGTACTATTTGATACACGGCCCGGCATGGGCCGCGGGCCATGGGTTGGAGACCACTGGTCTAAAGGATTATTTAGATTCGAGGAGCTAGCTGTTTTTATTTAAAGCGTCAGAGATATCTAAAAAATCTAAAATAATTTTTGTTTTTAATATATCGACCCGACGAGGTTCCATCTGACACGGCAATATCATGCGATAATGGACTCTATAGAAAGCTATTTTAGAGATTATTATCGCATAGCAATGCGGGGTCAGATTGAACCTTGTTATTCCAAAGGGTCAATAAATCTATGTTTTAAAAATAATAATAATCACTCAAATTTTAAAAACGGTTTTTTTACATGATAATTTCTAGATACAAAGAATATTGATGTAATGATTTTTTTTTCACAAATTATTTTTATTACCAATCTCCTTATTTTATGATGACAGAAATAGTTCGTCTACACGTGGCTTCTCTAAAGTTTGTCAATGCCTTCGGAAGGCGAAACAGCTCTCTTGCGTAAAAATAAGTATACTGCAGATTTTTTTTGAAAAAAAACCGTTTTTAAAATTTAACTAACAATAATAATTATTAAAAATTATAAACCTAACAGCTAATGTGGAATTCTACAAAATAAACTTTAAAGCAATGAATAACATATTTTTGAGTGCACAGTCAAATATACTAAGCTTATTTTTTGTAAAAGGTACAATGTACCATGGAAAAATACGGGCTCCATCAAAAACCACTTAAACGTAAATAAAAGAGCAATATTTTATCTACGGAACACCTAAACTTACTCGTTTATGTCGTGTTGCTCTATGGCGCATGCGTCCTCTGCCCATTTGTAAGGATTATTGCAAACCGGGTACCATTTTCCTTTATAGTTCCTGTGGAGAAATCCCCTTGAATGTGAAACTGTGTAGGTCTGGAATGATAAAATGAAGGTATTATTCTTTATTTCCATAGATAAGCAGTGAGTTTTTATTATGGATCTAACAGAGGGTAAGAAAGGTAGACAATCTAAGCCGTTTGAAATATATAGTTTTAACTTAGATCTGGACCATGTACGGAAAAAAACTTTAATTTTAAATGAGCATGAAACTATTGTAAGGTTTTGTAGATCCTTTAGGTCGAGATTGACTGACCATGTTTATAAAGTAAGTATGCTTATGTTTATTTTTCTGTATTTGAGTATATTATTATTATTCTGTATATAATTCTGTCCGGACTGGTAGATACTCTTAGTATCGCCCTGGTGAAAGACCACCATTCAGAATCTAAACGTTGCTTGAAATAGCTTTAGCCGTGTTTAGTGACCAGATCTGAATTTGCCAGGTACTTCCCAACCTTCCTCCCAACTACGTTCAGCCTCACAACATACCCTTATTTGGGGATGCCATAGTCTCACTGGCTCTAGACGCTTGGGAGCATATATATAAATATATAAATATATATATATATATATATATATATATATATATATATATATATATATATATATATATATATATATATATATATATATATATATATATATATATATATGTATATATATATGGCATAAAAGAATATTAATATGCCGTAGATTATATATAGTTAGTAATAATATGGAGCCTAGAAATGTGATTTACACTATACAAACTATCATAGTATAAAATGCCAGAAGACTAAATACCGTGGCTAACTGAAAACATCTTTCAGATGTCATTTTGTGGAGCAAGAAAGCAACACCATATTTATATTTGTACAAAAATTGGCTTTCACCAATCAAACTGAGCGACCACTGTGTTCAAACATGTCTCAAAACACATTCACGGTGTATTCATATAATTATTATGTAAACGTGAGCTTATACGATTGATGCATGTATGTAATTTTAAGTTAAAGTACATATTATATATATATATATATATATTTCTGAAAACAATATGATTTTTACTGCTTGAAAAACTTAAGTTGAATTTTTAAAGATTGACGTGAATAATCCCACTTTAAGTTTTGCGGTATGCGGTATTTCATATCGAGTACAAGTTACCCTACATTGCCATGAATAAACATACTTTTTACGAGTGACTGTCCTCTTAAATTTGAAGCAATTTATCTTACAAGGGTACATTTTTATGTACATTAATAATTCGTAAGATGTCAAAGATCTCGCCACAAAACATCCTTTCTCAGTGATTTATGAGAATTCACCGTACGATACTCGTCTCTTGTCACATTATAATGGGGGGTGTATCTACGCGAATATCCGAAGCATCTTTGAACGGACGTCTTTGCATATTATGCAAAGAAAATTATAATGCAGAGTCACGGAAAATACGGTGTACCTACTCAAAGATACCTTTACTCGAAGAGTGCCGTTCTGAAGAACACAGCTTTTAAGAAGAACTATAAAAAAATAAAAACTCTTCAAATATTACTTGGTCCACCGAACTGAGTTGGAAAAGGAATTCGATTGTTTTATCTAAAGAGTTTATCGATAAAATAAAATAAATGAAAACGAAATAATAACTTTGTAAAAGACCACAGATCTTATTTTAATTCTTATGACCAATCGGTTAAGCTTAGCCTAAGCATTATCAGGGTACAAATATATTCATCAAATATATAAATAATACATCAGAAACCGGTCATAAAATTTAAAATAAAATCTGTGGTCTTGTACAAAGTTATTATTTCATTTGATTGAATATGTCAAACCACAAATTGATTGTTTTCTACGAAAAAAATCTAAATTATATATATTTTAAATGGAACAAAAAATATTAAATGGGTTTCAAACAGTATGCATAAAACACACTTACCGCATGATGTTCCAAGCTGTTATGCAACATGGTGCACTCGTGTTCATCGATTTTATTTGGGCAGTCGAAAACACCATTACAGCGCTGTTCGATATTAAAGCAACTTGAATCATGTTCTCTCTGTATGTTATCATTACAGCTGAATGATAATAGTCCACAATCTAAGGGTGTATAAAGTAATATATTTAAAAAATATTCAGGTAGAAATTGTCAGTTTTTGGAACAAAAGCAAAATACTTGATTTAGACAGGAAAATAATTTTGTCGGGAACCACTCAGGAATGAACACGAAGGGAAACAGAGATTGGCTAAAGGTAAGATAATGTAGACAGGTTAGAGAAGGAATATTTAGTTGAAATGATGCAAAAAAGATAAAGATGATAAGAAGTAACGAAGGTGTAGTTGAAATGATTCAAAAAAGATTAAGATGATAAGAAGTAACGAAGGTGTAGTTACTGCAAATACATATAAAATGATCTCTCTTCATTTGATTAATAGTCAAATTGAGATATATATAATATTGTAAAATGTAAATGCTAGTTTGGGTGAAAAACCTCCCACACCTAAACAGAACAGCGAATAGATACCTACAAAAACATAAATAGTTTGGGAAACTACAAATACCCCTAATGATTACAGCTTCTTGATTATACTGGAAACAACAATAATACATTTATACAATAGAGTACATTCACCGATTATCAGCTAACACTTAAATGGGAAAACTTTGTAGTTTAACTATAGTGTAGTCATGACATAACCATTCATTCTTGACATTTTCATCAGTGATTTAAGCATTTAGGACATTGAGAATGAAAACCAAATTTATAATTTCCATAAATAGATCTACGCCTCAGAGAATTTGATAATAAAAAGTTATGTTTTGTCAGCACTAAAAATGACACTAAACGTTACTTTCTAGCATTCTATTACAAGAAACCCTACAAATGATGTATCTGAAAATTTTCTATGGGTAGTTAGAAAAATGTATGAGGTTTCCAGTGAATACAATTTTAATAACTGTAATCCTTTAAATTCTATGTAAGATATTCTAAAATGTCAGTAAAAGGTGCAGTTTTGAAACCAAAAAGGCATTATTGAACGTTTTACCTAAAATTTTAGTAGACTTTTAACCAAGAATTTAAAAAATAACAGTTTAATAATTGTATTCCCCGGAAACCTCATACATTTTTCTAACTGCCCATGTATAATTAACTGATGAATCAGTTGCAGTATTTCTTGTACTAGAAAGCAAAATAGTGTCTATTTTTGCGTGCTGACCCTTTATATAAAATTTAAAGACAAAATTGAGTTCTACAAAAAAAAACACGAGTGATAAAATACCCTATTATTAAGTGGAATGGAATAATGACATAAACGAACTCACTGAAACATCCAAGTTCATCTTCACCCAAAGGACAGTCGTAGAAACCATCGCACATCCTGCTCTTGGCTATCCTGGTCTTGCAGGGGCAGTGCGTCTCGTCGGAGGCGTCGAGGCAATCTGCCACCCCGTTGCACCACATGCTGTCGGGGTAGCACTTGCCGTCGGCGCAACTTCTTAGCCCGGTCGGGCAAGATGCTTTCTTCCCGGTTGGGAAGGAATGGTTGCCGTAGATCTTGTTAGCCATGGAGCTGAGAAAATTTAATGAAAAAATATTTAAAAAAACCCCAACAATTTTAAATGAAGATATCATCACATACATGTTTTTTTTCTATAGATGGTAACTTTGAAAACGAATAGAATATAACACTATTTAACACTGCTTATAACCACTGCAATAAATGGTGTGTATTGTTGTGGAGCGTAAGGTGAGCGTGTGATAAAATTACTCTAAATGTTAAATTTTGTATTTTCGTGGCGATAATCACTTCGTGGTTTGACATATTTAAAGAAATGAAAAAAAAAATGCTTTGTATAAGACCATGAGAAATGTTATTCTATTGTTTTCTCATTGTTCTGTTATTTTATTTTATATTTGGTTCTCCCTCTGTATGTGTATATAACCGCACACTTTGTATTTTTTGTTTGGTTTAATTTTGTACTCTGATGAAGCTTAAGCTAAGCGAAACCGGTCGGTCTTAAAAATGAAAATAATATCCTTGGTCCTATACAAAGTTATTTTTTCATTTCGTAAAATTTTATTTTTATGTTTAGTCTAGGACAACCCATACTTTGGTGTCTAAGTGTCTATGTTATAGTAATGTATGTTATTGCATTATGTTATAAGTTTTAGCTTTTAGAGAGGAAAATGTTAGCTTGGGGCTTTTCGTTGTCGAACTTGTTATGTTTTAGTTGGTATTATTATGTTCTGGTGAAATCGTAAACCTTATTTTTGGGATATATATTATGTTGAAACATAATATATATGTTATCCCTTTCAGACCTCAAGCAAAAAAAAAGTTTTAACTTTAAAATTCTGTAATATAGAGTAGTTAAAAATGACACAATATTAAATAAAATTCCGAATAAAACACACTGAACTCATTGATTGACATATTAACTACAATAATAGCACTGTGAATTATTTAATACATTTTTATTTATACTTTATTTACGTGGCAGAGGTTGGCTTCGTTGTTGACGCGACATTTTTCCAGCTTTTATTGTCATTCATTTCGGGAAATTTTGTAAAAAAGGCCATTACGGTATAAATACAAGCCCACACGCTCATTGCTAGCCGGCATATCAGCAAAATTTGAAGCCGTACACGAGAATTTTTTTTAACGGACCAGCACGATCGTATCAGCCAGGACTGAAAGGGTTGTGTGTGGATGATTTCTTTGTTGGTTGTTACAATTTGTTGGGAAACTATTTATAATATTTTGGTTTTATGTTACATCTTCAGAAAGCAAATATTTAAGTTAAAGCCATTATGTTAATACTTACTCCATATCTTTATAGTGATCAGACAACCGCTCATCATCATCTTCATCAGTTTTGTGGGTCCTTTCCTCTGGTGAATTCGTCTTTCCAGACTGTACGCTAGCTACTGTTCGGTAGTCTGTGGAGCCAGAGTTGTAAGGGACTTGAGAGGAAGTTGACGGATTGTTGGTCATGTAAGTACAGATATACGGCTGGGTCTGGGGAGGCATTTGGGCACCAGGAGGCACCACAAACGACGGCTTATTTCTGAAAAATAAAATAAAATATGTTTTTTTATTGTGAATACCGCACAAGAGTCGTCAACTGCTACCAACCGTCTTGAGCCAGTGAGACTATGGAATCCCCAATTAGAGTATGTTATGAGGTTGAAGGTAGTGGAGAGGGGAAGGATGTAAGGGAAGAGGAAGATTTGGAAGTACCTGGCTATTTAGATTTAGTCACCAAACACGGTTAAAAGGCATTTCAAGCAACGTTCCGATTCTGAATGGTGGTCTTTCATCAGGGCGATATTTAGAGAATCTGCCACTCTTGAACGTGCCGCAAATATACTTTTTTATTATTTATGAATTGAATGTGTTATGACACATAATAATTAAATAAAGTTATTGTTGCACGCAGGGTTTGAACCCGTGACCTTTAGATTCGTAGTCGAGCGTCTTACCACTCGACTATGGAGGCCGTCAAGGAATAAAGATGTTTTTGTCGACTAAATTATCTGTCATTTTAAAGTCAAATACATCATTATATTAAAATATACCAGTATTGCAGGCATTCTTTACCAAATAACCAAACGTCGAGAATTATGGAAGAAAATACCAGTTCATTGGTCACATCACGAGGGGCGACAAATACAAAACTTTACTAATAAACAAGAGAAGTTGATGGGAGATGTGGTGCGTCAATACGTCCCACCTCATTGCTAACTTGTTTCAGGCCAATTTATGCAGGTTGGTTTTTTCCCCAATTATGGGAAACCTCTGATAGGAAAAGCCACCAGAAGAAAATTCCTATATGTAGGAAAAAATATATTTACCCAGTAGCGGAATATGTGGGGCCATTTGATGGGGAATTTTGTGTCGTCGTTAAATGGTTTCCATAAGAATATGGGTACGGAACACTATATCCTGGGAGCATTACAAATCCTGCAAAAAAAGGTTTATTTAAAATGACTTCTTCAATGGTTTTTCGAATCTTTGCAATTTTACGCGATGAATATTAATAGAGGCGTGACATTGATACATAAATGACATTCAAAGAGATTTTCTACTAAGGTGAAGCAAATCGTAAAAGTGATTAAAATTTAAACGGAATCACGCACTTTTTACGCTCGTGGCGATACGGTTAAAATTGCCACTTGACTCCGGCCGCTTGTTTTGATTTATGTAAAAAATACATCGCAAAAAAGCTTACATATAAAAATGTTCTATTTTATTTTGTGAAGCTCAGGTACTAATATTAATTTGTTTACTGATGCACTCTACTTTAATTTACCACATTATATCAAAAAGACAAATTCAAAAACAAGTTTGTAAGTAAAAGATTTAACATTATTTAATAGGCCTGAAACTTAATTTTTTTCGAGGCTTTTGAAAACTTCTAAAAAAATACTCGCTTTAAAGAAATGCTAAAATGTGTTCTACTCGCACTATTTAATTGAAGCATCTATGTAAACTATAAATTTTTAAACCAAATAAAAATTATTTTGCATTATTTTGCAATGCATCCCCTGTAAGAGTATGAATATATCTTACCACCTTGCTGTGATTGTCTGGGAGGACCTGGCGGAAACTGTCCTGGAAAAAAGTGGCCTGGCGGGAATTGACCTGGCGGGAATTGACCTGCTGGGAATTGGCCCGGCGGAAATTGGCCTGCTGGGAACTGTCCAGGCGGGAACTGACCTCCATAATAGCATATTGGGAACTGCGCAGGCATTCGGGGTTGGTTAACGACTTGTAGTCCACCCTTCATCTTTTCAGATGTGATTGCACCTGCATTGTTTTCTTCTGTGCTAGGTGACACGTGATCAACAAATTGAAAATTTGTGCCACTATTCCGTAAATTACTGTTTTGCAAATTAGGCGGATGTGGAGTGATGGACTGTCCATCGTTTTCTGAATTCAAAGTATTCAATGTATTATGGTCTGCTTTTCGGGGAGAATTTTGATCCTTTTCATCCGAAAAGTTTCCGTTTTGTAAAACGACCAATCCAATTTCAAGACTTTTACCGTTTTTTTCTTGAATGTTTTCAACGTGGTGACTGCTAGATAGCAAGTTGTTTTTTGAATTGTGCCCCTTATGTTCTGTGTGGAATATGGGTGTATCAGTTTGTGTACTAACTATCGAATCAACCGATTGTTGTTGATTGTTATCTATTTTTGATCTGGATTTTGAAATCAGTGTATTTTCATGAATTGTTTGAATGTCCGAAAAATTACCCCCTTGTAAAACGGTTTCATTTTCATTTGTGAGAAGCTTATTTGACTTTCTCTGTGAAGCAGCGAACTGCGAAGTTGAAGATTCCATGTTCATTTCTGAATTTTGTTCATTTAATACAGTGTTACTTTCATGTTGGAATTCATCAGAGTCTGTAGAATTTCTAAGCGTTGTCAGGGAAGTGGTTGTTTCGACTACTGAAAGTTTGGGTGGTGCATCAACTGAACCATTGCTGTTATTTGCTAAACTGGAGTCTGACCTGCTTTTTTTATCAATAGCAGCTTGAATGTCTGAAATATCTTTTTGCGTAACAATTATTCTTTCTTCTTGTCGATTTGTTTGTTCTGCTATTCGGGAATTAGTAACAAATGAGATTCCAAGATTTTCTTTTGTTTTTTGATTATGTTCTCTTGAGTTTTCTTCATTTTCCTCCGGGATAGCAGTTTGAAAACTTGAGGGCAGCCTTGTTTGACCATCAACGGTTTGAGCTGGTGGCATACCATCCGTAAAATTATTCTTTTCCAAAACGACCTCATCATCTTTATTTAGAATTTCAGAAGAACGAAGCCTTTTACCATTTACATTGTCCTCTGGCTTATGTTGATTCACGGTGATTTGACCTTCATCTGAAGAGTCATTATGCTTTACAAATATTCTACTTTGAAAGGAATCTTCTTGTTCTGTCATTTTTGGTGAACCATTGAGTCCGCTAGCAAGATGGTTTCTAAGTATTTCGCTTTCGACAGAATCATTAAACTGGTTGATTTGATTATTTTCCATGGTTGCACTTCTTGAGTGGGGAAGTGACGTATCTTTATTTTTAGGCTTAGCATCTTTGATTGGAATCAATGGTTTTTCTGAAATATTATTTTTTTGCAAAATGACAATGCCTTCTTCATATGGAAGGAGAACGTTTGATTTTATTTGAGAGTTAGGGGTATGCGTACTAACAAAACGCGATGTAGTTGTTTCCTCACCATTAAGTTGAATATGTTGACTTTTTGTTTCCAAATCTAATGACTTGGTATTGCTTATTCTTTCAGCATTTTTCGAGGTTTCAATTTCTGTATAATTACCCTTTTGCAATACATTGAAACCTTTCTGAATAAGGGCATCTCCACTTTTTCTTGAGTCTAAAAATGGTGTTCCAGTGTCTTCGTCAATTACAGGTTTGTCATCAGGACCACCCGTGAAGGTGTTATCAAAGTGAACAGACTTTTTTGAATTAAATTCAGTGATAAAGAACAAAGGCATTTGGGTGACTTGTTTTAATTTGCTTGAATTATCAGCTATTCTTGATTTAATTTCCGTGTATTCTAAATGGTTGATTTTAGTTTGTTGGTTCCCATTAAAGTCCAAAGAAGTTTCTGTCGAATCGACATGAGGCCGAGACGTAATCGTGACTCCTACCGAATTTCTAGAATCTTGAATATGACTACTGATATTACTTTTAGGTGGCTGTGTATCGTTGAAGATTAAGTGAGATGAATCAATAGCATTATCTAAGTTTTCTAAATATTCATCAGATTGGTTCGAATTGTTTACTGTGTTTTTCGTCACTGGTGATTGTACCTTAGTATCATCTTTTTTAAGATGCGCAGACCGAAACATTCTTTCATTTTTCATTTCAGAACCGTGAGTATCTTCATGGGCGTTTTGAGATGTATTGGCTTGCGTTTTAATAGCAGTGGTGTAATTTGAACTCACATATTCTTGTATGTCATCCATAATGCTGTTTTGTATTTCATTAGATATATCACCGTTGCTGACAGATTTCTCTCTGCTATCTGATGATATCTCGAATCTGTTATCTTCCTTTTCAGGAGCAATTGTGTGTTGTTCTAAGTAATCTGATTTCACTTTAATGTTGTCAGATTTTTCTCTTAAACTCTCAGAATGTTTGTCGAGATTTTCTGAATTTTGTTTGATGTCGCTTGTTGCAGGTTGAAAATGCTCATATGATTTCTGGAAACGACTTTGAATATCGCCTTGAATGAGTGCTTTTAGCTGTGTCAGTTCTTCCATTATTTCGCGGCAGTACCGAGCATTGGTATTGATTTTACAATTTTCGCTATATGCCTTTTCTAAAGCAGGAATTGGAGAGGGACTTCTTTTACTGCGTACCGGTTGATTATTCATTGAATTGTGACCTTCGTCAGTCAGCATTCCTCTTATTCCCGTCATCGCTAAAAACATTTGAATTTTTTTTGCATTATATATGTATAAAAAATACATGATATATGTGAAATTGAATTTTTAAAAATTGTTCGTAGAAAAAAGCTTAAAAAATTGACCGTGAAAAATGCTCAAAAATGATTGTTAATTTTAAATATTTATAAAGGTCCTATAAAGTAATAAGATATTAAAAACTTTCCGTGTCAAATAACACATTCGATATTAGAAGGTTAAATGTTGTCTGTAAATAGTTTACGTAAAAAAATCATATAAAACATGGACAAGTATTTTTCACTTTTGAAATATCAACAAACGTTAAGTCGAAAATGCATGTAAGTTTTAATTACATTTGTTATTTTGACGACTTCCTTCTGTCAAAACACGAATATCATACAGACAAATACATGTCACAGACTTTACATATTACGGATACAATTTTTCTTTTTTTCTCTTTATAGGAATGCCTGGATTCTTTTTCTTTCTAACCTGATTCTTGGAAATATGAATACATGACTTCAGAGAAACATTAAGATTGTCCTTGGAAATATTTTTCGGTTACATGTAATTGTCTATCGGATGAAAACATTTTTTGAGATACGAAATAAGACGTTTTATCGTTATTTACACGGCGACACGTTCTTGATCTCGTTTGTTGTCAAATTGTTTAAAAGTTTCGTCGGCATTTTTTTTTTCAAAGAAAGACAAACATTTCCGGGTTACGAATAACCTGACAATGTTTGAAAAACTCCCACTGCCATTATAAGAAGCGGAAGATGTTGCTTGTGTAATGATGGAGGAGCCAGCATAGGAGTTGAACGCACGACGCCCGGGTGGGAATCCGATGCGTTTTTCCACTCAGCTACCGACCGGTAATATATATGTAATGCTATTAAATACTATAGTAGTATTGTAAAAAACTTACCAGCTGTGTAGATTAATAGAATGATAAATAAAATCAACAGAAACCGAAACAAATTTTTCGAAATTGGAATCCTTGCCCAAAGGCCACGTTCTGAAAAAAAAATTTTTTTTGAATGAAATTTTACATTTTCGTAATTGTAAAATTGATGCTAAAAAAGTGGGTATTGGACATTCACAGCGGATCAAAAGGCTCTTTCCATGCATTGGTGTAGAGTGTAGAGGTTGCTACTATACCCCGTAAACATTTAGGACACTTTTTGCTATTTATGGGGAGAATGTCATTTTTTCATTATTTATCTTGGTAAATACAAAATTTAAGGGATTGCTCCGTGTCTCTGTCTCACTAGGAAAGTGCATAGTTCCTGCGTCGTTGATCTGTTAATATAATCTAAAAAAGCTGCTATTCAAGAGTTAGATTGGGAGGTTATTTTACAATTCAGATTTCCATTTTTTCCGCTCTCTTACCTACTGTCGTATTCAAAAGGCGAAACAGCTGTCACAATTAATACTTTTTCTTGATTTATATAACATTATGTATATAATGATAAAAAAATGTGATTCGTCAAAATACAACAAAAAAAAACTTGACTTACCGTTAGTAGCAGGAGGAGGAATAATTAATGGCGGATTCGGTAAATCATTCTTCATTCTGAGGAGATCCGGGCGCATTGGGCTGCCCATGCTGCTGAATCTTTGGAAATAAATAAACACTTGAACGTTTGTTAATTTTTAAAATCGATTCAGAAATTATTCCACAGGGCTCCTATCTTTGACCCTTGTTGTTTTTGGCCTTTATTAACGACAGATTTTAATCATAAACATTTCAAAATATTTCCTGTTTCCCGATAACCTTAAGCTTTACAGAAAAATCACATCATTGGAAAGGGCTCTTTTTTGTAAAAAGACTTATCACATTTCGTGAATGGTGATCTATATTTGAATAAAAAATATTCGTTCACAAAAAACAGAAATACATGTCATGTTAATATCGCTACCTTGACACCACTTCAATTAAAAACTTAGGCGTGGCATTTGACTTGTCACCAAAATTCAATTCACACGTAGAAACTATTTCAAAAAGTGCATCTCTAATATTAGGATTTTAACTCTAAGAATCACAACATGTTTTAAAATTGCATATTTAACTCATTTTTGAGCAAAGTGTCTCTTAAACCCTTTTGCCTGTTTAGCAACGATATGATGATGCCTTTTACTTATATGCTGGTAATATGAAGTACTAAATGGCTAGTCCGCGTGTTTTCAGGTGCCAATGACAAATTATTTTTGTTGTACCTTTTGGCCGTTTTATTTGCTTTTGTTCGACTTTTACTTAGTAACCTGATTTTTGTTATTAAATTTACTCATGTATATTTTTCATGTTTACCTGTTATTTGTACTTAAATATAATAAAATAAATTAATTCCTACACGAAGAGATTATTTAATTAAATTCGTGATTGAAAATTAAAAAAAAAAAACACAATCATACTGGATAATTGTTTCAATCTTTGTTTACGCCACATTTCAATAAAAATTAAGGCCAGCTAGTTTCAAACCTTTCTTCACCTACTTCGAGACACTATAAAATAGTATTATATGATTACTACGTGTTATTGTATACAATGAATAAAATAATGTTGTCAGTGGTCCGAATTATATATAATAACATTTCAAGCACGCGTCTGAAAGTTTCCCGATGAAGATTTTATTATTGCATTTAAAGGATGTCTGTTAACATTGTGGTTATTTTCTAAAATACGTTTTTGTTCCTGAAAAATTCTGAAAATGGATGAAAAGGTTTCAGCACGCTCTCCAGAAATTCACCCACGCCCACGATTTGTAGCTCATAAAAGAGAGCGTGGGCGGTTCATTTTATTTAATAAAATGCTCGTTACTGTTAGTATGTGGTTCCCAGAGATAAAAAAAACATTTTTGACCCAAATATTGCCGTTTAATTTGTTTTAAACGATTGAACATAAAATTAAAAAAAGTACAATACAAAGTACAATATGGCCATAAAAAATATTGATTAGGAAAACACAGCCAAATATTGTTGGGACCGATGAATACATCACAAGATACAATACATTGGACACGTAGAGTGGATGAACGAAGAAAGGAATGAAAGTGGAGAATATGATGCGAAAGCGAATGGTAAAGGGCGGGAATGTGCGAGAAAGACAAGGTGCAACCATGTCAATAGCAGAAGAATATATATGAGACGATGCATGAATGTGAATATAGCAAGAAGCATATGTCAAGACAGTGTTATGTGACGGTCTTTGCTCTCTGCAGAACCTCGTAGAGAAACGGCGGCATGATGGCTAGATATGTATATATATACGGGCTTATTTTCATAAAATCGTGTGGGGTAAAGAGGTCGCTTCACTGATATAGCGTCCAAATAATATTGTCAACTCAATGCGCCCGGGTATGTCAAAACAAGACAAAGAAAGCCGCCCGTCCGGCACGGTTGCGGACTTTTTGCAAATCGCGTTAAGGAAGGTTTATAATCCCTGATAGTTGCTGCTTAAGGAAACAAAAATGACACTATGTAAAAGTGTCGTTTAAAAGTTATAATTTTTTTTTCTTTGCAATTCTGTTCCCTTTTTCCAAATTCGTTTGTATTATGTATCTAATTTGTATATGGTTTTCCCTATTTCTTAAAAACAATAAATTTAATAATATGCAAGCTTTCATACCCTGGCATAAATATCGATATTAGTAGGGAGGTACTTTTTTACCTACCTACGTTTATGACGAGTAATGGCTAAAATGAGCAAATTTGGTTGGTCCTTTCACGCTCGTTATAACCAAGTTCTACTGTATATAGTTACTTTATATAGTTTGAATAAACAATCATATTTATTTATTCGTTTTTTCATGTTTTTTACAGTTCTAACACCTTACTGGGGTACCACGTTCTAAGGTCACATAGTTAAAATAAGTTAATATCATAAAGTTAATTCTAATTTGAATTAAAAAAAATTGTTGTTAAATTTTATATCTGTATCGATGCCCTTTGTTTTAGGCAGTTGCTATCCTAGCCTTCGTTTAAAGGGTTGTTTAACAACGAATTTAAAAACTATCTTGGGTAGAAAGTTGGGTTAAAAAGGAAAAGTGTGTCGAAAAATTGAAACTGATTAATAAATCTTCTGAAAATGGTAGTCGCCTCTTGTAAGTATCACGTCTCAATTTGTGGGAGTGTTATATTTGTATTAAATTCTAGCTCACTGACTGCTTAAGGAAAAGTAAAAGTCGGCTAACATTATTTACTGGAACTTTCGCCTAAATAAATTTCAATTCGTTCCTTAAACTTCGAAAATCTTATTACAAGTTAATTTTAACAAATAAATTTCTAATTATGAAAAACTCGTAAATCAAGTGTAAATATTTTTTCACTACCTACGTAAGTATCAAGAGTTTCAGCTCATTGATGCTGTAAAGCTGGGCATGCTTAAATAAAAGAAGATATAATAACTGTCTTACCATAACGCCACTTCTCTTCACAGGTAGAGAGCTCTCACTTCATTGTATTCAAACAGTGACTCATTTATACTCTTCTGTTATACCGAATATTTGATATATGACTTAAATATTCGATCCACTTGATTGTGCCTTAACTTCCTCGGGTGTCCCTTACATCAAATCGCGCGTTATGAGTTTTCCTGACAACTCTTTCTCCGCCCATCTTCTCTACAAGTCCAAACCTCATAAGCGTCCCAATCAGGAAATAAATTCTAAATGCACGCCACAAGAAAAGAAGAAATAAAAAAATAACGGTTTGTATTCTTCCTTCTTATACTGTGAACAACGCGCTCCAACGCTTTTTGTCGGCGAGACAGCGAGAAAGGGTCCCGGAAAACGGCACAGTACCTTTTAAAACAGGGCGTATGGTCACGTTAGCCGCATGCATAGATTTCATCCTTTTAAATACCGACTTCATCACACTTTTGGTAGATTTATATGGCAACTCAAAAGCGTAAACAATTTTCTGTTTGTTATACAATACACACTCAAACAAACTCATTCTGAGAAAAAACAATATCATGAAGGCATTTTCATGTTCCGGCTTCTATGGGCCACTTCTAGTAGAATTCTTTGTCACCGAAGCATCTTTTGATGGAACGGTGCTTTCCATAATTAATGAAAGATTTTAATGTATAAGGCAAAATGAAAACGATTTTTAATTTTTATACTGCCTGAAAAAACTGAAATTTACTCTGTGTATAAAAATTACGGTCGCATTGAAGATAAAATACGATTACACTCTGACATATATTGTGACAATGATTTATTATGTTTCCACAGCGTCTACGGAAATATTTGAATAATCTGACATTTAAGCATTTTTAACTTGGCTTGGATAGAGTTTTTATAATCTGTTGATTGAAATATCTTTTTCGGGTGAAAACAGATTTATTTTGCTTGACTAACCATCGCTTGGTTTTCTCGGATGTCAGTAGATACGATGAAATATTACTCACCCCGAAAAACACTTCTCAATTTATTCAAATTCATGTATACATATCTATTCTTCGTCTCAAAACACCTCGACTCCGGTGGTGGGTCTAGCCAGACCCTTTGTTCAAAAAAAAAAATACGCAATGAATATTTCGTTAAGGCTCATTTTCTTTTGTGTAATCTTCTATCAAATATTTACCCACAATTTGAGGTGCAAAAGAATATAATCGGACCAGGTTCAAGCTGTTAGTAAAAATATCTGGAAAAAATTATTAAAACGGATTGTAATAAATAATATAAAATATCGTAACACGAGATTTTTTTTCGAATGAAAATTTTCTCGTTATTAAAAAAATAAATTAACAAACTAAAACAATGTATAGTACATTATTTTTTTTTAAAATAATGTTTTTGTGGTATACAATATTTTTTTCATTTAACATTTTTTTTAAATGCTTTAAAATACGCGGTAATAGGTTTTTGTAATTGGGTATTTCAGGCCCACCGCCGCTCGATGAATTGCAACCCTCCGGGTATTACGTGTTAATACGACCCGCTTCACTGAGGCATTCCCGACTCTTTTTACCAGTTACATGCGTGTTAAATATTCTCCTGCCACTTTTCACCTACTATATATCCGTCCGCAAAACGTGTTTAAATGCAAAAAAAAAATGTTAATTAAATATTAGTCAACTAACCCCCCACATTCTTCACGATCTTTTCATTTATAATTCGGTAATACATTGTGTAAAATTACAAAGCGAAATCAAACTTTTTTTCTTATATCAAAGTGTCACTAGATTAGATTCTAGATAAATGAAAATAAAATCCTTTGTTCATATAATCTGAGCAACATCAAGATTCTTCAAATTAAACGATTTAAGTAACTAACGACGGACCGCCATACAACTTTGTCTTATCACACACTCCTGACTTCATTCACATTCATACATCTTCGCATACATACTCTTCTGCTATTCTGACTCTTGACATGGTCCGACTCACTTTCACTTTCACATCATGTATTTCTATCACTCTCCTCTCTTCGTTCATCCGTTTTTTTTTAGTTTTTATTATTGTACAACAAATATCAAATCCAATTACAGTACAGTGGAAAACAACAAAAATAGTTTTTTTACAACTAAACATTTTTAAATTAACAAGTTTTTTGAACATAGGTTAATTTTCGGTAAATATATACGAGTATACATGATTTATTTAATAGAATTATACCTTTTGTCATGCTATGCGGGGCCAAAACATCTGTACGCTAAATATGGCATGATTTCTGCTGCGGCAGTATTTATCAGGCACGAATAAGCAGTAGCATGCGAAGAGGTATAGACAGTAAATCAATTAGTTTATAATCTTAAAGCCTATTGTCATGGGACCATTATTGCGCCTAGTCTCTAAGCTTTATAATTTGTCTCCTTGAGTTGTTCAATGTGTTGCATGAACATAGGGTATGTTCCATGCGAACGCATGTACACATGCCTGAATATATTTAATCTGATGTGGAACCCAGACAGTACAAGCGTACTCCAACTTGCTTCTGATCACTCCATTGAAGAGGGCTGTCATCGCATTTGGTTTATCAAACTCTTTGCACCTTCTGATTACAAAACCAAGAAGTATGTAGTAAGTTGAAGAAAGCTGCACTATATGACTCGAAAATGTTAGCCGGGGATCAAAAACCACCCCTTCATGCCCAAATCATCTAAGCGTCCCATTCTTTATCCTATTTATTACGTTGACATCAGCCATCCATTCTTTCCGGATATCCACATTTTTAACACAGTCATACATGATTTTACAGGGATCTCATTTCTACAGCATTCAGTCTACTTTCATCCTTCCTTTGCCAGTTCCATACCTCAATGCCTTACATCGGAGTTGGTATAAGCCCTCCATTGTAGACTGCCAGCTTCGTTCCTATGAACATTTTATGATTTGCGCCAACGGCGTTTATTCCTTCATTAATGGAATTTCCTGCATTCACCCTTCTTTCAATATCCTTACCGGCCTTTCCATCTCTCGTAAACACAATCTAGCCTAGAATCTATCAATCTTAAATATCTATATGTGAGCAAATCAATATTTGATGAGCATATTACACCCATTCTATAGATAGTAGGTTTACTATGTTCATTAAAAAAAAAAAAAAATGTCTTTAAAAATTTTTAATTTTTATTTCGACGCGGGTCTTTTTAGTGAATAAATATCGTGGGAGATAAGTTGAACTGCGAAGCGAGTTTTATACTAGGTAACAAGTTAACACAATTAGTTTTTGAAACTACGTGGAAAAAGGGACGAAGCTTTTAAGCGTAGCTGAAATGATAACAAACAAAATAAACGATAAATTATATACTTGTCGCTTACAAGAAGAAGTCCAAATAGAGATAACTATACAATAGCTGCTCCCCTTCCTCCCACGCTCTGAACCATCAACGTACCCCTTGAAATACTTAAGCCCAAAATAGCTCGTAATACACTCGTCGTACGTCTCTTTAAAAAGTAAAGTGAATTTAATATGAAAACTTTTAAGAGTTTTGCGCTTTTTTTCATTAAAATACTCTTACGTGATACGAAGGTTTTTAAAAGTCCGAACTGTAATCTTTGTCTATTTAAAAAATCTTGCTGGAAATAGCAATGAAAAGAGTCGTTTAGATCAGTGTTCCGCAAACTTTTTGTGTTCAAGGTACACCTATCAAATCAAGAAATTTTAGAGGTACACCAAAGAAAAAAGCAATGTTTATTTAATATTTATTTATTACTAAAATCAATAAACCTAATATATAAAGATGTTTAGTGAGAAAAGTGAGCTCGTTTAACTGAACACATGCGATCAACATTTGGAGCAATCGTTGTTAAGGCTGCTCTCATCTCTTCATTGATCGTTCTCTTTTTTTCGATTTAATAGAGGTGAGAGTTGAAAATCCCAATTCACATAAGTAGATTGTGGCAAATGGTAATAGAATTGCGACAGTACGCTTTGAAAGCAGTGGATACTCATTTTTTATATGCAGCCAAAAATGTGCTAGCTCTACTTCGGAAAATTTTAGTTTTAATGTCTATCAAAGCCTGCACTTTTTTCTCTGAATCGGCAGCCATGACATTTGGGAAAATTTTACTACCACCATTGACAGCGTGGCTGATCCATAACACCAACTTAGCGCGAAAGCTTTCAATTTTGTCCTTTCGCGGCACACCAACTGATGACCACGGTACACCAGTGTGCCGCGGCACACGCTTTGCGGAACAATGGTTTAGATAACAGAAATAATGACAAGAAAACTGACGATTTATTCTGCTTCAAAATATTATCATTAAATTTTAAATAAAAGTAACTCTGTTTTGACACCACTTTATTAGATACATATACCAACCGGTTTCGGCTCTACCTGAACCTTCTTTAGGGTTGAACAAATATGTATTATACATATTTGTCCAACCCTGAAGAAGGTTAAGGTAGAGCCGAAACCGATTGGTATATGTATCTAATAAAGCGGTGTCAAAACAAAGTTACTTTTATTTAAAAATTTAATTATTATCCCATCCCCATCCCCAAAGCCACGAAATCGTGGAATACCGAATTCGAGGAATGTTGTGAGGCAAAAGAAACGGAGAAGTAAAAGGTTTGATCGTCAGATTTGGTTACTTTACGTATCTTAAACTAATTCTGAAGACCTCCTCAGTCAAGCGGGTAAGATTCTCGACTTCAAATTCAGAGATCGCGGGTTCAAATCCCGGGTGCGCAATTTTTTTTTTTTTCAATTAATGTGTGTTATTTCAAATTGAATTAATATCAAATAATTACAGTCACATACAGTGTGTTTATTGCACGTTCCAGAGTGGTAGATACTCTCAGTATCGCCCTGGTGAAAGACCACCACTATTCAGAATCTCTGAAGATCTGAATAGTCAGGTACTTATCAACCTTCCTCTTTCCCGTCTCCTACCCTTTCCCTCCCCACTCAGCTTCACAGCATACCCCAATTAGGGATGCTATAGTTCTGCTGACAAATTAAAAAGTAAAGTCATGAACCCAATAGCTTTGTTTCTGAATGTTGTTCTTTCACTAGGGCGAACTCACTCTGGAACTTGGTGCAAATATGTAATTTTTTATTTATTTTAAACTTACTAATTTATTTTAAAATTATACTTGTAGTCGCCTGTTTTAAATTAGGCCCCGAGATAACAGAAAACTTACCTTTTCAGACTCTCATGTCCTTAAATTCATTAAAAGAATCTCAACATAATCTGTCTCTCGACGAATCACCTTTAGATATACAAATTTCAACCAAATCCTGTACTGTACGACAAATTCAGAAAGTCCGTTTTTTAATCTCGCTCCCATGCCCTAAATCGAAAAAAAAAAAAAAAAATAAAAATCATTAAAAAAAATAAAAAATAAAAATTTTAGGTTAATAAGTGTGTCTATCTGATAGGACCTGCCAGGTGAGTATGTTCCTGTATGTTTTCTTATTTAAACTAGGAATTAAAATGTAATATTAGAAAATAAGATTTGTACGGCGCCCTTGAGGTGATTTTTCACAAAAACGGCGCTATACAAATCATCCAAATATTATTATTATTAAAGAGATTACTGATCTGCTAACGGAGGTTCTCTGAATTTATTAGAATTTATTAAGTACCATTTTGTTTTAAATCACCTCAACGTTTCCACTGACTCAGAGTTTTGCGAATTGACAAAGTGACAGCTGATTACATAAAGTACAAACAAAGCCACAAATCCTTTGAACGAATTTTCTTATTGAAATACCACAACATCGATGTTATGAACCACATTTCCAATCAATAATTAATTATAATTTACCTACAAGAATTTCAGGTACAACGTGAAAATATTATAAATTTGGTTTATTTAAATGTCAATTTATATTAGTGAATAAATATGTTTTTTTTTTTTTTTTTTTTTAAAGCGAATACCGCACAAGAGTTCCCAACTGCTCCCACCCGTCTAGAGGCAGTGAGACTTGGCATCCACAATTGGGGAATGTTGTAAAGCTGAAGGTAGTGGGGAGGGGAATGTTGGGAAGTACCTAACTATTCAGATCTGGTCACAATCACGGTTAAAGCTATTTTAAGTTTTGATAAAAAAAAAATATATATAAATCGAATCTGTTTTTTTTTAGTTAAAAATAATTGACAATCCATTTGGAAAGTAAAAAAGCAACATAATTATATCCAGTAAAAAAAATCTTATTCAATTTAATAATCCCCAAATTTTAGACGAATTTTTATAAACAAACAAAAACACAAATATTTATTGCTATTTCCATTTGAATTTAAAATACTTTTATGTTAATAAATTGACCTTCGCATAATTTTTCAACAAAAAAAAATCTTAAATACATATTGGCGCCTTTTTATTTTCTTTGAAAGTTAAAAGATTTTTTAAAGCATTTCTAATAGTGAAAATAAAGCTTTGAACTATTCGTCTTCCAAGAAAGAAAGGGAATAAAAAATGCTTACCATCGGAAAAACATCACTTCTAAATTCACATAAGACTTTCATAAAGGTCTGTTCAAATATTACGAAAGAAATTGACATGTTTTTCAAAACGTGATTTTTTTCTGTCTTTTTTTGTATTCAGATATCGTTTGAATGGTTGAAAGTCTCGCTTTGATTCTATTATGTAACGCCCACGGGAAAACGGACTAAAATCTGTTTATAACCCTGGAACAAAATTTTCTTATTCCAGGGTTATAAGATACGCATAAAAAGCCCTCTGAAGGTTGTTGTTGGTAAGAAAAGTTTCCAATATTTTTAGAAAATTAAATATGGAACAATATCATTTAAGAAATCAAACGTCCAACGAGTAAAATAAATATTTGCCGCAACCGGCATTCAAACTTAAAGATTGGGTTTAATATCTGTTGTACAATAATAAAAAAAATAAAAAAATAAAATTAATGACCAAGCTATCGTGGCAAATTTTCAACCCGCTGTAACATGCCAATACTTGTGAAATCGCACAGGTGTTCCAAATAATGCTGCAGATGCATTGGTCTAAGAACATTCATATTGAATATAAACAATTTTTGCGATACAAACATGTTTCATAAATGTCCTGTTTGTGTCTTAAATAAATAAACAGCTGGAAGCCAGAAGATCAAGCCATGAACACCTAATTCAGGGAATGTTTTGGTGTTAACGGTAGGGAGCAGTGGGATGGAAAAGGGATAGTATTGCAAGTACTTGGCTTTTCAGACCTGGTCACTAAACATAGCTATGTCATCACATACAAAATGTTTATTTCGAATTGTGGTCTCTCATCAAATAATTTAACAGGCACTGTTAAAATATTCCACCCCAGAACTAGGTACATAGAATATTATAAAGTATTATTCCTATTATAAAGTATTACATATATATAAATTTTATTTTATTTCACTAGGTTTCGAACGAGTAACCTTTGGGTCCAGAACTACGGAAACTTAAACGGAGGTCATCAAAAGGAGGTAACTTCTTTGTGGAATTGACTTTAATTCAAACACAAGAGATAACCGTTGGGCGCACAAATCAATAACTGACCGGAATATTTAAAAAGCCTCTTTAATAAAACCCCTAAGGGAGCAAGTCCAAAAATAAGGATAGATAACTGGAATACTAAACCGATTGAAGTGTGTTGTAGGCATGTCCATGTGCCAGAAGTAAGCAAATTTTTTTATTACTTCTGGTAAAATTGATTATAAATTTTAAAATATCGACTGTCTTCTTTGAGTAGATAATCATTTTATTGGTCTGTTTGTAGCTTATGCGTCAAAAGGTCTTATGTCAATTAGCAGCATTATTTTTCTTTGAAATCCGTATAGATCACACTAGGGATTATCTATTCAGTGTAATTAATGATAATAATCTGATTATCAGAGTACGTCAATATAATTTCTCATAAACATATTATATCCAACAAGATGCTTGGAACTGATATGGATCACGCAAATTTCCCATGAAACGTGGGCGACAAAGTTTCAAAAGCTTTCCCATACTGATTAGCATTCAGGTCAGAGTGTGCTCCAGCACGTACCTTATCATGTAGGATCCCAGAATAGCATAAAAATAAATACTAATCTCATCTCCGCGTTTTAAAAATCTCTCGTAGATATTAATTTTCCACGAAGCTGTGTGAATATTGAACTCAAATCAATTTATAAATATTTGAAAGCTCGAGAAACGAAGAATTTAATACTTAAATAAATTTGATTAATATTTCACACATAATATTGAGTGTTTTTTCAGGCTTGATATTTAATTATTTTTTTAAATGAATACCGCACAAGAGTTTCAACTGCCCGAAGTCAGTGGGACTATGGCATCCCCAAATGAGTTATGGTGCGAGGCTTAAGGAATTAAGGGGGGGGGAGAAGATGGATAGGATCTAAAAAGGGACGCTTAGATGGTTTGGGCATGTAGAGCGAATGAACGAAGAAAGGAGTGTGAAAAGAATGTATGAAAGAAGAAGTCGGGGACGCCCGAGGAAGACATGGCACGATCAAGTGAATCAAGTACTTGAATCGGGCCATGAGAAGAGTCAGAAAAAACAGAAGTGTATGTATGAATGTGAATGAAGCAAGGAGTGTGTGCCAAGACAGAGTTGTATAGCGGTTCGTCCTTTCTGCCTACCCCTGCGGGGAAACGGCGTGATGGTTAATTAGTTACTTAAGAATATGGGGAAAAAGAAGTTGTAGTTAAAGTAATAATATAATAATAATAACAGTGAACTTATATAGCGCAGTTTTGTGATATTTTACCTCAAGTACCTGGTTATTAAGATCTGATCACAAACACGGTAATGCCATTTGGAGCAACGTTTCAATTGAATTGAATGTTGATCTTTCCCCAAGGCGATGTGCCGCAGATTTACTTTACGATATATTATTTACGTATGAAAATTACATTTGATTTATTTGCGTACGCCGGAATTTGAACCTGCAATTTCTGAATTCGAAGCGATGGATCTTAACCGCTCGGTCACGTTATCGTCATCATTATTCCCATAAATAAAATCATTTAAATATTTATTTAGTTGACAAAGAAAATTGGTTACATAAAAGACTTGACTGGAAACGACCTACGACTAAGAAAATATTGCTGATGGCGATAGTTTAACGGTTAGTACAAAGGTCGAACACAATGCCATTTTGCAATGACGTCAATCAAAGTCCGAGCCGCTTTTACTTCCCCGGAATGTGATTAATTTCATAAAATTCGATTAGGGTATGCGTTTTAGTAAAAAAATAGAAGCGGAGAGCTTATTTTATAAAATGAAATTTACCATTTTTTTAAACTCTTTCCTGCTAGTGAAATTCCGCATTAATATAAGATTAAAATACTTTGTTCCAGTTATTTATTTCAGACGGAACCTTTTTCACCCTGCGTCTTTAGTCTAATAATAAAATTTTTTATTATTATTTTGAGTATTTGAAATATCTTTTTAACCCCCATCTAGATCTTATAAATTCCCAGTGTAGTTTCAGTTGAATCAGTCTGAAAATATTCTTAACAGGGGAAACCAGTCCGGTATAAAATACATGGGAAGATATATAGTTTTATAATTCGATGTTGTAGAGTAAAGAGATGATTTGAATTAATTAAGTTTGATTTGAAAATGAGCTGAATTAATTCGATGTTGTAGACTTAAGAGATGATTTGAATTTATTAAGTTTGATTTGAAAATGAGCTGAATTTTCATTGCACGTGTTTAAATCATACAGATGTCACAATCATTGCGCTTACGCACTCTAAAGTATGCGAATCTATTTTAATCGTATCTCATATTTCGTGAGGCCTGCTCTACGCGAAGTGAAGCCCGTATGCTGCTATCGTCATTCTGTATCGCGCAGTTGTTTGAATTATTATTGGTGTAATGGTTGTGTTCACCCATTGCCGGTACCCGTTAAAGCTTTTTCTTCCCCACGGCGATGGTTAGCTTTGCGTCCTTCGACTCGACAACAAAAAACCGAATAAACTTAGGGGCCACGCGCATTATTGTTGTTGTATGTATGAGAAAGGGTCTTTGCTCCGACTCGTTCTTGTGCAAAACTGCAACGTGGAACAAGCTGTCGGCATCCGTAATTCAAGACCCACATGCAAAGAAATCAGACTACCAGAAAAGAATAAAGCCAACACACAAAATAACATACTGTACAATAAGAAAAAATCTTGTTATGCGTTGCCGGAAACTATACAAATTATGCCAATCAATAAATTCAAAAAAGTCTGTAAGAACTATTTAAAATACATATAAATCAAAATAATAAGCGTAAGTTAAAATATTATTAAGTCAAAAAGAAAATGAAATAATGAGATACTTTGTAAACTTTGATGAAAAAGAAAGTAATATAAATAAATAAAACTAAAAAAACCAACCATTAAAAAACTCACTTCTCTGACCCGCCTCACAACGTCACCAGAACGGTTGTACGTATGCACGTTACAGACAGGGTGCCATTGTGAGGTGTCACATAATATCAAAATAGATGCATGTTTCAAAGCAAAAAACTTAAAATTAATACTCACCAGAGGTTCACCAGCACCAAAAACTTTATTTAGAGAGCTCTTTACTCGACCAAACACCGGCACCAACTAATTAAAATATTTTTATAATGCACTTTTGATGAGTTGCATTTTAACACGGGCGGCAAATGCAATTTGATTATTTGACATATTTTTCTGTGAAGCATTGTCTGCTCGGCGACAGACATCGGCAAGGAATTGCAAACAAAGCCATTCTCGGATTTCATAAGAGGCGTAAGATTCAACTTATTTCATGGAATTCTTTATTTAAATGTATTAAGGTTAATTCAAATATAGTTTTTTTTAAACTATCATTTTTTCACTAACTGTATGTATAAACTAATCGATCATATATTATTATCCTTTATGGTTGAAGATTTTTGTCTACCGTTTTTGGTAGTTTTTTTATTCAACAACTAAAGAAATTCGATGGTTTTGGGTTTTGAAAGTAGTTTTGAGAAGGGGTGTCAATGATACATAGCAAAAGAAAAATATAAATCCTATGGAGTAAGACTAAGAACACATAACAGATGAGAAATTTCCTTCTAACAAAACTCTTGAATAACCGCCTTTGAAATGTTAACAGTAAGATGATACTCTCCCCGTAAAGGTACAAATGCTTATAGAAGCTTTCGATGACTTTCTTCCTCGGTTTAACTCTTTTTTAAACCTTATGTGATTGAAGAAAATTACACCTTTTTAAAATTAATATGAAGGTTTCTTTAACAGTATGTCATTTGCTGAAGTTTAATGGACCATTTCATAACGTAATATATTTCGACTCAGTTCAATACTTGGGGAAGTGGATAGGAATTTCACACATTACCATCTTTTCATGGGTTTTTAATTAAATAAGTGATTGAAAGTAGTATTAAAGATACGGGTGATGTACTTTGAACACAACAGTATATCATATTTATGGTTAAAAAATATATAAAATGATTAATAAATACGAAAAAGCTTGAAAAAATCATATAAAACATATAAGGGTACTCTTTAAGTCATTAGAAGTTGTAAATTATACTTATTCGTTTTCTGCTAACATACTACCCTCCACATATCCAACAGTTATGTTCAATTGTTCATTTTCACTATTGTGGAGAAGTCAGGAAGTTTTAGCCGGTAAGACTTACTGGAACACAAAAAAAATCCATGTTGAAAACTGAAGAGGGTACCCGGGTACGCTTTCAGTCACATAAAGGTTAAAGAAAGACAAAATCTCGGGTTACGAATAACCTGCCAATATTTGAAAATCATCTCCTGCCATCATAATAAGAGAAATATATTGCTTGTGCAATGATGGAGGACTTATCTAGCAGAGGAATTAAACCCACGACGCCCGTGTGGGAATCCGACGCGTTTATTAACTCAGCTACTAACTCAAATAAAAGGATTCAATAAACATGCTAGTTTTAGGTATGAGCTTGTTCGTTTTCTTTTGTGAGTAATTAATCAACAATTTGAAAAATTGAAAACGTATTGAATGAAACATTACCATAGCATGTAAATAAAATTAGGATATTATGTCGATGACATAATATATAATGGATAGGTATGCTTAGCTATTAACAGTAACAATTTACGTAATTTAAACGTAGTTTATAATAAATAAAAAAGTAGAAATTCCTCTCAATGTTCTGTTTAATTAGAAATCATTAAACCTATCAAATAAATTTGATCTTATGCATTTACCCAATAAAATTGTAATAAAGTTATACCTACGTTTATTCATAAGGTTTTAAACAACTTTTATTCAGCAACAATGTTTGATAATGCAATGCTGGCCTTACAACAGGAAGCTCCGTAGGATTTTATCTCAAACGTAAAATAACATCTACAGGCTTTTTCTAGGCAGGTATACAGTCATCCAGTTTTGCTTAAAAAATAACATTCAAAGCCTTTTCCTTTTAAAACAGGGAAAGAAGACCTATTTTTAAAAGGAAACGCACATTATGAAAAGAATTAAAAAAATATACAGTTCCCCGACCCGTAATAATTGAAACATTTTAAGAAACACCATAAACTCCAAACCCCCTTGGGTTGATTTTTTCGGATACTCTTTCAGATAAAAATAAACAACCCCTTTGAAAGGACTAGCATGAATAGTGAAATAAATATTGAATTGTTTACCTAGCTGTCTGAAATTGCAATAAATTTCTAACGATGAGCTCTGGCCTCATTAAATATACACAGCTTTTAATATCAGAAGTTTTTTGGTCAATGCAACTGTTTTCAGAACGCAACGGTATTATCATAAGTAGCCATGGAGTCTTGAAAATATATTTTTGGTTTCTAACTTAATATCGACGCTTTAAGCTCACACATGTTTCCCATTTAGACTTATCCATTTAACTACACAAAATAATATAACATAGTTTTGAAACTAGTTTTTCAGTGTTTTTATATTTTTTCAATTGGTAATAATTTAATTATTTTTGATAAATTCATTTAATTGTAAAATAAATAAGACAAGACCCCTTATTTTTTCTTCCACTTTTGATCTAAATTTAGAGAGAAGATGAATTAATAGTTGACCTGTACATTTTTCCCACGTACTTATATAATTACAATTACTTATATAATTTAATATTTTTGCAGATACCTTAATTTTGAAATAATATTCTTCTGTTTGGTCACGAATGATTCAAAACTACAAAGCTTTTAGATTAAAATAAACCTTTCAGTGGGCTATTTTCTGTGTTGGCGGGTAGAGATATTAATCCCAAATACACGTGGATGAGAATTTCATCGTAAATTCATACGGAGAGTGCCCCAAACCACGCGTCCTCTGGCGCCATAGTGCGTCATCGTTTCCGATGGGAAAACTCAATTATGGGAAATGCATTTTCCCCTACCGTTTCTGGCTTTCATGAAACGGATGAGTGTTGGTTTTTGTGGTAAAGTTGCTTTAGCTTTCTGTTAAAATAACACAATGTAGTATTACTTCTAATTTTGAAAATGTCAATTCGTGGTGGAACTCCATTTTAATGATTTTAATAATACCAATTTTTTTACTTTATTCCACATTTTTTTATTTAAGACCTGACCGTTTTCACCTTATGACGGGCATCTTCAGATTGGTATAATTTTATGTAAGTCTATGGAATATATAATATTAGGTCCGAGAGGGATGGATATTGATATTCATAGTGAATCATCTGGGACTTACCAGTCTGAAGATGCCCGTCATAAGGTGAAACCGGTACGGTCTTAAAAAAAAAAAAATGTGGAACAAAGTTAAAAAAAATGGTATTGTTAAAATCATTACAATGTAGTATGTTATCTAATCAAAAAGTAGCAAATCTGTTTAAAAATTCATAGGTGCTGTCTCATATATTATCTTAACAAAAAAGCGGAATTCCGTGTACTGGAGCAGGAACCAATCAACTCTGGCGTCATAAAATTTGCACAATATTTTCTGTCTAAAAAAAAAACAATTTTCATCTCGCAACGTCATTTCCATCGTCTTGGTGAACAATGAGGTTTGGTGTCCTAAAATTTTGTCAATTTTTACCTGAATTATTTTTGGGACAACGCAACAATTTTCAGTTCGCATTTCGACATTTATTTCAGAAGCTGTTAAGCCTTGAAATATCCAATTAACTGTCAAAAAATGAAACGCTGTTTTCTTCGTTCTGTGTATTTAAATCTTTAGAGTTTAAACTAATTTGAATTTATTAGTCATAGACCTCTTACAACTAGTAGTTTTTTGTGAAAGTGGTACTTATTTTACCTAAGTATGTTTACGCTCGAAAGAGTTTGATGCGCTTGTAAATGTGTGTATTGGAATGTCGTTGTCTGGTGAACTTTGTGTTGACCGATTCAGAATTCAGCTCACACATGCGTTTCGTTAAAAGTTATACGCCACAATATTAAATTAGGTTAAGATTTTTTTACGCACATAATTTCAGAAAATTATTTGACAATAAAAACACAGACGACACAATATATATTTTATTTTTTTTAGGTTTTTTAATTTAAATATTTTTTTTTCAAAAAACAGTTTGATAATGCCCTCAGAAGGCGAAACAGCTGTCATAGAAAAAAAAAAATTATTTAAATAAAATTAAAAAACGTAAAAATTAAAATGGAGTTTTACAAAATAAACTTTAAAACCATAAATAAAAAAAATAATAAAAAAAATAAAAATAAATTTATATATATTTGTAATTGTGTATCCTCGTTCATATAACATACTTGATCACGTTTTGGAATGTTTTTAGACACTAATTTGAAGGATATTTTTATGATTATTTTACTAATATTTAGTAGCATACACTTTATATAGTAAAAAACGTTAACACACTATGGAATATTTTTTTTATATAAAAAAAAAACTGTTTTGTTTTTCGGCTTAAATTTGGGCAGGTTTTATCATTACTTTGGATCGAGTTACGTACATTAGAAACCAGAGCACTAGCCTACACGTATAAATGCCTATTAGCTAGTGGAAACAAGTACTTCTAGATGTGTGAGAGAGTTCTAGGGGGAAAAATACAGAGTACATAAACCATTTATTTACATAAGAAACGTAAATAACACCAATGAAAAAAAACTACGAAAGTGTTAAGATCTATGCATTCAGAATCACTCGAGAATCAAGCATGGAACTATCGTAAGTTATAACTATCGTGATGATCTCCGTGGTCGAGCGGTTAAGATCCTCGACTACGAATCCCGATGTCGCGGGTTCGAATCCCATTGTCCGAAAATAGAATTGATTTAATTAATTTGTGTAACTTCACATTTAGTTAGTGTGTAGTATATTTGCTGCACGTTCCGGAGTGGTAATACTTTCACCATTCAGAATCATAAATTTGCTTGAAATGTCTTTTGCTTTTGGTAACCAAATCTGATTAGCCTGGTGCTTCACAACCTTCCGCTTCCTCTTCCCCATCTCCTTTTCTCTCCTACTCCTTTCAGCGTCACAACATAACGCAATCAGGGGTGCCATAGATTCACTGGCTCCAGACAGTCGGGAGCAGTTGTGCCCTTGTGCGGTATTCCAAAATACGAAGCCCAAAATAATAAACTGCAGGTTATACAAAATAGGGGGATGAGGACGATTTTGAAATGTAATATTTTTACTAGAGTTCAAATAATGTTACGAAATTTAAATATGATGACACCTAAACAACATATAATACATAATACTTTAACGATGATTTACAAGCTTAAAAATAACATGCTCCCTAAATATCTGCAAAATAATATTATATATAATGTAAATATTCACAATTATCCTACGAGAAGTTGTCATGATTTGAGGCTTCCCAAAACGAATCTTGTGTGTACTCAAAACAGCGTGTTTTATAAAGGCCAAAAACTTTTTAATAGTCTTCCAAATGCCTTTAAAGAAGCCTCAAGCCTTGCCACTTTTCGGAGGATTTGTGCTGAATATGTTAAAAAAAAACCTATGATTATATGATTTGTTCTTTAATTGTGTAATGTAAAAATGTTTTTTTCTTACTAGATGTGTGAAAAAAATATTTGCATACATCTAAATAAAAATACAAAAACAAACAAAACCATATCGTCCCCGGAAAGGCAAAAGGGCCGAGGCGCCATTTTGGGAGGCATACACCAGAACACTTTAAAGTATTTTTTTACAATAAAATTCATAAATCTTCAGTACCTGGTTGGTTTTTGAAAAAAAAAAGTTAACTGAGGTAACTCAATGCTCTTACTGAGTTACCTGAAGCGACCGAAAGCTAAAAAATTCTCAAACTTGTGTGACTTGAGTTAAGTCTTCTCCCAAATGGTCAATATATTTTAGATGACTGAAAAGTCACAAAAGTCTTCAGAATCAAACGAGAGTCAGAGCATTTAATGCAGAAAAAAACTGATCAAAACCGCACATTTAACTCAGTTTTGACCAAAGTGTCGCTTAAGCTCTTTGTTCTTTCCAACGACGATATGTTAATACAAGGAAAAGTTTGTAAATAAATTAGACACGGTTCTGCATTGTCTTTTTTTTGTATTTTGAGTGATTTGAGCGATTCAACTCAGCTTATTGGAAGTAGCCCATGCATGTTTCGTTTGACGAATGCGTATATTTATGTAAGTCAGTCATGAAAATTATTGTAGTTATAAATATAATAATGACTTTATTGTTTACTTCAGCGAAATATAAGAAAAGCGTATATAAGAATAACACAAAAAGCAAAAGATAACAAAACAAAAATAATGCTTGACACGAAAATATAAAATTGTAATACAAAAATAACATTAATGAGTACAGAAAGGAATATATATAAATATATTTATTAGTATATTAGAAATAGAAATATATATATATTAGAAATATTTATTTCTATATATATACTCGTATTTATAAATAGAAATATTTATATAGGGTCCGCCAAATAACTTTTTTTTTTTCAACTAGTGCTTATTTCGTGAATGGTAACACTTAGCTCATGTCTGATTTGACAGATAATTAGTTTTATCCTTCCGCTGAGCGAATATGGTTGTGTATACGCTTGAACAACGCTGGGAAATATTGCGACATTACTTTGAAAATCATGGTAATGTTGCAGAATGTGTGCGAAAATTGCGTACGGTTTTTGGAAGAAGAGAAGCACCGTCAGCTCCGTATGTTCGTTATCTTGTGAAAAAGTGAAAGAAACTGGCATCCTCATCGATAAACCAAAGCGTGAAAAGCCAAAAACAGTGCGTACACCCGAGAATATCGATGCTGTGGCAGAAAGTGTGCGTGAAGCGCCATCAACATCAATTCACCGTCGTTCTCAACAATTGAACATTTCGGAGACATCATTGAGACGAATTTTGCATAAAGACCTTGGTATGACGCCATACAAAGTCCAATTGGTTCAGGAGTTGAAGCCAACTGACCATCCAATGCGTTTTCGCTTCGCTGAGTGGGCCTGCGATCGACTTTACAGAAGATGCCGATTTTGCCAAAAAAAATCATCTTTTCGGATGAAGCTCATTTTGATCTTGGCGGGTATGTAAACAAGCAAAATTGTCGTATTTGGGGCACAGAAAACCCGCACGCATACATTGAAAAGCCGGTACACCCAAAACGAGTCACTGTTTGGTGCGGATTTTGGTCCAGAGGCATAATTGGGCCATTTTTCTTTGAAAATGAGCAAGGAGTGGCCGTTACAGTCAATGGCGATCGTTATCGGGCCATGTTGAACGAATTTTTGTTCACAAAAATTGAAGAGGAGGATATTGGCAACATTTGGTTTCAACAGGACGGCGCTACGTGCCACACAGCCGAAGCTACACTCGATGTTTTGCGCCCTGTTTTTGAAGATCGCATTATCAGCCGCAGAGCTGATGTCGTTTGGCCACCTCGGAGCTGCGATTTGACACCGTTGGACTATTATTTGTGGGGTGCCCTCAAAGATAAATGTTACGCCGACAAGCCAGAGACAATTGACGCTTTAAAGGACAATATTCGTGAAGCCATTGGTGAAATACAGCTGCACACAATCGATAATGTGCTTAAAAATTGGACCGATCGTGTAGGCTACTGCATGGCCAGTCGAGGCAGCCATTTGAATGAAATTATTTTCCATTATTAACCGGAAGGATTGTACTTATAAATAAAAAAAGAAATTTGAGAAAATATTCAGTAGTTTTTTTTTTATAGCATTTTCAAAAAAAAAGTTATTTGGCGGACCCTTTATATTCGTAAAAAGCATTAACTTTGTGGCTTGCCATATTTATAAATAGAACATATATACTTTGTTTTTAACCACTTTAAAAAAAAAAAAAAAAAGTGGTTAAAAACAAAGTATATATGTTCTATTTAGAAATATTTATATTTATAATTTCCTTCTACTTCGCATCTTTTTGACTATCACTACTTATGGTAAGTTTAGAAGCGAAAAATCATGTTTTGGATTTTTAAAGCCAAGTTGTAGTGGAGTTCAAAAGACTCCAAAAATCATGAAGAAATTTCTTAATTTTCCAATTTATTCTGTTTTTTTTTTTAAATTTAAGAATCATTTGTTACTTATCAATTTTATTTTTAATTATGACGTACAAATGCAACAAGAAAAGCAAACGGAGAAAAATGCACCCATGTCAGAAGCAATATCCTTGCATTTTGACAACTTATAAGATACAATTTCTTAATGTTTCAATTTCTTCTGATTTAATTTAAGAATCATCTGTACCTTATCAATTTTATTATAAATTAACAATATCGTACAAATCCAACACGTGGGGACGGAGAAAAATGCGCCCATGTCAGAAGAAAAATTCTTGCATTTTGACCACTCAATTGAAGAAATTTCCTAATTTTCCAATTTCTTTTGATTTTATTTTAGAATTGTACGTAATCAATAAATTTCATTACAAATTCATAATACCGAACAAATCCGACATATAGGGGAAAGGAGAAATATTCGCCCATGTCAGAAGCAAAACCCTTGCACTTTGACAACTTGCAACTTGATTTTGTTTAAGAATCATTTGTAACTTGTCAATTAGATTACAAATGCACAATATCGTACAAATACGACACGAAGAGGCGAAAAAAAATGTGCCCATGTCAAAAGAAAAATGCTTGCATTTTGGCCACTCATTTGATGAAATTTCTTAATATTCCAATTTCTTCTTTTTTTTTTGGGAATCATATGTGACCTATCAATTTTTATTAGAAATTCACAATATCGTACAAATCCGACAAATGAGGACGGAGAATAACTCGCTCACGTCAGAAGCAAAAAGTTTTGCATTTTGACCATTAATTTGATGAAATTTATTAATATTCCAAATTCTTCTGATTTTATTTTAGAATCATCTATTACGAATTCACAATATCGTTCAAATCCGATACGTAGGGACGGAGAAAAATGTCTCCACGTCAGAAGAAAAAATCTTGCATTTTAATAAATAATAATAATAAATTCCCTAATTTTTCATTGTTTTCTGATTTTATTTTAGAATCGTACGTATATCATCAATTTAATTACAAATTCACAATACCTTACAAATCCGTCACGTAGGGACGGAGAAAAATGCGCTCATGTCTGAAGTAAAACTCTTCCATTGTGACTCATTTGAAGAAATTTCACCTGTTAAATCTCTGGCGAGCATGTTGGCTCGTTCGCCCAGTTCTCTTCTCTGGCGCTCTATATCCTCCATCTTATTTAATTCACGAGTTACGACATTACCCAAATATTTGATTTAATTTCACAGCTGATATTCTGATCGATTGCCAAGACGTGTGAGGGGAATAACAGTATTATTATTACTTGTATTTTTTATTGAATTATGCATTTTAGTTGCAATCAATAATAGTAATAATATTTGGATGATTTTTATAGCGCCGTTTTTGTGAAAAATCACCTCAAAGGCGCTGTACAGATCTTGTTAAATTGTAATGTTTATGTAAGATGGAATGCGGCCGCCCTAACAGATTTAGATCAACGTGGGGAAATGTCATCTGGCTGTCATCTGTAAGGGTGTCACTTGGGTGATTTGTTGGATGCCTGGTTCGTTCGCGTTCGGGAACAGTCGGTCGAGAGCGGCACTCCCCCGCCCCCTGCCGGTTCCCGGGCGGTCGAAGGGACACATCTGGAAAAGGGTCAAAGCAAAAGAACATTCCCGGGCTATTGCACTGCATTTAAAACACTGATATTTAAAGATTAAAATATTTTCTTAAAAATCGAAATTACGTCGAAACTAGTCATTTTAAAATTATTAAGAATTTATTCACTTAACCTATACACAACAACGGTAATTTTAGTGTAATTTTAAAGAAGTAACTTGTGAAATATCCTACTTATTTGACGAAAAATAACGAGAAAGACTAAAACACGTCAGGCAGCTGCGAAAGCGCCACGACCTTTTTTGATGAGCCGATTCTGTCATTTTCCTAACGAAGTAGCAATCTTTTTCATTTGCTCTATGGTGTGTGTTTATTTTTTTGTTTTCTTTTTTGTTATGGGTTGTACAATTATGGCATGTTGGTGCTTCAGTTTTGTTGGGGCAGATCGCCAAGGTATGGTCTTGGACGCAGTGGAGACATCTTGGTTTTCCTGTTTTTTTTCGGCACTTGTTTGCTGAATGTTAACTTAACAGTGGTAGCGTTGGATCAACGGGTTAGAGTCTTCTATGTGTAGTCTCATAAAACCCAGATTGACTCTGCCTTTTTGGATTAATAGAGTTCTCATTTTACCAGTAGTTTCAAGTATGTAGTTTGTTAATTTTGTAGGACTCGTACTTGCTCTTAATATTAGCAGCGATGATTTTTCGGCTTTATACCCTAACCTATGACTTGTCAGCTTGTGCTTCGCATATGAACAGCAGTTTTCTCATTGCTATGACCATGTAATCTGCATAGCTGATATTGTTATTTTATACCCCAGCAATGTGGTTTCAGATTCTGTTTTTACTCGTGGCTTTACTTAGATCATCCATTTATACCTACAATCTCTACTACTAGTCAATACATTCATAATTAGTGGTGCTACTTGTCGTTCGGTAAGTTTTTCCATAAATTTTCACGTCTACAGGAAGCATGTATAAACCGTTGTTTTTCTTACTTTATTATATTTGACGGCCTCCATGGTCGAGTGGTAAGACGCTCGACTACGAATCCAAAGGTCGCTGGTTCAAACCTAATGGGCGAAAATATTTTTTATTTAATTAGTATATGTCGTTACACATTTAATTCATATTAAATAATATAAAGGATATTTGCGGCACGTTCCAGAGTGGTAGATACTCTATGCATCGCCCTGGTGAAAGACCACCATTTAGAAATGAAACGTTGCTTGAAATGGCTCTAGCCATGTTTGGTGTCCAGATCTGAATAGCCAGGTACTTCCCAACTTTCCTATTCCTTATCTCCTTCCCCTACCCATTACCTTCAGGCTTACAACATACCCTTATTGGGGATGCCATAGTCTCACTTGCTCTTGATGGTTGGGAACAGTTGAAAGTCTTGTGCGGTATTCACGTAAAACACAAAAAAATATGTATTCAAATTACCAGCTTCAAATTATAAAAAATTTTAACAGCATGTCTAATTTCTTACTTTAATACCAGAAACTTAATAAATAATGAGTAAATATAATTTTAATATTAAAATTAACTTTAAAGCTGTAATGGTTATTTATCATTAAATATTTTTAAAAAATATTGATAATCTAAAACAGAAAAGCCAGAAACTAAAAAGGACAATCGTCATGACCGTTGTTCGTGTCTCGGTCATGAGCGTTGTTCTTTTAAGTTTCTGGCTTTTTTCTGTTTCATGTTTGTGTTTTAGATTATCAATATTATTTAAATTATAATTTTTCTAAATAATATTTCATTATTTGAGCCGTACATAGTTGATCTTACCTACCCTTTAATTAAGATAAATGAAAAAAAAGAACAGTTTTAAGATTGATTGGAGAGAAAAAAACTCTTTTGGTCCAAATCTAAGTTCAACCACAATAAGAAATAAAGGCAACTTTTTTAGTAAAGGCATTATCTTAAGATTTCGAAAATCAAATAAATACGTATTCAACTTTTACAACCCGATCAAAAGGTGCTATTTATTGTAAAAGGATCGAGGTAGTATCATACAAAGTAGTGGTCTCGTTTTATCGAAGCTTAACTTAAGTTGCTAATATATGTCACATAAAGGTTGTGAAAAGTATCGACTGAATAGAAACGACCTCTGAACGTGACAGCGGAAGATGCGCTAATCTTCAAAGACTAGTCTCTCTTTGAATTCTATTGATTCCTTTAAGCTGTTTATTTTCAACGTCTTCACGTAAATATTACTGGAAACTGTGTACCATCTCGGCTTACTCTTTTTTCAAACTTACCGATGAGCATTACCAACTTTATCATGGAAAATAGATTTTTGCGTAGAAATGCCTCTTTGGTTTACATAAAATATTATAGCGTACAAAGTTGTGACTTGAATTCTCAGAAATATTTTTTCAAGTTTCGTCTCGAATGCCTAATCAAGCAAATGCCAACTGAAAAATATATTTATCTTAAATGTAAATTCACAGAATAAAATTATTCAGTCCATGTTATATTTTTTACTCTAAATATTTATGTATGAAAAGTAGGTGTGTTTCTGATTTTCCCTTGAAACATACTAATTTGACTAATCTAAATTTCGTGCCTTCAGCAAAATCGAATTAAATTTAGACTTTAAGAAATGTTTACAGTGAAAACCAGATGAAAACAAATGTCGTTTAGTACCTTTAACACTTGGCTAATTTATATAGCGTCATTTTTTGTGAAATATTACCTCAAGGACGTTTTGCTCATAAATGCTAAAATATGCAATTAAATTACGGTAACGTGTGTTAAAATATAGTGACTAAATTTAACATACTATGTTCCTATTAAGCACGTTTTAAATAGCTTTTTTTATTCCACTTTGATTTTATGATTTTGTAATGCTATGCGTTTAAAAGAAAATCGATCTTACAGTTTTAATTTAACATTCGTTAGGTATCAACACATTTTTAATAGCAACATAATAACTCAATATAAGTAATCCGTAGTGATAAAACGTTTCGAGAAACATACACATATTTCGTGTTTCTAGGAACATTCGATGTGTCATTTTGTGATCAAAACATTTTCGCTTCATTTTTTCTTATGCAGAACACATTTTTAATAGCAACATAATAACTCAACATAAGTAATCAGTAGGGATAAAACGTTTCGAGAAACATAAACATATTTCGTGTATCTAGGAACATTCGATGTGTCATTTTGTGATCAGAACATTTTCGCTTCATTTTTTCTTATGTTGAAAAATCATTTTTTTATGCAGAAGATAAAAAAATAACAATGAATGCCATAAACTCAATAACTCCTTAATTTTGCAGATTGAAACTCAATTGACATTTAAAGAAATGAAAAAAATAACTTTGCATAAGACCACGGATATTATTTTAATTTTTATGACCGACCGGTTTCGCTTAGCCTAAGCATCATCAGGGTACAAAATTAAACTAAACAAAAAATACAAAGTGTGCGGTTATGTATATACAGGGAGAAAAAAATATAAAACAAAATAACATTATCATTTCTTTTAATATGTCAAACCGCAAAGTGATTGCTTTCTACGAAAATATCAAATGACATTTTTGTGAAATTAGAATATTCACGATAAAAAATATATCTAACTTTGCATGTTCGATTGTAAGAGAAACCTTATTTGTATACGGTGCATTATTAAAATGACATAGAGCATGACGAAGACATGCATCACTAGTAGTTTCAATTGTCCCTCTATTGCCTACAACAATTATCCTATACGCATCGCGAGCACAGGTTTGAATCTTGGTCGGCCCTAGTTCAAATTGATTATAGATAATGATGTGTGTATTTCTGGACCACAGGGTCAGTATCACATTTATCGCATGGATGGGTTAAATAAAGAAACCAGCATATAAAAGCGCGCAAACTGTTAAAGTCTTTAGTTATCAACAGTGTGTGGATTACGTTGCAATGTTTGTACGCTGATTTATTTGGTAAAGTTTTGGTTTAATCAAATTATTTATATTATATTTCTATCGATTTGATATTAGGAGATTTTATTTTAGTTTCCAGCTTCATCACACAATTTTCTTTTAATATTACATGTGTAGGTACTTATTGTAATAGACAATTATCATATGCAAATCTTTTGGAGCATTGGTTTTTGAGGCTTGGAATAGGCTCCCACACAATATGAGATATGATACAATTAAAATACTGAGCAGATTTCAGAGCTCAACTTAAAATCTGAATCTTCAGAAAAACATCCATTAATAAATGATTATAAATGACTCGTATTTCTGGCTTATTCGATAGTTCTTAATTTTGATTACAATTCTTTTTGAAAATTCAAATAGTTTTTTTCATCTTTCTTTGCATTATTATTATTCAACTCATCCGGACCCTTTTACGTCCCGCTAGATCTGTATGTATTTAAATACTGGCGGTCGTTTTTTTAATCTCAACAGTTAATTTATTGTACATTGTACAACGCACAATGTACAGTGTACATTGCTAGACATAGGAAAAATATGATTTTTTAAACTAAAATAGAGCTCTCAAGAGACTAGTGTTATCATTATCACAGTTAATACATCAAATCTACTAGACGATTTCTTGAGAAAAAATGCCTTGGAGAGTGGCGTGCGGTAAATTTTTACTGAATTTTGAGAACTGAAAGCTTTTGCTGGTATTTTTATGTGAAAAACTTGTTACGTGGTAAAAGCTTTATACAACACAGGGAATTGAAAAAAATCTCTTAGGAACTTGTAGAACTGGAATTTAAATAGGGATATTTCCGTTGACAAGCGTGTACTTAACCTTAAAAGCGAAATTACAGAAAATAAATTGAGAAAAATTAGTACATCAGATTGGTTTTAGTTAATACATTTTAGGCGTCTCATAATTCTTTACATTGAAACTCTTTCAACGGTAAATTCTGATTTTTATTTTTTACTGCTAAAATACGAACACGTTTTGAATAAGTTACTTGAAATTGACAGCCATAGCAAGCAAACACTTCAAATAAAATGATCCTCTCACATTTCGTTAGAAATTTTCAGAGTAAATTCGTGTTATACTTTTATCTTATACTTGACTTCATGATATACCCTTTCCCTTTGAAAAAATTTCGGCTGTTCGTAATATTGCCAGATTGCTTCAAATTGCTTTATACGAGCATGATGCAAACTTTTAACAATGATTTAACTTTATCTCGTATTGGCTTCTAAAATGTCCGCTGTATAAACTCTTGAAACAACAAGTTATAACAAGTTCTAAAACTATTTTGTAACAAATACCTCTTATAACCTTTCAACTTATAGTTTTCAAAAGAGAAACATACATTTCAGAAGTTATTAATTGATAAGGTGTATATTGAATGTTATTGGAGTCTTGAAACTATATAGAAATTTTACTTTGTTATTATCATCATTGAGCTACGATTTTCTATTTGGGTTTTCGTAATACTTGTAACATTTGATAACATTTGATAATTCTGATATTCTGTAATGTCGTTTGTACGCCAAACAACAAAGGCGCCTAAAGGTAAAATTAGAATAAAAATACACAAAAATATTGACAATTTATTTTTATAACGTGATATAAAACTAAGGAAAATAACATGGTATTTAATTGAAGCAAAATACGGAAGGAAAAAAAGCTGAGTGTTTTCTTCATTTTTTAAGCTTGTTTTGAGTCATTACTTTCCTCCTCTTGTTAACAGAATTATTAGAAAACATATCCGAAAAATCTACCAAAATAACGTCCATACAAATATACATTTTCCAACTGCTCGTCTAAGAGTAAGCTGTTATTCTTTTTGAAAGCAAAATCGATCAAACCATTGAAAAAAGCGACTGAAAAAATTATTATTCACTACACCACTTTTGGTGATGACACTGATAGCTATATTTATTTACCCAACAGTGAGGGCGGACAAACGTACTTTCATCCCCCTCTCGCACATTACGTTGAATGGGTGACAGGTGAAAAGAACATTTCCTTTTTTATCGCTCTGATTTATGATGTATTTATTAAATTCAGGGATCGGAAAGCGGGTTTTTCAATGCTCAGGCTTGCGCTTTACTCGAGTATCTTATTGAAATGTAAAAAGGAGTTAAGGTTGAACACTTCAATATGTATGTGTTTTTATATTTTTTCGTATTAAAACTTAAATGATTGGTGTCTATTCACAATATATACCATTTGTACGCCAAACAATAAAGGTATGCAAGGGTAAATCTAGTATCAAAATACTATTGAATACTGACAATTACGTAGTGATATTGATTTATATGTTTGAAGGAGCACAGTTGCCATATTTGTATTAAAAAGTCTGAACTACCATATCTCTGTGATAAGTGGAAAATGGTAAGTTAAAGCTGTTACCGAATACTTTCCGAAATTACTAAATATAACACGATATATATATGTATATATATTCAGAATACGCAATGTTCTTTTTACCCATTGCAATTGATTTTTTTATTTGCAGAAACATTGTCTTCTTTAATTAATAGATAGAATAAACAGTAATTTAGCTTATAAATCCAAGTCATAATAATATCATAATAAGTGATGACTAATTAATTAAACACAATTTATTAGAACTCAACATTCAGAGTGATAGATACTCTTAAGTATCGCCCCAATGAAAGATCACCATTCAGAATAGAAACATTGCTTGATATGGCTTTAACCGTGTTTGGTAACCAAATTTAAATAGCCACGCGCTTCTTAATCTTCTTCTTCCCTTCCCTTTCCTACATTCAGCCGCACAACATACCCTAATTGGGGATGATATAGTATCACTGGCTTCAAACGGTTGGGAGCAGTTAGGACTCTTGTGCGGTATTCACTTAAAAAAAATCAGATCCTTTTTCAACGATGGGGTTAAGATACTCAAATAATTTAAAATAAGCAATATTATAATTTTGTTCCTGGAGTTTTTGGTTTCCATAACAGCAGTGCTCTGAAAAGAAAAAAAAAGTTAAAGCCACAGTATTTTTTTTCTAATATTTTGTGATTTGTTTCATTTGTAAACGTTTTGTGTTAACCGCTGACCCAAAACAGTGGAGTATTTACAACGGTTTTTTAAATAACTTGGTTTGACGGTTATTCCTGTCTCTGTCAAGAGATGAATAATTATTGCAACACATAATAATATTTCCTTGTCAACTAAATACGTCAAATCAATTGATGAATAGGACTTTTGAAATCTGAATTTGAATCAAATTCTTAACAAAAAAAAAGAAATAAAGTTCTATTTTAGACAGTATTCATGTGATATTATTTTTTATCATGAATACTCGTATATAGGAAATCTCATTGAAAAGGCCAATTATATTGAAAGTCTTATTTGATACAAGAAAAACATTTTTTCTTCCTTTTTATTCAGTAGGAAAATTATTGGGTACTTACCCATCTTACTCGTATTTGAATAGATCTTTTTAACCTGATTTTCGTTTGTTCACTTGTTCCGAAACCCACTCTTTCAGATGAATCTTTTATCAAAGGACGTTCTGGATATCAATATGAGTCTCATTTTCAAAACCTTTGTCAACTCGATTCTTAAGTGAAATAAGAAGAATTTTCAGTCCTTTGAATGCTTTGAAATTAGATTACGCCCGTTAATCTCGTGGTTACGAATCAAAAAATTGAAAGCATTTTATTTTCGCTTGTAAAATTTACAATTTATAAATAATTTTGGATTTATTGATTGTGCTGATTCAGAAAATATTTATTATTATTTTTGAAATATAGCGGTGAAATATATCTTTGATAGAGTAGAGTGTGCACGAGGAAAAATATTTCGTGTACGGACAGTAAAATATTTTCTATACAAATGTAAATCTTTAGGAGAATTCTAAAAGTATTCATCAAGAAAGTTTTAATTCGTATGCATCATGAAAAAGAACATCTTCGTTCAGTAACGAAGTGAAAAATTGGACGTAACATATCATTTATTTTTTAACAACCGCTTTACAACCACATTTTGATTTAGTTGCTATGGCACTAAAGTTTACTGAATCAGTCTGTAGTTGTATCTGTATATATTTTTGTATCGATTTATATTAATCTGATATATGGTACTCTATAAAGATTCTTTTGTTGGTTACCGAGGTTATTCGTATTTTGATTTATTTCCGCCGTGATATCAGAAACAGCTTGAATATATATAAAAAATATATATTTTTCTCTTCTTCTTTGATATAATATTTCTCGTGTATTCAATTAAGCAAATTTCAGTGTTACTTATTTAAAACAGTCAAACAGTCGGTGACATCTGTTAATAAGTAAAGCCCAGATTTTGACTATTTTATAATAATAATAATAACATTGCATTTTTATGGTACAGTTTTGTGATATTTCACCTCATGTGTGCTTTAATAGGTTAAATTTATAAAAAAATAGTTTTTTTTACCCCAGCGCGCCAATTAATCTAAATTAGTTGCTCCGTATTAGTATACTCTTAGTCAGGGGGGGCTCGTGACTTTTAAGTTTGCTAGAGTGCTGATATTGAAAAATACAAAGTTATTGATGTTGTTGTAGCCAAAAATGATTTATATTAAAAAAAAATGAAAAATACTTCTCAGTTTTGGTGGGTCAATAACCCACAAAAACTGAAAAATCATTTATAAAAAATTTTGAAAAAAAAAAAATGTTTTCGGCTGCAAAAACATCAATCATGCCTTTTTTTCAATCTAAGCACTAAAGCATACTAAAAAGTCGCGAGCCGCCACTGAGTCTTAGGCTATTTTATATATTTATAAAGCGCCCTTGACATTAATGGTGATGTACAAATTATCTTAAGATGTGGAATACCCTTTCCATTGATTAATTACGAAAGCTTTAAGGGAAAACGTGGAATAGCAAGTAAGCGGTTGTCATGATAAAAAAATCGAATTTCTCTTCGTGCTACAGAAGACAGTGATCCTTGCACAATGGTTGTTGCCTACTTCCACCAAGAAATGTTACCACAAGAAAAATAATCAATTTAAAACGATCCTATTTTATAAGCTCATAAACATGTCAAAGCGATAAATCATAAAAAAATGTTAACATTTTATTTTCGATGTTTTTATTTTCGAAACGTGTAATCGCACTGCAGCTTTATGTTGTTATTTTACGGTGTTCACCTGTCTACATTGAAAAGAAATGTTCTAAGATGAACAAAAAACTTGGGTATGAAATTTGAAGTTGAATTATTTTTTTCCAGTTGAACTTGATTGAATTGTAAAGATTTTTAATTGTGAAACCCAGCTACGACATATTTAAATGAAATTTTTGAAAAAATTACTTATTGACATATTTATCGGATAAATCAATTATTATTAAGAAAAAGGCTTTTGGAAGAGCCTCAAGGCTGTATTGAGTGTAACGGGCTTACTGATGTTTTTGTAAGAATATATACATACGTGTAAAACTAATATATTATTATTTTTATATAATGAATATAATTTCTACAGGAAATTTCTAACACCGCCCCTAACAGAAAATTGCATAACCAGAATGAAGATGCATATCATGAAACTTCTGACTTCGCTGTCAGTTTTTGGATGCTGTACTTTCATCTCCGCTGAGATGAATGGCAGTGAGCCGCGAGATCCTTATCTCGCTCCGGCCATGGACCACGTCAGCACCTTTATGGCGGATCTTTGGCTACACGGAGCTGATACCGTAAGGATGCTCTGGAAAGAATGCTCCAAGAACGTAAGAAGAAATATTAATAGTTTTATATTTATGTAATATATCTGTCTCTCGACGAATCACCTTGAGATATACAAATTTTAACCAAATCCTGTACTGTACGACAAATTAAGAAAGTCCATTTTTTAATTTCGCTCACATGCCCTAAATCGGAAAAAAATCATAATTATAATTTTAAGTTAATAAGTGTGTCTATCTGATAGGACCTGTCAGGTAAGTATGTTCCCGTATATTTTCTTATTTAAACCAGGAATTAATATGTAATAATAGAAAATAAGATCTGTACCGGTGATTTTTTACAAAAACGGCGCTATACAAATCATCCAAATATTATTATTATTATCACCCAAATGGCGCTTTAAAATATAGTCAAAAAGTTTTAAAACAATACCTATATAAATAGATTTTTTATGTTATCTGGACAGGGGTAAAATGATCATCTGAGGGGCTTTAAATAAATAATTTATTTATGTAATCTGATTTAAAATTTTAACGATTATTATGTAGTGGGATTAAATATTGTGTAGATGAATCAGAGACGAACATCAAAGTTTGGTTGACAATATAGTGGACATTAGCCGATGGAAGATAAGTGAAAACAAAAATAAAATAACACGTGTATTTTGGTAGATTAAAATTGAAGTGTTAAAAGTAAAAACTACGATTTTTGTTGTTGTTTGAAATTTTCATTATAACTATTCACTTATTTTCTACGAAATATCATCGTTTCGATCAAAGGTTTGAATATTCTTGTATGATATTCTCTCATAAGTACCTTGAGGTTTGCTTATCTTAATATTCATAATGACGTTATCCAGGAACTGATGTTAATGAGTTTCTGAGATGTAACAACGTTGTTCAGAGGGGGAAATATTACATTTTGCAAAACATACTCGTACACGTAACTAAATAATATAAGGTATATCAACAATATACGCTAGATTTCTCATCAAGTCTCGATCTGTGTTTCAATCCCAAGCTTTGTGATTCTGACGTGATGTTCATAGAATTAACAAGTACACGAGGAAGATCATTTTCATAAAAAATAATCATGGTGGGTTGATTAACACCCGAAATGGCGCTAAACGACACTTTTTAGCATTCTAATATAAACATGATTTTTCTGTGAATTCTACATGGGCAGTTAAGAAAATATTTAAGGTTTCTAGTGAATAAAAAAATAATTTGTAATCTTTTAAATTCAACGAAAAATATACTGAAATATCAGTAAAAAGTGCAGTTTGAAAACCAGCGCAGCCATTTTTGAACGTTTTACGTAAAGTTCCAGTATGAATTTCATATAAAATTTAAAAAAAATACATTAAAAAATGTATTCTCTAGAAGCAGTATAGAATTAACAAATAATTTTTTGTAGTATTGCTTGTATTGAAAGCCAATAGGTGTATATTTTTAGGTACTGACTCTTAATTGAGTTTTTTTAAGGGCTTAAGTGAGAAAGGGTTCCAGAATTATTTTTTATTTTTTGGATTTACTGGGGACCTTTTGTAAAGATCTAGTTTTCCGTTTTCCTGAAATCTGGTTCGTTTTACATTAATATCACATATTTTTTGTATTTAATTAGCACTAGTGACAACTTAATAATTGCATAAAAAAACAGCAATTTAATCAAGATAATTTCCCCTAGACATTTAATGATAGCTTATTCAGTTCCTATGAAAAAACAACGGCTTAATTAATGCGATTGATTATTTATTTTTATTTATTAATTTTATTTCATTTAAAAAGAAATACAAACATTCCCGGGTTACGAATTACCTGACAATATTTGAAAAACTCCTACTGCCATCATAAGAAGCGGAAGATGTTGCTTGTGCAATGATGGAGGACTTAGCCAGCAGAGGGATTGAACGCACGACGCCCGGGTTCCGACGCGTTTGTCCACTCAGCTAACGACCGGGCGATTATTATTTCAAGATGTTATTTTCTGAAGTCTTTTTAAGATTATAAAAATCTTTTATATTTTTGTCCATTTATTTAATTATTTAATTTCTAAGTTGGTTAAGGTAAAGAGAGTAAAAAATTAAAAAAAAATCTTTATAGTTTTATTGTAAATTTGAGATTTTCAATTAAGGGTCAGCACTTAAAAATAGACACTTTTTGGTTTTCTAGTACAAGCAATACTACACATTTGTTAATTATGTATAAGTAGTTAGGAAAATGTCAAAGGTTTCTAGTGAATACAATTATAAAACAGTGATCCTTTAAATTCTTCATAAAAAAATCATGCTAGAATTTTAGGTAAAACTTTCAAAAATGCCTTTTCTGGTTTCAAAATTGCACCTTTTACTGATATTTTAGTATGTTTTCCTAAAATTGTATTCACTGGAAACCTCAGACATTTTTCTAACTACGCATAGAATATTTTCAGAAACGTCATTTGTAGGATTACTTGTATTATGGTATAATGCTAGAAAGTAACGTTTAGTGTCATTTTTGAGTGGTGACCCTTAAGATTTTAGTTTTAAATATTAATTTATCAGAATATTTTTGGATAAAGCTGCCAAAAAGGTTTTCGCTGAAAATATTAGAGATGGAGTGCAAAAAATTAAGCGAATTATACAGGCCACTATGCAATTAAAATGAATTAAAAAGTAAAAACATCAATCGTCAATCCTTGAAAAACTGCCCATGGTGCATCTATTGCTATGAAATATTATGAAACATTTTCACCACAAATATTTCTTAGAAATGCGTTGTTTGTTCATTAAATTATGACACAATTTTTTAAGCATTCACAGATTCTTTTCACAAACACAGCAAGAATATAATTTAAAATATATTGTAATATCAATAATTCGTTTTACATTTAAATTCTAACAAAATATGTCTGTGTGCTTAAACAATAATATTTTTTGAGCTCTAGCGCAACGAAATTTATACAGACGTTTTTTTGTCTAGAATTTCTAGGTCAACTTTCTTGATTCATATGGTCATTATTATCAATTCGTAAGTTAATTTAATTTGTTGTTTTTCTAATGGTAGACATATTTTTCTGAATACAATTCTTTAATGACCAACGGCGTTTTGAAATATCCACTAAAACTAAACTGTAAAACAATCAGGGAGGTCAAAGTATTTCTACTATATTTTTTAATTTTTCAGTCAGAAAAAAATAGTGTTTTATCTGAGGCGAAATCAGTTATAATAATAGATACCTACTTTTTGTCTGAATATCAAGGTAGATATTACCTAACCTAATAGCAATAATATACAGGAGAGAGCGCTTCTGTAGTCAGTATTTTGCCTGACTCAGCTAGACCTGGGCGTGGCTAAGACTAGGGTATTTATACATCCATTCATAGCACATGTCGACAAAATATTTTTGGTTTATTTGTATAAACACCTTTTCACAGTATTGTTATAAACAAAAATATATGATATAACCTAAAAAACCGTTGAGTTATGTCCAGTTATATCGCATATCGAAACGTTGTGGGCGGAGTTGCCGGAGACGGAGAACATGCTTACATACCGAATGGTGGGGCTACATTATGGGAGAATCTGTCTTGTCTCTTTCTCTCAAGGTTTACGACGTAAAAACCCAGAGAAAGTGATTTATCGTAAATTTGTATAGGTTGGGTAAGAATATTTAGCTATTTATCCATGTTCTTGTTCTGAGTACCTAACCTTCCTCTTCTCCATTTCTTCCCTCTCTCTACTCCTTTGATCCTCATTATTATTATCTTGTACTATAGACTCACCTTCTTTGTTGCAACACATCCAGTTCAAAATTCCATGCCGTAGATTCAGAAACAATGAATTGCTGTTCCTCAATCATCAATATACTAATTTTGGGTATCATTCTCCACTGTCCAGAATGAGATTTTTTACGTCCAAAACTTTGGCTTGACCTTGGCTTTGGTATGAATGTTCTTATGTATATTTTGTCCTATTTTGGTTACTGCTTCATTATAATATTATGTATGTGCTATTCTTTTTCTGTTACTCTTTTTTCCCATTTTGTGTTATGTATTTTTTTGTAATCGGACAATAGTTCGTTAGTTTATACATTAAAAAAAAACACACTGTTTAGGGATGCCTTAGTCCCATTAGCTTCGGACAGTGTGGACCTTGTGTGGTGTTAACACGAAGAAAAATGATCGCGAACAACATTACAATTATCCATAAAATAACAGTAGGATTACTCCGTTCTGACGTATATAGATTAACCTTCCCAATTGCAAAACAATATTATATTTTTAAGAAATCGGTCAATAGTAGGCGGACGGTCTTCTTCATATTCTGATATTAATATTCTTTTTCATCTGTCCTATTGGAGGTCGGCTATTATCACGGTAACCTTTACCCTGCATTTTTGACCCTTCGCCGCCAATATTATCATTTATCAATCACAACTATGACCCAACACCCGCGCCATATCTCGTATCGGATGGGAAACTTTAGTACTATTTTTAACCCTTATACTTTAAAGTTCGCTGTAATTTTACCCGACGGACGGAGCGTGACTTATCGACATTTGAACCGTCTCTGCACTCAACCCCTACCACCTTCCCCATCCCGATACACTATGTATTAATATAAGGTAAGATAGATATAAAGTAGAAGTTTTCTGATGGAATTTCACTTTAACCCCACAGTTGTTAAATAATACAGGTACCTTTATACCATATTCCATACCTACCAAATATATTGACTTTTTTATGTTTGTTTGTACGATCGCTCTTACAATCAGCAAACCACTTTTCTACCATTTGTCTCGACGGAACAGAGTCCGAATAACACTTGTGAAGCCATTGTTTTGCTTGAACGCTATTTTTTTTCATTAAAAAGCAATGCTTTATCAAAATACGAAATTCAGAATTTTCCACTGTCTTAAAAATGACAAAAGTAGCGTCACTAAAACCAACGTAACTTGTGAACTGAACGTCAGATTGTTATGAAATGTTGACACGTATTATTTAAAGGTTGCTACTTCCTAAAAAGCACATGGATTTGTCGAAAGTGGCGCCAACTCTGTCATCCTACGAACTTATGGAGTGATGGATTTTATTCGTGAGCGTGAGTCATCGCTCAAAACTGTCCCTCTAAGTTTATTAAGAGAGATGCAATTCTCCTGCTTACAAGACGTTATTTTTTTTGCCATATATTTTCTCTCTCTCTCTCCCTCTTCGTTTAAGTGATGATTAAACCCTTCAAGTCTCGACCTGGAGATTGTTCATAAGTTCTTTCACATTGCAAGCATTACGCCTTTAAAACAAGCAACCTTCTGACATATGAGATGTCCTCTCAAGGGGATGTTCAAGGAGAAATTAAAGAGGTACTATCTGTTTCTACTAGCTTGATGCTTCGCTTGCATTCTCATTTATTAAATTTATCCGTTTCTCACTTGAATACAATTCGGATTTTATTTTTTTGAATCTTCAAATTATGCGGAGAAATTGCAACCTGGCAATAATCCCTACTTGATACACCCACAAACATGTATGTTATATATTATCAAATAAAATGAATCTTAAACTATTTATTTTTGTATTTTGATTTGAGTGAGGATCTGCAAAGTCAAACAAAGTTTTAGAGTATTTTAAACAAATAACGCATTTCGTTATTTCACGTAACCACCGTTAACGTGATAAAAGAACAACAAAGTAGATAAAAAAATGATGACATGGTGTGGCTCTTCACTGAAAATGAAAACTGTTTAGTAAAAGTTGTCCATTCATTTTCGTACATTCGAGTAACTGATGTGTTTAATTTCACCAATATTTTAGGTTATGCTAGATGTGTCCTATACTGTCCAATAAAACATGGCCCAAAGGACATTTGACTTTCCGAGTTTGTTCTAATAGATCAGTAATCTATATATATGGCCATGCTTTTAGAAGGCAGAACAACAGTCATGTGTAAAAATACTTTATCTAGAGTATTTTCATTTATAAAAAAAATACACTGAAGTCGTTCTACAAAATAAACACTCAAACAATACATATCAATCTTAAGTTAACAAGCTCAGAAAGTTTAACATGTGTCCATTTTTATAATGATCACCGACACGAATAGACTGGTTTGACTATAGTCTATATGATTTATGAAACTTGTTGTAAAATCTGGTGGAAAACTGGTAAATTTACATTTGGAATCGATTTTGTAGTAAAACTTTTTTTTAAATTTGTGCTTTCGTTTTCGAATAAATCGAGTCCAAAGTTGTTTTTTTTTCGTCAAATTTAAAATATTTATTCAGTACCGTTACTATTAGCTAGTTGATGTTTTTAAAATGCGTCAAGGCCGAGACCCGGTTCCAATAGTTTCTTAAGCTTAAGTTGCCGAAAGTTTTTGTAAAGTAAAAAAAAAGGAAAATTGCTTAGATCGAAAAAGCTTTTGTTCATTTAGGTTTTTTGTGTGCTGCAAATGAACACATCTTTCTATTGAACCACAAATTTTCGCACACCGTATATTAAATAACCTTAATAAGAGATATCTTCCATAGCAGAGTAAAAATAAGAAAACAGTAAAATTTTTGGGTAAAGCCAAATATTTATTTTTAAATTCTTCACTTCAGATGTAATTTTTACATAACTCAACCTCCGCTAGGGAAATATTGGAAACAAAAGTCCTTACTAGGCCATAAAATATCAATATTCGCGATTCGGGAATTTAAGTACTTCTTATACCACGACCTTCGTGGAAAATCCGTTAAGATAAACGGGTTCGGATCTAGAGGTGAAAATCCCGACGTGCGTAAATAAACGTTATTTATTTAAAATATTTAGTTAGGGTCCAGCACTCAACAATGACGCTAAATTTCACTTTGTTGCATTCTAATACAAACAATACTACGAATGATTTATCTGCAAATTTTCTATGGGTAGTTAGAAAAATGACTAAGGTTTCTAGTAAATACAATTTTATAACTGTAATCCTTTAATTTCTATGAAAAGCATACTAAAATATCAGTGATAGGTGCATTTTGTAAACAAGCAACGGCATTTTTAATGTTTTACCTAAAATTCCAGTATACATTTTATACAAAATTTAAAATAATATTGTTTAAAAATTGTATTTACTGGAAACCTTAGACATTTTTCTAACTACCCATACAGTATTGACAGATAAAAATGTGAAGTTTTGCTTGCACTAGAAAGTCAAAAAGTGTGTATTTTTGGGTGCTGACCTTTAAGCATATAATTAATGAAAAATAATGCATGGTTGATATGCGGCACGTTTCATAATAGTAGATCTTATTAGTATAGCCCTGGTGAAATACCACCATTTTGAATTGGAACGTTGCATAAAATGTCATTAACTGCGTTTCGTGAGAAGATCTGAACAGCCAGGTACTTCCCAACCTTCCGGCTTTCGGCTTCCTCTTCCCCATCTCTTTCTCCCCCCCTACATTAATCTTCACAATTGGGTATGCCATTGAATCACTGACCCCGGGTAGTGTGGATTTATGCATGGTGTTCTCAAAAATTTAAATACTTACAATAAATGCACATTTTTCAATTAAATTATATGATATTATAAAGGCAGTCTTATTGCCAGGTGGCAATTTTTTCCAACCAACCTAGAAATGTGGCTAATTCATGTTCGCTAGGTAAAGTTTGTCGATGTCGTTATTTTTTGAGCTCTCACCACGTGACTCGAATAGCACGTGACACGAAGAAAACTTCGTCGTTTAAATTTGGCTTGCGTAATCTTTTTACCTATAATCTGATTTTGTTACGATCAAACTTTGGATCTCTAAGCTCTCATCATGAGATCTGTCTGGAAACCTTAGATTGAAGCAACCATTTTTATATCTCTAAGCGATTTCAACTATGAGCCATGTAGTTAAAAATATATAATTTTGTACTTTTGCAAAAAGAATGCAGAATCTTGAGTGAAACTAGGAGATACATGCAGTAATATTATGCATGAAGGTAAACATTACATTGACATATTCTTTGATTCTTTGGGTTTTTGTGGTAATATTTTCGGATTATCAATATTTTTGAATTGAGTAAATTTTTTAGAAGTAGTAACATAGTATAGGCAAGCTTGTCGCCATTGGATCTGTAAAACATTTCATTCTTAAATCTAAGAATTTAACTGTTCAGTTTAAAATGCATATTTATAACGGTTTTTTTCTGATATTAACTAACTAACTAACTAAATATCACGCCGTTTCCCCGCAGAGGTAGGCAGAAAAGACGGACCGCCATACAACTCTGTCTTGGCAGACACTCCTTGCTTCATTCACATTCATTCATCGTCTCATACATACTCTTCTGTTATTCTGACTCTTCACATGACCCGATTCAAGTATTTGATTAACTTGATCGTGCCATTTCTTCCTTCGGCATCCTTTACTTCTTCTTCCATTCACTTTCGCATCGTATTTTATTTTCACACTCCTTTCTTTGTTCATTCGCTCTACATGCCTGAAATAAAATATTCTAAAAATATCATCACTGTGAAATTAACATCAGTCTTGTTTCGAAATTCAAGCCCTTCATTCTATCACATAGATGAAATAAAAATATATTAATTTGATAAAATACAACTGCTTTTTCTACAGCTTGCTGAGAACGATTACAAGAATTCCAAGCAGGATTTCTTCTCCGAGATGGTACTCTGCGCTAAGAGGAAAACCTTAACGGCTCTGGACCGCAGCCTCAGTTCAGATGTCATCCCCCTAGCACAGGGGTTTCAGTTAGTACGTTTCGAAAAAATTAATAAACAAGGAAAGGCTTTCGGCCAAAATGAGTAAGTAAATAATAAAAAAAACGAGAAATTTCAAAATTTTATAAATTTTATTTACGTTCCTTATAGTGGATAATATGATTATTCATTCCCATTTGGGTATATCAACATCTTAACAAACCCCAAATGGGGATGCCCACTGGGTCCTGAGAGTAGGGACTCTTGTGTGGTATCCATTAGAAAAAGCATGCCAATCCATTTATTCCGGTAAAAAACAAATGAAGAGTCATCTAAAATTATCACCTTATGATCACAAATTTTCGTGAAAGATTATGGATTATTTCAGCCTGTTTTTTGCGAATTAATTTTATGCTAACGATGTGGCTCAAAAATAAATGTTTGATAATTTTTTTATTTGATAAAAATTCTTTGGTTGATAACTCGTTTTTGAGCTCAAATGCCCCCTTTTAAGCCAAAGAATTGTCTGTAGGCCTTAATTAAGTTGCTTAATCGATTCTACACAAATGTTCTGGTCATGGTATTAACATCAGTTTATTTATCTTAAGTTAATTCACATAATCTTGTGTTCTAATATAAAATATATATACTCGTACAGACACGATTATTTCAAACAAATTTTACCAATAACATTGTAGAAATTGAATTTTTTCATAATATTGGGTTACAAAAATTAAACATATAATATACCAAGAATAATGGTTATGGCAAACAAATTTTCTTAGTTATTTTTTAAATTGAAGAATATTGTCTACTGTAGTATATTACATTGTTGGATCACCCGGTACATAAAAGATTTTTTTCTTGTTGGCAATGTAAATAATTTTGAATTTCTCGTCCCATGTCCGGGTATCTCATAATTATAATGTGTTCTTCATTTAAATTCGTTAGGCATCATCTTTATCATAATTTTATGAATAAAAATATAAACATAAAAAGTTCTTTTAAAAATCTTATGAAAATAGCTAAAACAATATTTTAAGACAGTTAAAATTTCATGGGAACATGTTAGTAAAATAAAAGCCCCATGGGCTTACTACGTTCAATGCATAGAAATATTGACTGTTAAAGGTAGTTTAAAATACATAACAACATACAAAATATCCCCAAAACAATCTTCTTAGTTTGTACATTTTCTAACATTAAACATGAACATCGTTCAAAATGCTTAGTAGCATGTTCCTATTCTCACATTATGATCTTTTGTTGGAAGAATATGTTCACAATTCGATATGCTTAGGTATTCTTCTCGCCTTCGAAATATTCTCACATATCACTTTCTGCATCATTATTCTAACGCCCGAAGAATCCCAAACCTTTAGCTAACACTTTTTTACGCCTACTTGCTTTCTTTTTTAATCAACTTTTATTTTCTCTTCAATAATCCACCAGTCAAAAATACGGTTGGGTTTTTTGTTTGGTATTCTTATTCTGAAACCTATTTAAACATAAAAGAAAATCTTCCAAACAGTACTGACCTCATTTCGTTACTGTGTAATATTAAATAGACGAAGCCTTCAAAGCAGTACTATTTTTGGGAGTAAGCCATGTTCGTAATTAAATTCAAAAAACTTATTTTTAGATTCCTTAAATAAATCTTTTCCTTGTTTTGCTTTCTTATTCACATCAATGATTTTTTTTCGACCTTTCTGAACTCATTTTTGTTTAAGATTTGTTTCGTCAGTACTTTCTTCAAAATGCTGTAATATTTTTAAAGCTCGAGCCATGCTTTGAATAGCTATCAAAAGTACATAATCATCTCATTTTTAATAACATTTGTAATTGTCTTCTAGGACAATGTTTGAAATGCGTATAACATTTTTTAAAATATAAAATGAATGGATTATGTCACAAAAAACATTTTGATTCCCAAATTTGAGATTATTTTTAAAATTCTAAATAATCAATAAAGAGTTTTAGGGTAACTCTTAGATACTTCTAAAACTTTTCCTCATTTTCTTTCCTCTCTTACATTTTCATCTAAATTGGAGGTGCTGTAATTTGGTTTTGATCTCCTATGTTGTATTAATATTTAAAAAAAATCGATTTATTTTTATGAAACCTAGTAAAAATAATTGTTTTAAGAAACGTCATTTGACTTCAAAGCCATTAAATATCCAAAATTAAAAGCTCACCAGTAATTCAGGTATTTTTATTTCTTGGTACGATTTCATGCTTTCTGTAATTATAATATATTTAAAGCAGAGTACAGTGACATTTCCGTGAATTTTATTTTGATCTGATAATAAAACATTAATAAATGAACGTGAAATTTGTACATATTTTAATCTCGCTATTGATTATTTAAGAATTCAAATTATTTCGAAGAAAAATTTTACGGTTTTGATAATTACTTTTCTTTTTAAGTCGTTGCCGCTTGACAGAGGAGAGGAGAGTATTGTAATATATTTTTTGAGATTATTTTTCCTTCAGAAATGAGACCTTTGGAAAATTGACGGAAGAAATTATCGAGAAAGGAGACTGGAGGTATTTGGTGCTTGACAGAATGGCTCGGGTTTTTAACACACACGTTCTGAGAATTAATCTGCAATACTCCGAAGAAAGACAAGAAATAGGTAAGATATCAATTATTACGTAATACAGGGAATATCACGGAAATACAAATATGCCAACTTTTATGAGGATTTATAAATATAAATCAAAATGTGTAAGCAGCGTATTCAGATATCTGTTTTCAAAAGCAGCATTCTGAGAGCACCAGTAGAAATTCGCACAACTCGTTCTGTCTGAAAATTACAGGTCATCGCAATTTTCAGCTTAAAATATTAATTTTACTTAAATTTTCCAACAGTTTAACAGAAAAACATACATTGACATAAAATAGTATTGAAACTCGCACGCAATTACCATAGGTGTTATTACCACGAGTGTAAGTTTGTTTAATTTTTCAGTAATTTTTCTCTTTGAGCCAATGATTCAGACAATCCTGCCCTGAGAAACTTAAATAATTTATTCTGTTGGTCACATTCATGAAATCTGTTTAATTATTCAGGAAAAGTAAAAATATATTCAATGTTCAGTAAATGTACAGATAATATTTATTTTTTTAAATTTAAATAATTATCCCTAATTTAAATAAGCGATGAAATTAATGATTCTTTTACAAATAAAAGCGTAAACATATTTGCGTAATTGCATGGATAACCTAGAATTGCTTCGGATGGTCTCTTAAAACTGCCTGAAGGTCTTGCATAATATTTACGAGAAAACTGTCCTAACTAACAGTGAGGATTTAAAAGCTTTTCTCGTTGCAGTTACGAGAGACTTGAGTATAGTCTTGAGAAAAGAATAAGCTAGGAGCGAGTTTTAAGGATATTTGAAATAGTTTAATTATCTTGATTGTTTTCATGGAATGAGTCAACAGCTGAGGTCGATGTTGTCGGCGGCAGACAATTATTCAAATTCGTCACAAATTTTCTGAACAATGATTATAATTTCTAATTTTGAAACTGTTAATTCGTGGTGGAATTCCATTTTATCCAATGATTATAACATTTTTATAGGCACCGTGCCATAGAAATTTGACGAAGAACTTTCCAAAGATTACAATTTATTTTACACAGTGAATGTTTAATTGAATTTCAGCTGAATTTCGCCATCGGAGACGCCATCAAATGGTACAGATGATGATGTTCGGAATAATGTCTATGGGAATGATTTTGGTTCCAATGGGATTCCAGTTCTTAGCAGTTTTGGGAGGAAAAGCACTTCTCCTAGCTAAACTAGCCTTAATACTATCTTCTATTCAAGGACTGAAGAAGGTAGGATTTCTTTAGGTACTGCCACTTTTGATTCATTAACCTGTTTCAAATTTCTGAAAGAATTATAACTTGGTGGCTTGGCGCTTTCAATTAAGATTTGTGTCACTACAATAAATCTTTTCTTATTTGTTGCAGTTATTCCCTCAATATTTTAAAAGAACATTCGTCCTTTAAGCACCAAGCCACTTATGTGAATCGATTTTTAAAACGTCTAAAGCCAAGATCATGTTTCATTGAGATAATAAGGTGTCCTTTAGACGCTAACAAGATTGAAGATAACTATGTCTTGGAAATAAAGGCTTGGAAAATAAAGAAATGTGATATCGTTAGAATAGTTAATAGCTTAATGTCAACCAAGAATTAACTTCACAGACTCGAAATAATTGAGTTTGTCTGACACCCTTATGAAACATCGCCTTGTCCGTGTAATAATAAAGACGAGTAGATATTCTGTTCTAGATCGCTACTAGTCCGTTGAACTATGGTCTGTACCACTCCTTCCCCCCTACTTCCTTCGAAACCTTCGAAAAACGAGGGTACGACCATCCAATACAACCAATACAGCCGACCCACATCAGCAAGCTTGAAGAATGGCTCCCCCCGCCGCTGCTTGAAGAAAAAAACGATTTTATTAAATATCGATTTGACGGCGATAGAAAGACTTGGATGCCTGACAATAATAGAGAGCTGAAGAGATCTGTGTATAATGTCGCTGCAGCGCAGAATGTATACCCCGTGTATAGCGGGTCCCCTGTATCGCCTGTTTCGTCTACATCACCTTCCGAGGGAAGTTTTAACCAGTATCCACAACTTTACCCTGGGTTCGCCCCGGCGGTGGGGGCGGGAGACCAGAGCAGGGTGGGCGCAGCAACCCCGCAAGAGATTCACGCTGAGTACACAATTGATATTCCAGTTAACAAGGTTCAGCTAAGAAGCTCCGGTCCATTTATATAATCTTTATCAAAGATTTAAGCAATTTTTTAACATATCGACAAGAAATTAACACTTCATCAAAATGATGACTTTCCTTTATTTAAATGTTAATATGTCGATGCAAGTTGTGGGCTCCTTATGATTTATGTGATTACAAACATAAGATTCTTTGTTGTAGCTAGCTGGGGCCCTAGCACGAAACATCGAAATCGATTTTATCGATAATGTCGGTAATTTATAATCGTTCCCGAGCCCGATTGCAGATTGCCAACGAACAAACAACAATGTACGTCGACTAAACATGGTTAACTTAGTCGATGTGAACTGTTGTTTGTTCGTTGGCGATCTGCAGTCGGGCTCGGAAACGATTCCAAATTACCGACATTGTCAACAGAATCTATATCGATGTTTCGTGCTAGGGCTCCTGGTCGGATAAAAGGGTATGATCTATCTTCCATGCCAGTATATAATCTGTTTAACTATCTCACTTTCTTGTGCTTACTCACTCACATATCAAACCGGAATTAAGTACCTAAAATTATGTGATTAATTTTGTAATAAAAAAATACTTAGGTTGTAAACAATTTTTTAGAATGTTAAATGTATTATTAAATTCCACCGTAATAATAAAGGCTTTATTAAAATTCTGTCGTTATCTTATTAAATAAAAATCAGCAGAAAGGAATTCTCTGTTAGGGACCTATTTCAATTCTGCTTTGAGCAATTTTCAAATTCATTTACATATTGATGAGATAAAAGCTTATTTCAGCTTCAAACCACATCCTTAAATCTAGCTACACGAAAGTTTTCCTTTGAAAATCTTGATGGAATTAAAAATTAATAAAGATAAGAAAGTTCAAATGGTGTGCTTTATTATTTTACAAATATATGACTTCAAAAGATTTTAAAAGCTCGTATCACACTTATAAGTTATTCTCAAATGTACTGAAGAGTCTAAAGCTTGTTATGATATGGGTATGATTTATGATTTACGTAATGCTTATCTTCGAACAGCTCTGGAATCGAAGTGATAATAAGACATTCAATTTATCTGTCCAGTCAAGTTGCAATATCACCTCAAGGGAATAATATGGTTTTCTGATTCCTATCCAAAACCAATCCACTACTTGAGAGTTATTCCGAGAAATTATTGTTGTTTCAAACATGGCGGACTGCATAACAAGAATAACTGATAATCAAAAGCTTTATTTAAGTAACAAAGATTTTTCCTACAAACTTTTTTAATTAATATATTGTCATCGTTTGCTGAATTGATTGAACTTTTTAAATAATTGTGAAATATTTATTTCCTAGACTTGGTTCATGAACTTTTTGTGTATAAAATTTTTAAGGGCTAAAAGATAGTGTATTTCCATTTATCTGAGATTGAATTTTTAAAATTCTTTCTTCGCCAGAGTTTTATTTCATTGAAAACTTTTTGTCAAGTAGGTACCTTAAGAAGGTTTTTTCAACGATTTAAAAATATTTAAAAAAATGAATAAACATTATGAAGTTTTGCGATTCTTTGCCATATTTATTTGAAAATAAGAAAGTGTTTTTTTTTCAATTCCTTGGGAATAATACGAGGCCTGTTCAAAAGAAAAAGTGAATTTTGAAATTTCGCGGGCTGTGTACATTCGATTATCGTTGTTTTGTTGTTGTTGTGTTGGTACACATATGTTTCTAATATGTTAGCATTATCAGCCATTTTGGATAAGTGGTTAGTTTTTGACAACTGGAAAGGTTAGTCACGTTTTTGTGTGTTCTTCGACTTTTTCACTTTTGAAAAAAATATATTAAAGAATATAATCCATGATTTGTTTTTCCACAACTCCAAGGCACTCATCGTCATTAACATCTTCTCGGTCTTCTGTAAAGCGCTTGTACCACTTATAAACACTTTTTTGAGACAAAATAGACTCGCCGAATGCCACAGTCAACATTTTAAGTGCGTCGGAGCACTTTATTCCATTCTTAACGCAAAATTTAATACATATTCTTTGATCCATTTTTTTCAAAAGTAATAAATCGAAGAACACACAAAAACGTGAATAACCTTTCTAGTTGTCAAAAACAAACCACTAATCCAAAATGGCTGATAATGCTAACATATGATAAACATACGTGTACCAACATAACAAAAAAAACTATAATCGAATGTACACAGCCCGCAAAAATTCAAAATTCACCTTTTCTTTTGAACAGGAAATGTTTTTTTTTTTAACTAAAACTATTTTGAAGATGTTTGTTTGGTCAACATAAATAATATATAAATACTTTTTTATGTAAAATCTGAGGTTTTCTTTTGCAGTATGCGGTTCAAAAAGGGTTACAAAAGGACAAAGCTTTTAAAAGTCGTATAAAGCTTTAATAGAATTAGCATATTTAGCCGAGTACCCAACTATTCAGATATATACGGTTTTATGGCTTAAGTTAGTTTTCCCAGTGATAGGCCTTTACAAGAGTTTACTTTCAGATTAACATATTATCCGGTGTAAGGTAAGAGCTAATAGATACTGAGTGGACTCATTAATGCCATAAACCACATCGGATATACCAACGGCGCAGATGGGTTTACCTAGTTTTACCATAGAACTTCCTCATCTTGAGGTAGCGGGTTAGAATTTAATGCATCGGGAAATTTGTAATAGCGTATGAATACACTTAAAACTTAATTCTACTAAAACTATTATACTTAGAGTTTAAAAAAAAACGGCAATGCCGCCCTCCACGACCTCAGTGGCAGACTGAAAAACTTTTTAGTATTTAAAAAAAAAGTGGAATTAATGTTTGTGTATCAAAGTGGAAGTATTTTTTTTTTTCCTTAAAAAAAAGACAAACATTACCGAATTTACGAATAACCTGACAATATTTGAAAAACTCCTACTGCTATCATAATAAGCGGAAGATGTTGATTGTGCAATGATGGAGGACTTAGGCAGCAGAGGTATTAAACACACAATGCCCGGGTGAGAATCCGACGCGTTTGTCCACTCAGCTACCGACCGTTCAAAAATAATTATTCGAAATTATTTATTAAAATTATTTTTAAATTATTTCGATATTTTCAGCTCTTTCCAGAGAGTTCGTGACGCGGTATTAACACGAGAGACCTAAATTGAAAATCAAAACGTTGCATTGTTTGAAATGGAATTAAATCTATGGCTAATTACTTACCACTCCTTCCTCTTCCTTAATTTCACCTCACAAAAGCTGGCCATAGTTCAATTTGCTTAAGGGTCAGCACTAAAAAAAGACGCTAAACGTTACTTTGTAGCATTCTAATACAAGCAATACTACAAATGATTTACCTCTAAATTTTATAGATGTATATAAAAAAATATCCAAGGTTTCCAACGAATATAACTTTGTAACCGTAATCCTTTTGATTCTATGAAAAAGATAATAAAATGTCAGTAAAAGGTGCAGTTCATTTTTTACTACTTTTTTTAAATACATTTTTTAACTACCCATATAGAATTAACAGATAAATAATTTTTAGTTTTGCTTGTACTAGAAAGCCAAAAAGTGTGTGTTTTTGCATGCCGACCCTTAAATCAGTTGGTACTCTCTTATGCGGTATAACCTCAGAGCAATAATATTCAAGACATAGCGCTGTAGAGAGAGCTGTAGTCAGTTTATATTAGGTTTGCCGGACTCGGCTAGACCTGGGCGTGGCTAGGACTAAGGCTAGGGTATTTAGACATCCATTCATAGCATATGTCGACACAATGTTTTTGTTTATTCGTATAACCACTTTTTAACAGTATTGTTAAAAAATATAACATGTAACCAAATAAACCGTTGAGTTATGTCCATTTATTTCATTTACGTGTGGGCGGAGTCAACGGAGACACGGGACACGAAGAACATTCTAACAATACTTTAAAGCGATGTGATAATTCGGGAAAATTTGTTGTCTCTTTCTTTCTAATGGTGTACGACGTAAAAATCCGGAGAAAGTGGTTTATCCCAAATCTGTATTGGTTGGGTAAAAATAATTAGCTCTCTCTCCATACATTGTTACTTCAAGCGTATAACATAGCAAACCATGATATATTTTTGATAATATTTGTATGCCTAATTTATTTCCCGAAAATAATTGCTGATAAAATACACGTCATAAATTCTGGGCGTTAAGCTAAACAAGGTTTTTAAATGTTTCAAATAAAAAATGAGAAAAAAATTATTAACTCTTTTCTTAGCGTTTATCTCCCCAAAATCCTTACCGTAGGGTCTTACCATAAATCTTCACACGGGCAATGAATTTTTATTGCCTACAGCCTTTATTTGACTATTGACCTTCTTGTAAAATAATTAAATCTTTGAATAATGATCTCGTTACTCTATATTTAGGCCTTTTGAATAATCTACTGATTCATTGTTCATCCTTTACTTAGTAGATAATACATTATGAATGCTGACGTAAAAAAAAGCACGAAAGCTTATTGCTGTATTATGTGAGACGTAAAGCTGCTTTATGAGCTTCCCTTTGCGTATTATACACCCGTAGATTGTGTTGGACGTCAGAAAATCACACCTACGTTAGTTTTTATTTTTAAAGCATTATTTCAGGTAATATAAAATCATATAGCTCGCATTATGTACGAGACGTACCGTACAATACCGCACCAGACAGCCTTCGTGGTCGAGTGGTAAGACGCTCGACTACAAATCCATCCAGTCATAACACATTTAATTCATCTTAAATAATGTATGATTTATTTGCGGCATGTTCCAGAGTGGCGTATACACTAAGTATCGCCCTGGTGAAAAACCACCATTCAGAATCGAAAAGTTGCTTGAAATGGCTTTAGCCGTGTTTGGTGACCAGATCTGAATAGCCAGGTACTTTAGAACCTTCCTCTTTCCCATCTAGTTTCCCTCCCCGCTACTTTCAACCTCACAACATACCCCGATTGGGGATGCCATAGTCCCACTGGCTTCAGACGGTTGAGAGCAGTTGGGACTCTTGTGTGGTATTAACTGTAAAAAAAATCGAAGAAGGTGCTCATTTATACCATACCTTCAGAAGACTTCGTACTAAATTGATATTTTTTCGAATTTCCAATAGTAAAAATGTTTATTTTATTACTGAAGGAGATCTTAAATTTCGCTAGTAAGCATTTAGTTTACGGAAAAAATAACATCAATATTATTTTTCATTTCCAATTATCTACTTCACAATCACCGTGCTATATATCAGGATTAGGTCTGGCGTCCTCTACCCCTTATTATGTTCTATACTTACTCCGGTCTCTCGTCATTTTCTCTAATCCTCAGGCGTTCACAAATGTCTTATACCAATCGTCTTCCACACTCTTAGTGAACTCATTTCTATTCTTACTTCTGATGTTAATAATTAAAATTGATTTTTATAATGCAAAATTAGCAGCAAATCGGAAACCAACATGTTCTTCGGGTAATTGTACATAAAAAGTGTACACATTGTACAAAAACCCACGAAATAATAATTGTGTTAGACAAAGAGACATTTCATCGTATTTTTAGAGCGTTTTAATAAGTGATTTAAACAGTTTGGCGTATGTTTCTCTATTGAGTATTAAAGAAAACTTTATCCTGTATTTAAAAGTACGGAGGATATAATCTCCCGTTTCTCTATTCTACTCCAGTTCTAATTATTATGGATTTATACTCGTTAACTCTAGTAATTAGAGATACGTAATCTAAGTCGGAAATAGATCTGGAGCGCTTTCTTGTCTTGAACATTAATTAATAGTAGAAAGCAGAACTAAATGCTAGCCAGGAGCACATCAAGGATTGATTATTGAATGAGAATTATTATTTTTCTTTGACGTAGAAACTCTTTATTGGCTTTTATACCAGCCAAATTCGATTCACTGTTAGATGAATGAAGACATTCTCAGGCTTCCTCTTTTTTTCTCATAATACAGGTTTATGTTACATATATTTTTTAAAAATTAATATCTATATTTCGACTGAAAATAGGTAAAACACTCAAAGAAAAAAAATTGTAGATGTTAATTTTAAATGTTTAGTTTCATTAAAAGTAAAATCTTCTGGAAAATATCAAACATAAATCTCTGGTATTTATAATTAGATTTACGCTACTTGAATATCTTTTCAGAAAGCTAAGTATCACTGTAATCTTTTAATTATGGATAAATTGTTTTAAAGATTTACATTAAAAAAAATCTTCTAAAATCGATTTCAAGATCACTGAACCCCTTTATCATAACGACTGTTTTTGACTGATATCTGTAGAAAAAATCTCGTAAAAAATAAATAAAAATGGATGCTGTAATAAAAAAGAAATGATATGTGTAATTTTAAACTATAAGCTTGACTTATATACCTCGAGGCACAATATTTATACCATAATTCAAAACTATACCTCGCTATTTGTTGTGAAGCGTGGTAGGAATATAATCTCTCAACGTAATGTATAGGTTATTGCATCCTTTCTTGGAGGCTTTCACTGAACCCTGCGTAGGAATATATCACCACTTTATGCTTTTAGAGAACGACAGAACTGCGAGGATTTACTTCGCTGCGAAGAGATTCTGTGGAAATAATAATTCTGTCTGAAGGATGTGTGGAGTTGAATACGTAAACCACACTTTGCTATGATACGCCAGGGAATAAGAGGGATTTGCACCGATTCCCGTTAATTCCCGAAACAAACATTAGACCCTAGAACATTAAAGATTGATCAACTAGTTAATCTGTAGAACTAAATATAAATAATGCAATAAAGCCACATAAACCCAAATGTAACGTTTGAATTTATCACCCACAGTAGTACAAATATTAATTATTACTGTTTTCAATTAGTGAATAATACGATAGGCTCAATCGAAGTAAACCTCTTATGAGCTGTGAGTATAACATGGGTAATAAAGTAGATTGCATTTTAAGTACGCTACTGCAATGAAAAATACAGATTCCATAAATTGAATTACACTTACCGGCCATAAGTTGCCATTATTACATATTATTAAGATTTTCTATTATTAAAGCAGTTGTTACCCGTGAAAAATAACGGAATATGCACGTAACTTGTCTTGGCAAAAAAATTTGTAGCTTCAACTCACCCATTTCAAATATGGAATAATGTCTGCTAAAATTCATTTTAGGTGGGCTTAAAAGATTATTTTAAAATTTTGATCATTTCATCAGTTCCAAATTTGAAAATTTCATACTCGTACGCATGTAATAATAAAGGATATTATTTATAGTTAACTATTAATAATACGTGGTAAATTTATTATTTGAGGTTATAAATTAGAAGATAAGATAAGGTTAAAAGCGATGATATCAGTTGTTTCAAAGCAAGGCTTTTTTATTTCGTCAAATATTCATAAATATGTTTTCAAATAACTTTGATACGGGAACAATTGTAAACACTGGCTTGGATTATAATTAATACATAATTTTGATCCAAGCTCGTTTATTATAATTAAAAAATATTTTTGATCCAAGCTCCCGTTTATTATAATTAATGTAATTTAGCTTTCTGTATTTAGGGCAAAAGATTTATTAAGATCTTCATTGTGATTTAAATCCAGTACCTAATCATGTACTCGGAAGGTGGTATATTAACAAAACTAGTATTTTATCAAATTAATTAACGTTACCATTGAAAATGAGTTTTCTCCTAACTTGTATTCTCAATTAAATTAATTCCACGTGAATGCAATTCAATACTTTAGAGAAATTCTAATAGATAAGATCTGAACCGATTCATGTGTAATGCGTACCTAACTTTTAGATACTTGGTTTATGAAACGAACCACGAAAATTTATCTCGTTATTTTTTCTTTAGTAGGTCTGTATAGTTTTGGGATTTATTTCCAATACGAAAATATTTGAAATACAAGTTAGATATAGCAGAGTATTCGTACATGTATTATCTGCTACCGGTTACACTAAATTTAAAAAAAAATTATTTCTTTCTATTTTTTTTGGTTTTGTTATTTTTAACATCTGACGATTTTGCTTTGCTCGTTTAGTACGAGGCTTCATCTACAAAGTGAAAGATAAATAAAAGTAGTTAAATATATTTTTTGTTTTTATTTGTAATATTTGGTAGGGATGGTCGGCAAGAGCCTTTTTTGCTTGGTGATAAAGGAAACCGCAGAAACCTTATCAAGAGAAGCGGTATGTTGTGTTTTCCCATTTTGTTTCTGATTCGGATCCACCATTTCATTCATATTTTAAAGGTCCTTTCCGAAACACATGATCCTAATTCGATTTAAAAAAAGGCAACAGAACTCAAATAAAAAAAATAACAAACACTAATATTAATCCAGTTCTTCTTCGTAAAGTACATTGGCCAAACTTCGATCAAATAACAAAATACGCTTCTTTATTCACTAAATTAAAAATTAAATCAACTAATTCAGAAACATCGCATACCAAATGTAGTTTTTTACCTAACGAATTAAAACTATAAGTAGCAAATAACGAAAATGGATGGCATGATACTCATTCCTAATAAAAGTGACTAGTCGTATTTTTTTTTAGGTTATATTTTTAGGCCATGCAATATGTTCATTCTATTTTTCAAACTGAGGGTACATTATGTGACAATATTTTTTTTGAATAACAGTTATTTCTTTCATAATGTTTTACTTGAGATTAAATACCTATCTCTGCCGTTTGTTTCCTAGGCAACGGCGAATCATCAAGATTTGTATCTCCGGCAGGTACTTAATTTTGCGTTAGAGAATTAGGAAATGTTACACAACTAATCTTTCAGTCGTTAACGTAAAGCCTGAGCGTGAATCTTTTTCTCAGAAACTTTTAGCTAAGAACTCGGGTTATTGTCTGTTGTTGGAAAATAAGATTTTTATGTCGAATGATCCTACGAATGTGTAGTAATTTTTTTACGATGTAAGATATACTAATTATTAACGCTTTATCTGTCAGTGATTCTTATTCACAAGACTGCCATTTTGAAAAGAAAATCATTTGTGGATCGGCTGTACGTGCTTTCTAATATACGAGTAAGCACACGTTTACAGCGTGGCCAAATACCATCTGCACTTGTACAGGGCAAATGTGCATTTTGAGTTAAATTCCGTCGTCAGCACAAATTAGAGTGTTTCTTGAAATTAATTGATTGACTTTATTTAAAAAGTTACATGTGTATTACAAAAAAAGTCCCGTTAACCGGCTACAATAGCAGTTCGTCAACAGGTTCTATAATAAACAATCTAATCGCTACAAGTGTGTGGACTTTATTTGGAAAATCCGTGCTTCTCACATGGACAGCTGTATGTGGCCTGCTCACGCTTCGGAAAACCTTCTGATTTATTCATATTCGCACCAAACGGAACAACAACAAATATTGTGCATTCAAAAGAACTTTAATAAACAGAATTATAACACAAACAATTTATTTCTTTGAGTGGCATTGTAAAGCAAGCAAAAATCTATACGCAGGTATTCTTAAAACTTAGTGTCACAAAAATTGTTTTGAATTCCAAAAACGCCAAGTATTTAATGGAGGAAAAATAACATTATTTAATAATAATATGATGAAAGGCGTTTTGCAGAAATTATTATAATTAAAAAATAAATATAGGTGTCGCATTAATATTACGCATTCAAAGTAATTTCTCGAAGGTTTAAGATTTCCGCTACCCACTGAGTCTCTTGGGAATTCTCGAGCAATATTTTTCCTTGTAATACAACCATCTACATACTATTATAAATATGTTGAACCACCACTGTGGTATGGCGAAACGGCTCGACCCCAGGGCAAAATTGAACCGCGTTTGAAATGAGAATTTCATAATTCTTTGTAAGCTTTAGTGTGACTATTGTGATTATTGTTTATATAGAGGTTTGAATGCTTGTTAAGGAAAAGTGGTTCATTATTATGAAACTGTATTTAGTTCTGATTCAAACCCTAATGTATGGGCAATTGATAGAATCGGTAGAAGAAAGTAGATTGATTACAGTAGAAATGAGATCCCCGGACAACATACGGCTGTATTACGAATGCTGGGCGATTTGAATTAAGCAATTAATTGTCACTAGAGAAAACTTCACTGGTGAATATTACATAGTCATAACTTTATTTATCAACATTTGTAGAGAACTGTATGTTTATCTAAATAAAAAAATAAGCGAAAAGCCTACGAAAACGACATCAATAAGAAAATGTATACCACAGGAGGCTTGGATGATTTGGATATGTATAACAGATGGGTAGGGAAAGGAATGCCAGGGAATATGATTTGAATGTATTCATAAACTTGTCAATAATATATTCTCCTGCATTATTTACGATACCTTTCAACGTTCTGGTAGGTTGTCAATTCCACGCATGGAGAAATCCGGTGGTTTGGAGGTGATTGAAGAGCATCGTCGTTATCAAAAGAGATTCCCAAGAGATTGTTGGATAGACAGCGGTAAATCTGATCAGGAGAGTAAGGCGGATGTGGAATAACCTAACATCTCCTTGTAAACGTCACACGTGAATCCTGCGACCTCTGAAGCCTTAACTCCACAGTTAAACTGAAAACTAAATTGGAAGATGTTCTCTTTTTTTTGTTGATACTCTATATTATATAGTCAACAAAAATTAACACAAGCTTTTAACAAATTGAAAAGTACCACGTATTCAATTTGATTCATTACATATTATTATGGCGTTAAAATTACATGGCGTCAGGATTTCTTTTTTCAAAACGCATGTCACCGTTTTGCCTTTTCCCAAAAATGCTTAGATCTAACACATGAACACACAACATATTAACAAAATTATCCGTGCTTTCAGGGTTGTCGCTACTATAGATCTAACGTTTTCATAAAAAAACTTTTACTATCTCTTTTGGCCGTCTATTCAAAATAATCATACACATATCATAAAACGTCATATTGTTTGTTGAACGCGGCACGAGAAATGTAATTAGATTGCCAACAAAGAAAAAAATCAAGCACACAAAAATCTCTCTCGTACTGAATTAGACAATATTCTTCAATATAAAATAAAAATTGCTTGCCATAAGCATTTATGCTAGTATATTATATCATCGCAGGAAAGGTTAAAGGGCTGAAGTGCCATTTTGGGAAGTTTCCACTAGAGCACTTTAAGGTTTATTTTAAATTTATTTACAATAAAACTTACAAGTCTTCAGTACCTGGTAGGATTTACACAAAAATGACTAAGGTAACTCAATACTCTTACTGAAGCGAGAAAAGCTAAAAAAAGTCCCAAACTTGAGACGCTTGAGTCAAGCCTTCTCCCAAACGTTAAATATACTTTAGATGGTTGAAGTGCCACAAATCTTCAGAAACAGACGAGAGTCAGAACATTCGGTACAGATAAAAAAAAACTTTCTATTTAACTAACTTACTTTTTATTTTCTGTATTAACCTTTACCTAGTATCATAAAACATTATAAATGTACCTTATGCACAACCTCTATACTCATAAACAATTTCTATAAAATGTTACCCCCACGTAATATCTTTATTTTTATTCATTTAATTTCATCTTTCTTTTCTTTATCCCTCTTATTTTATTTTCCTTTTTATAATTTTTGATTTTTGTGCACAACCTAAAAAATATCTTTAAAATACAACCTCCATGTAATAACTTTGTTCTAATTTTCATTTAATTTCATCTTTTATTTATTTTCTTCATTTTCCTTTTTATTGTTTTTTTTTTTAATTTTATTTTATTATTAATTATTAATATTTACATTTTAGATTATATAATTTATGTACACTACGTCTGTCTCGAACCAGCGTTACCCTAGTGAGACAGACATGGACCAAACCCATGTTTTTTTTATATTTTAACAAGAATGAATAAAAATAAAAACTTTTTTTTTTGCCTTCTCAGCGACGATATGTTTAACACAGAGGCTGGACTCTCAGGCTCCGGGCTCCGGGCTCCGGGCTTCGGGCTCCGGGCTCCGGGCTCCGGGCTCCGGGCTCTAGACTGCAGCCCAGGCTACACGTGGTTAACCCCGCCACTGAGGAGGCCCCATATTGCTAAGCATATATTTGAATTGAAGTTTTGTTGATTATTATTCTTAGATAATGATCGGAAGCCGCGGAGTATCGTGCCGGCACAAATATTGGAGTAGGCAAAGTAAATACGAAGTGCTGGCGAATCTCCCTTAAACGAGTATTTCGCGAGGATATTAGTACGCCGCGTAGTACTTAGTACTATATACGTGTAGCAGTTTTCTGTTAGTATGAGACAAATGCATTTTCAATGGCAGCGTATTCGAAAGAAGGAACAAACTTATAATGAACACCTTTGTACTAAGCAGCATGATATTTTTGTTGCAATTCCTGCCATCCGTAAATAAGTCTATTGTGCTGAATGGTCGTTTGATAAAAAAAAATTCTTACATTTTTTTTACATTACCTATTTTATTAGGTTATTAGAACCTGTTCTGAGGTAGGTGACAGTGAGTGCATATAAATATAAATCACGTAAAAGCAAAATTCGTTTACATATAAATATGTGCAAATATATATATACGGATTTAAGATTTTTATTTGTGTTCTAAGAAACATTATAAGCATGTGTATGAACCGAGAATTAAAAAAATCAAAAACAATTAAAGTAAATGATAGAATCTTAACAAAAAAAACAATATATATATACACTGCTTAAATATACATAAAATGCATACAACGCAATTTTTGCCAAGTAGAATAATATAAAATATATTAATATTTGTTGCACAATGCTAGATGATACAACAGACATTGACCGTAAAACTCTCTCGATACATATTTTTTTCCAAATAAGATACATTGACAGTAAGAAGAAATTGCATGGCACTAAATCCTACAATTAATAACAATGGATACGATACAAATAAATGTACATTTTACCTCGTAAGAATCCTACAATTATTGATAGTAAATACATTACCTAAAAAAATGCCAATTTTAAAGTAGTGTATAATAATAGTGAAGTTACAAGACTTTTAGTATTATGTTACAATATTTATATAATATTGTGTTATTATGGAAGAGAAATGTATATTTTATGGTCGGTCATTTTATAAAGCGGCTCAAGTGTGTTATGGAATGAGAATTTCGAGTGCTATTTTAGAAGGTCTTCATTTTCCTTGCGGTCCTTGCTCATTATCCATTTAGCCATTTAGTGCAACGATAGAAACTCTCCAACGATGAGGTGTGGCGTCTTGAAATTCGCATAGCTTTGTCTGTCTCTGGAATGTTTAGGTCAATCCTCAGAGCAATAATATACAATAGATAGCGCTGTAGAGAGAGCTGGTGTCAGTTTATACGAGGTTTGCCGGACTTGGCTTGACCTGGGCGTGGCTAGGACTAAGACTAGGGTATTTATACATCTATTCATGGCACATGTCCACATAATGTCCAGAATGAGTTTTTTTTTAACTCCTTGGGATTAATATACCAAATGTATTTTGTATGTTAATATTTTAATATAAAAAATGTTTTTGTTTATTCGTAAAACCACTTTTTCACAGTATTGTTTTAAAAAAAATAACATGTAACCTAATAAACCGTTGAGTTATGTCAATTTATTTCGTATATCATAACGTGTGGGCGGAGTCAACGGACACGCGGGACACGAAGGACATTCAAACAATACTTTAAAGCGATGTGATAATTCTGGAAAATTTGTTGTCTCTTTCTTTCTCATGGTGTACGACGTAAAAATCCGGAGAAAGTGATTTATCCCAAATCTGTATAGGTTAGGTAAAAAGAATTAGCTCTCTCCCCATATATTGTTACTTCAAGGGTCAATCACTGAATTTATTCACACGCTGAAAGGGTTGATGCCAAACATTCTGCAAATGATTTGGACGCAAGATATGGCTTTTAGCGTTTATTTTTTTCTTCAGAGGAATCCAATTTTCTTTTATTTTTTGATGTGGTTTACGCTCACGCCTCATGCCACCATTGTTCCCGTGTGCAGTTAGTCTAGTTAAAAACTCCAAACAAAGTTTATTCCAAGAATTTTTCTTAGGATCAATATTTTAAATGCTCGAAGTCTGTTAAAGAGTCTGTTTTTAGATTTTTCACTTCTGTCTGAGCACTGAAGAGAAAAAGATATGGAAGTGTATTGTGGGCGTGTCCATGTACCTAAAACTCAATTTTTCCTTCTAATATTAAAATTCTTTCATGAACATATAATCAATTTCAGTGGCCTGTCTGAAGGTGAAATGTTAAAAGCCTTGTGTTAACTGTATTTTGTTGACATTATCAATTTAGAGGTATGCAGATACATAATTTGAAAAATAAATGAATCATTATTTATGGTTTTAAAGTTTATTTTGTAGAACTCCATTTTAATTTTTAGGTTTTTTACTTTTATTTAAACAATAATTATTATTATTTTAATTTTTTTTAAAAACAGTTTTTAGTTAAAAGCTCTGCGATGTAATTATTTTTACGCGTGACAGCTGTTTCGCCTTCTGAGGGCATTATCAAACTGTGGAGAAGCCACATACAGACGGACTATTTATATCATGTTTAATGTTATTATTATTTTTATTTTTAACTACCAATGTCCCCATTAGGTTTTTCTGATAAATTGTAATTATTGTTGATGTCATTAACATGGGGAGTTTCCCTACCTAAGGGTATACTATTGTTTGACAAAAGGTCATTAAGGAGGGGCATTGGTGTTTCCTAATTCGTTTTAAGAAACGGGGTTTTTATTTTTATTAATTTGGGGGATAATTATATCTGAATTATTTTTCTTAATTTTCGGTTTGAACACATCTAGTAGTGGTGAATGGATCATATTCTTTTGTTCATTTATTAACTTAAAGTTTGGATCATTTGAATTTATTTATATTATTATTGAATCATTAATTAAACACATTTTCGAAATTCGAAAACATGACGAAATTTATCTGTTCTTAATAGTTATCTACGTATATCATTTCTATAAATAGATCGTCTATCAGTGGCCTCAAAAGGGTTTGACTTAGTATGCCTTCGAAAGGCGAAATGACTGTCATACTTAAAATTTATAACCTTTCATAGTCACATCACAAAATCTTCAGTGCCAAAAAACCACATAGAAAAACATGGTTGTGTAGTGAATTTATTTTACTTATTTATACCGTGATTTTTTTATCCTTGTTGTATTTATAAATAAATAAAATATTCATTGATAATTACAATTGTTATTGTATTACAGTAATTCAAATTACCCATTTTATTGATTGAATTAGTAAAAAAATGCTGATTTAAGTGATTATCATCATCGTTTCCTTCAACTATCTTAGTCAGATTGGAAAATCATTGAATCGGCGTCTCCAGGGGTCCTTGTGCTGCGCTACATCACATGCCTTAGTCCATTGTAGGTCCAGCTTCTTCTCAAACAACCTCTGCTGCTTTCTCTAGATTCATTTGGGGAAACCAACTGGATGTCTTTCCTTTAAAATTACCGCCAGTATTGGTATTCTGAACATTGTGTTTTTTTTAAAGACAAACACGAAAACAATTTGAAGTCTTCATACTTTCACCTCTATATGTTGAAAATGTAGCTCGTGCAATAATGAAGAACATTGCTAGCAGATGATTGGACCAACAACGCCCGAATGGGATCCACCATGCAATTAACTGGTTTACTTTAAAGCAAGTTGATGACATTTGCCAGCCTTTTTGTTATAATTTTTCTTCTGCTGTAGTTTAATTTTGTTGATTTTCCTTATTTATAGTTGTCTTTGAAATGCTGAAGTATTTAATGTTATTAGTGCATAATAAATAGGTCTGAATAATGAGAGAGAGAGAGAGAGAGAGATAAAGAGTTATCATTAAGAATAGTGTCAATATCACCTTGGTGCGCGAGTTTTTTTCACAGTTGTTTTATCACCTCCGTACTTGTGTATTTCTGTCAGAGAATCTTAACAGTTTATGCTTCATATAACCAAGTGGAATAAACACACCTGAAGCGGCATACTGTCTGGAAGTTAGAATATTCCTATCTTTGTTACTCATATATGAGCACGTACCTGAGTTTACCTAACACACAGTGATATTCACGATTATGTACCTGACATACATGCAAAAGTATTGTAAAGTTTAATTTTATTAAGGTCATAAAGCAATTAGATCGTAATTAAATGATAACTTGTAGCAGAGATAGTGATGATACGTACTTACAAGGTTCACATTTTTTTTGCGAAGTCAGTATCAATATCCTGATCAATATTAAGTATCTGTGTAAATATTGTATGTAGTTACCAAAATATTAATTACATTAGGTTGCAACCAAGTTTCGATTTTGGGACTCTTCCTCTATCTGGGAGGGATTTAATAACTAACTAAACTACCGTAACCATTTACTTACAGTCCTTTTTACCGATCTCATATTTCTTCGAAAATTGTTAATATTATTTAAAAAATATATATTTTTACGTTTTTGGTATCCATCTTTACATTTGTAAGCAAAGTTATATCTGAACACAATCCCCAACATATATAGCGTCTAGGATAGAAATATCAATTTTTATGTACGGAGCTTAATGATGTTTTTGCTATATCTAGAATTAATGAATGATCACAATCTAAGTTTTTTTCCTTCTCTGTTTTTTTTTGAGATTTTATAATATTGTTAGAATACTGTTAAGATTGTATATTCGCAAAAACCATTTGACAGAATGTTGAAATCATTAAATAGACAATTTTAACATGGTCTATTAAATGATATCAATTAAATTAACTAGTATGACTTAAGAGAAAACGTTTTTTGCACACGGATTTGGAACATATTTAAGGCAGCGTGAAGATTAGTTTTACAAATGTGAAGCATTTTGTATATTATACATAACATATTGAATACTCATGGGTCCACGTGGAAAAAAGCGAAGTTAACTCCTATAACAATTACACAATAAGCTAATTTATTAGACGTAAAGAAAAGTTTATCGGAAAATTAGGTGTTCAAATTTAGGTTTTGGCAGGGGGCCTTAAATAATTAACCTGCGCCAGACGAGGTCTGGAGCATCTCTGGTCTGGAGCCAATATACATCTGAAATCCCATCGTCCGTCTGAAAGAATGTTTTATCTTAGCGGACGGATTTCGATCTTTAGAACAGACGACAGGTTGGAATTCTGTGTTTGTTCTACTAGTATTTCCATTAAAGGTACATCAAAGAACAGTTGACATTGATTTTTTTCAGTAGGTGCAAGTCAGCATATATGCATGTCGTGTTGTCGTGTAATTTGTTGTGATCCTCATAGCTATGGAACGTTTTGCCGGCTTTTGTGTTTCCTCCCTCCTACAACATGAGTTCCTTAAAGACCGACTCCGTATAACTTTTCTTACTATGAAATAGACCCCTTAGAAGACATCAGAACCTATAAACATCATATTCAAATTATGATAATAACAATAGTTTAAACGTGAATATTTATATTCTCGGTCCGTGGAGTCCGAGTCCACCAGTTCAGTCAAAGCTCTTCTGTCTAGCGGTGTTAATAATTAATTACGCTTAATAACTAAATCCCCGTGAAATATTTTAGAATGGAGATAACGGTGTTGGGAAGAAGCACAATAAGAGTTAATTGTAATATTGTACGGGTTTTAAGTTCAGACGGCGCGGTGTGTATTCACAGAGATAAGGTTCTCTAAACGGTTTGATAATGCTTGAGCAAATTTGCTCACTAAATAAGATTCTTCTTACGTTGTACAGCACACGGAAAACAAGATAGAGTTCATATAAGAGGGGCGAACGCTGTACAAGTCTTTGTTTCTATGTGAAACGAGAAAGACCTAATTAGAAGGAAAAATTGCATGTTTTTCGACGTTCGAGACGCAGACGAATTCATAGACGATCTCATTAAGTCAAAGGAAATTAACAAGTGATAACATAACTTGACAGTGTTGGTGGTTTTCTTGGAAAGAATTAAACATTAAACAATAACGAACCCGAAATTAAAACCAAATTCGACAAACTTTTTATGAGAATGGATATTGATTTGAGATAATTCCTGTGAATCTGTTCTTATTCGAGTGTGGTGTTGTGCTTTTCAAAGTGACTATCATTCGATTCCTTTGCTTATTGAATAATAAGTAACGCAATGGATGAAAATCAATACGACATTATTTCAATGCGAAAGTCAAGTCTAAATATGTATAATAATCTGATGAATAAAAACTTGAACTCCTTAAAATCAAACAATGCTATTTTCATGGAAGTTTACAAAATCAGAAAAATACGTACATTTTTATAAAGCAAAAAATCAAGTATTGCAATATATACGTAATAAAATCCTGTGATAAAATAAAGTGCTCCATATGAATTGTTAATACTTCTGAAGAGGTAATTAAATTGAGACGCATTACTGGGCTCCCACGCAAAGCCAAAGACTTGCATAATAATTCCTGTGGTTTTATTGGCCGATGTTGGCTGACGGAAATACCCCGCCAGAGAGAAGGGTTGTTGGGGTAGATGAAACGCGTACGAGTTGCGCCCTGGTAAAGCCGACGCTATAAAAACTGACGCCGCGACGCTCCGGTCGCAATAAGCTTTTTGCCGCGAACAGAAAAGCTCCGTTCCTCACAAAGGGGTTGCACTCAACTTTCACAAAGTAAATAAGACCACAAATACTTTCTAAAGTTCGGGAGAAGAATGATTAAATATCGAAGTAAATACAGCACTTCGTAAAGTGCAACTTAAACTCCAAGTACATCCATTTGTTCCATCTGACCTGTGCTGAAAACTGAAATATCATTCCAGAGATTGAGCAGGCTTATGTTACGTGTCAAAATGCGTGCTGCTGTCGCGTTCCTCTTGAACATAAATATCGCTCTTTACTTTACGACTGGCCAGGCCGTTTATCAGGTGAGTTTATTGAATTTACATTACATACCCAACAGCTTGCGGCAATTTTATTTAATTTCCCAAACGTATCAATAAGATAACGGTGTGGATTCACATAGAGCAACTTATCTCTACGCCTTTACGTTGTATTTAAAGATATACTCTAGTATTCATTATTGTTATCTTCACGTGAAAACATAATAATAATAAACATTCTCGTGAGTTCCATCTCACTCTTTATGACAGATTTTTGGCTCACGTGAAATTTTTTTATTAAAAGAATGATCGTAGTATATTTTAATAACGGGTTAGTAAATTATTATGGACTTTATAAAATATTATACAGTTGTGTAAATGAAAACTTATTTTAGAACTATTATAACCAGAAAGAGCTCGTGAGTAAGATATGTTACAGTTTATTAATATTTAAAAATAACAATGTTTAGCAACGATTTTTATCTCTTTACAACGATAATTTTAATATTAGAAAAAAAAATATTGTATTAACATTTTCGTTTGAATTTTTTCAATTTCTCATGTTGTACACTGAAAATTGAGCTGATTTTGCATTGTAACCTAAAAAAATCAGTTTAGATTTTTTACTGTTTTAATAATGCGATTACGTCTATTTAGCTTGTACACTTAAAATTAAGATTAAAAACAAATTATTTATAGAACACTTAATAAATATAGCACATAGAATAACCAACAAAAAAAAACATGTAAAATATGATTTATTATCAATGGCTGAATTCATAAATCTAACGTTTGAATTGAAATTAATATCAATAATAATTTACGGCCTTTGTGGCATGATGGTTTAGGAATTTCACTTCACCGGTTTGTTCGTGCCATAGCTTCAAAAATACATACATCCTTTAACAAATTTAATTAATAACTAAAGTCTCGTATTGTAATATCTATTTTGAAGTTTATATTTTCAACGATCGGAAAGATCGTAGATGTACACTTAAAACTCCCATAATCGACTTTACATATATTTTTTAGATGTCATATTATTTGAACATCCTTCAAATACGAAAACCTTTCCTTCTTCTAAAATTATCGTACCTATTGCAATGTGTTTTTTACTACCAATTTATGGAGGGTAAAATGAGGTGTCTGGTTCGACCCATGTATTATTACTTTTATGATGTGTGGTTTTATCAAATACTTTGTGATTTTATTTTACGATAAAATTTAAAGACCGTGAAAAGCCAAAAAGGCACTCTAAAGAAATTCAATATTCCATCGATAAATCATTTTGATATTTGTAAATGACATCATTGACTTATATTTTCAGTAAATGCGGAAAATGAATAATGTTGCCATGTATTGAAATATTGAGTGTGTTTTCAGCTCAGTGCTTTATTTAATATTAAACCGCGACAAAGGTTAAATGAATATTCACATTAATTGTGATGAAACAATCATAAACCACAATACCTTATTGTTAATCAAATATGCGTTTGGTTCATGAATTGCCAAGAAAGGTTTACGGGCAAATTGAACAAACATAAATTGAATATAACCAGAACAATAGTAATTTTATAAATGAATATTTATATTTTTGAGTAGTTGATAGCCAGTTAGGTACATATGAGGAAGAATTAGCGTATTTCAAGCAAAATATCGACCAAAGTTATTGTTCGCACCATTATTATTAAATGAAAAAACTTATCAAAATTACTTTGTTTACGATTGACACCTAAATTTCTGTTTTAAAAAATATATATTTTACACAAAGAAATCCGCTGTTTGGAGGTTAAGAAACCTCAAGCTAATTATGAAATTAACCATATCGAAGGAACTGTAAACTAACTTCTCAGTCAATCTCTTGAATAGCCGCTTTTGTAATGCTACCAGTTTGATGTCGTTCTCCTCGCAAGTGACGCAAATGGTTCTAGCGGCCACTGAAACTTAGCCAATAATTAAAAAAAAAAACTTTCTGAGAAAATGTAAAATTCAAAAACGAATTTGATGAAACAATAATATGGTGTTATAATGAGAATATCGACTAACGATACATAATATGTTGAAAAAATCCAAAGTATTGCAGTCTTAGAAAATTAAACGTTACGGTTTAGTGAATAAAAAAGCCAGGTTTTTATATCATTAATTTAAACATAGAAATGTTGGATGCGAGGCAATCTCTGATCTATTTAAAACCATAAATAAATTCCTTCCAAATTAAATTATGTTCCAATAATAAGAAATTTCAAAAATTTTGACAAGAGAAAACCTACATAAACCAATAATGTTTTTGTTGGAAGCTATTCTAAACGGATACACAATTTTAACACATGTCACTGAGCGAGATAACGCTAATGTTTTATTCGTAGTGTTTAAGCTTTAAAATCATTAGAAAACATTTTTTTTCCCTATACGACAATATGATATTTCCTACTGAGAAGTTAAAGTGAACAAATATTTTTAAATTGAGAATTCGCAACAACAAGAAAATAATTCCCCACAATGCTACCCTTCCCAACGTATCTACTCAAATTAATATCAGTCTTTTTTTTTTTTTTTTTTTTTTTTCGTACGAAGCAATCACATGGTGGTTGGACATTATATTAAATAAAAGAATACTTTGTTTTAAAACCACAGAATTTATTATGATGAAGGCCAACCGGTTTCGCTTGGATCAAGCTTCGTCAGGGCACATATAATAACTTATTATAATAAGTTATTATATGTGCCCTGACGAAGCTTGATCCAAGCGAAACCGTTTGGCCTTCATCATAATAAATTCTGTGGTTTTAAAACAAAGTATTATTTTATTTAATATAATATCAGTCTGTTGAAATTGCAGCTTATTTAGACAATTTACAATCTGAACTTTGTAAAAATAAATCATCGTTAGCAAAACATAGGAAAGACAGGATAAGAAAACAAAACGAATATCCTTTAAAATTATAAAATAAATATTAAAGTAGGCAGAAAAATGGAGGAAAGAAGGTGATTAATATTTTGACTTTAGAAAACAGATTTTATAATAAATACGTGCGGTAAAACCGTCTAGAGCGTCAGTGAGACTATGACATCCCAAAATGTGGTATGTTGTGAGGCTGAAGGTAGTGGGGAGGGAAAGGAGATGGGGAAGAGGAAATTTGGGAATTACCTGGCTATTCAGATCTGGTCACCAAATAAGGATAAAGCCATTCTAAGCAAAGTTTAGATTATGAATAGTGGTCTTTCATCAGGTCAATACTATATCTGTATCTACCACTCTGGAAGGTGTAGAAAACATACAATAACGAATCGTTTTACGTTGATTAGATTTGAAAAAAACACATGTAAATTAAATTAAATGCGTTTGCTCACGCCGGAATTTGAACCCTCGACTTTCAGATTCGTATTTGACACTTCTAAATACACGACCACGGAGGTCGTGGTTATTATTTTTTCAATGTTTTCACTGTGAAAATATACTATGTATAATTTTATATCAATTCAAATGTGTGATGACACATATTAATTAAATAAAAGTTATTTGCACATGTCCTACCACTGAGTTAAGCTAGTTAGACACAGTTGGTTTCTTACTACTTGATCATGGAGGCCGTCGAATAGATATTATTTTCTTCTAAAAAATAAGATAATTCAACACCTCCAAAAACGTGGAATCAACTTAAGGAATATTACTACTAGTACACCCATGCTTAGAGCGCAAACGTGTATTCCCACTAAAAGCTATATCAATGAAAGGGTGGCCACAAAAATAGTCTCGTAAAAAGGCATCTTAGGGGTTTCCTCGCAACGCAGAGAAACTAATATGTACCCGTAGACTAAAAGCAAGACAAATGTAGCTGATATTGCTGTCAGAATGCCCACACTCAAGTTGGTAAGGATGCGAGAATGTGGAAAGACGGATAACACCTGAAATTCAAGTATCGTGCAATAACGTGGTTAGGGAAAATAAACAAAGATCACTCACAATCAAGTTGCCCTAGTAATTTTACGTGGGATGCGCTCGGAATATCCAGAGCTAGAGACATGCCAGAAAGACTTATGTTTTCTGCTAAAAAAAAATCGCAGATTCAAGAAAAATACGAATATTAAATGAAACAAGTAACTAACTAACCATCAAGCCGCTCCTTCAGGGGTAGGCAGAGAGGACGGACCGCCATACAACTCTGTCTTGGCACACACGCCGTGCTTCATTCACATTCATACAGCGTCTAATACACACTCTTCTGTTATTTTGACTCTTCTTCCTTTTACTTTTGCAGCATATATTATTTTAACACTACTTTCTTCGTTTATTCACTCTACATGCCCAAACCATCTTTGCGTCCCTTTCTTGATCCTATTCATTACGCTTACATCAACCTTGCATTCTTTTAGGATATCCACATTTTATCACATTATCCACAACAAGTATACACAAAATCAGTTTGTATTCACAACGAGTCTACAATATGTCTCTGAGAGGAAAAGTTTTATTTTTAATCTAAAAGAGATCTCTAAAGTTTCCGCTTCCTGTAGTGAAATGAAAATATTTTCAAGCGCCGCATCGTGGAAAATGCATTACAAGTAGATCTTAGAAGGACCACAATAATCGTGTTTAGATGTTAGTTTTAGATGTTTTATTTTTGACGAGTAAAAAATAAAGCACTAAATTTCACTCTCTAAAAAACTTAGTCGAAAATTTAATTTGATGCATATCATCAGAACTTAAATATTATATCAGTCACTGAAAATACCAGCGACTTCCGTTTCGGAGCACTAAACACTTAAATCTGAGCCTGAGTTTTAAACCCGGCTCAATATATAAAAACATGTTTTAAAATTGAGCTTCGTTCCAAAGTGAAAGCTTTCCCCAGGATCACTTGGAAGAGACCAACGTTCGGAATCGAAACTTTGCTTTAAAAAGGTACAGCTTTATTTATTATTAAGATCTTAATAGTCAGAACCCTTTTAAGTTTCCTCTTTCATCTCTTACCCACTTCTTTCCGCATTACAAAACTTCCCAAAATGGAAATATAATAGTTGTACTTTACAAGCTGTTTTTAACGATATTTTACAATCATATTCAGTTAGGGTCAATGATACATATGTCAAAGAGTTTGAAGGTATTTTCCACATTAATAAACTCAAGCTAAGTGCAGTTGCTAGACGGCAATAAATAGTCCATTCTCTCTATTAAAAGTTTTACATTTTACAGGCACTTAAATATCACAATGAAAGGCTTTGTGCTTTGATTTGATGCTAGCTTTTACAGCTTATTGTGTTTTATAAAACCAAATGTCTGTTGAGAAATGACGGTGGATTAATGAACAAATAAAAAATGTTTTACTTGCACATAAATGTTTTAAAAATAACGTTCATAAATATAAAAAAAAAGTTATTTTCTGCGACCTTCAAAGAGTTATTTTTTACATTTAAATCTAATAACAATAGTACTGCAATTAATTTATTATCTAAATAAAATTATTAATGTTCACCACATTGACTTTTAGAATCGCGCAATTTCTCAAACTTCGATTATCTGTTCGATTAACTTAACAATTATCCAAAAAATAGTTTTACACTGTCCAAATAAATATTTCTGGTTTCAAAGTCACCAATAAAGTGCTTAACGCAATTCCTGTTTTCTCAGATCGGAAAATTCAGTTTTTTTACACCCGACGGCTACACTGGGTATCTAGAACAAATAGTTTAAATAATGCTACCATGGTCCTTAACGTGAATACTCTACTTCTGGGCAAACAATATATACATGTTTCTGTATTAAATGAAAAACGTAATTTTTGATATAGTTGTTAGTTTATTATTAATTCCTATAAAATACAAGGAACACAGTTTCGGGAAATATTTAATAAACAATTATAAGTGCGCAAATAAATAAATTTCACTGGTATTTCGTGTTAACAAAAATTGCATTTCTTTAATTACCTTCTTAACAATAAACAAAAATGTGCCTTTAAACGAATCACTGCAATCTTGCCTACCTTACATTATTTTCCAAGAACATAACATCAAATTTAGGCACAACCGTGCCTTTGTCAAAGCAGATAAAAACTCAAAGCAAAACAAAATAATAGTTTACAAATATCTGACTTCTTATGCCGAAACTAGTTTGTGGGGTTTGATAAAATTTACTGATTCGTCTACCGAATCGATCTTTCATAAATGTGTTTAAAATATATAGTTTAATTTTCATCACTGTCATCGTTTAATTAATAGCGATTAAATAAATCTAAGCAGCAAGTACAGTTGCACCACTAGTAGTAATTTAAAACTTTTCACAGTTGGTACCTAGTCTAAAGAAGTTATTATTAACTGTCACAGAATTGTGTGATTCCGCATGACAAAAGATGGAACACAAACTTCAACGAGGTGCAAAAGATCTTGAAAGTTTCGGAAGAGGAAAGAAGTTTTTACTAAAACAAACAGAACTTCTGAGTTTACTTTTTTCTTTCTGACTACTTGTACTTTTCTAACGAATTCGAATAAATTTATCTGCGTTTTATGGAAGTTCTTGACTAGTTTTGAATGTGTAATGAGTTGAAAAGGAGTATTATTTTTTTAGTCTGTACATATAATAGTTACTTACCCACTTTCCTTTCGTGGAAAACGTTTTAAAGTTTCAATCTCTTTATGTAAGTAAGTACATGTAATTTAATAAAGTACATTTTTTAATAGAGTGAATTTATTTGATAAAAAAAATTGTAATAAGGGCTACTAGCAAGTTAACAAGCCGTCGAATAAATTTGGGCTCACTGATGAAAGTTGAAAGGAAAAACGCTAATTAACAAAACCTAGTTAGTCGTCATCGCCATTTTAGAATTATGCCTTCGACATACAATTTAAATGATAAATGAAATGCAAATAATAATAAAGCAACATGTGTAAACCCGTAGAAGAAAAGAGATTTCATAATAAAATTGACAATTATTTATTTAACTTGTGAAATATTATTTTTTACATAGTCCCTATAATGAAGATGATATACGAGCTGAAAGTATTTTCATTGACATATCAATTCAACATCGTAAAACCTGTGCAAATATTGGAAAGTTTTTTGTGCTTTATACTGAAGATACTGATTTATTTGTTATTTTTGCTTTCGAAAGTAAAATATCGGAAGAGGAATAGAACATTTCTTTGTTTATTTATCTTACCCAAAATGTGTTATTTATTTAAGTGTACTAAGTAAAAGGACAGTTTTTGGTTTCGATTTTTGGTAGATTATTGGAGGAAAAACGCGGTTTAGGAAGATAAGTGTAGAAAGAGAGTGTTAGAGTTTATGGACAGAAAGAGGTTTTAGAGTTATTATGTAAATGTTATGTATTGTAGGAATATTAAACGGGGATAATTGAAAGCAGAGAAAATTTAAATAAGATTTAAGTTATTAAGAATTCACGCTTTATCGTAGGATTAATTATTGAATCAATATTAATAGTATTAAAAAAATATGAAACGCAAGAAGAAAAAAAAAATAGGTTGCGATCGAGGCTCTACTATTCTATCTGGTCGAAAAATATATTTTTTCCTTTATGCGTCTTCTCCCGTTTCACATTCTATGAGTATTGTTGATGTTTTTTCAATAAAATGTTGATTTGTATTCAAATATTAAATATGGACTTTGTAATTGGTCAAAGGTTTTCCTTAAATAATAAAAAAATAAAATATTCATGACACCATCTATGTGTGCAATTGTCTTCGTGTAGAGCGTTGCGCACTAATATACAGAAAGGTGTCAATATTAAAAACTCTTCATAATTTTCAAGAAACATAAGATTAGTAAATGACAGATTTCAAAAAGGTTTTGTTGGCAAAGTTGGAAAAAGTCTCGAGTGCAACCGAATTTTTATTTTCTGTTTTTTCTTCCGTTTCATTCTTTAAACAATATTAATCCTGTTTCAATTAATTAAAAATGTTTTAGTAGATCTTTATAAGGGGTAAAAACTGTGTTTATACAAGGTTCATACACATTTTTTTGGTTCGTTTTCGTTTCTTAATCATAATAAAAAAAAAAAAATCAAAACAGTATGATTGGGATAATTCGTTTCAATGCTTTTTTTTGCTTGCTTTTTAATGCTTTCGGTCCGTTGTGCTAACAGGACTACAAAAATCCGTAAGATTTTCTGATTACAATATTACGTTTTAGAAAAGTATCGAATAATAATAATGATGTTTGGATCATTTGTACAGCGCCGTTTTTGTGAAGAATCACCTCAAGGGAGCTGTGATTCAAATCGACACGGTTCAAAAAGCGTAAGGTAAAAATAAAACCTTGCCACGTGGAAATTAATTCGGTTCGTAAATCATGTATACTCATTATTCTTCAAGCAATGGCACATGTGCCCTTAAATGCTAAGAGCTAAGCTCTTTGTTTTCTTCGCTTAATCAAATGGTGCTTTGTGATATTTTTAAATGGTGAAACAACAATGTTACCTATTTCACGAATAATGGTAGAAGAAAATCATAAATCAAGTACCTATTTGGAGTGCACAGTCTTGGGAAGAATCACTGAGAAACAAAACGTTTATTTTCATTTATTGATTTTATCTAGAGGAACGTAAACAAAGGCGGCGTTTACTCTGAGATTTATCCAGATTAATTTTTGGTCCATTATATATTTTAATTCCTTTTAACAACCATGTAATATATGCTAAAAATGCCATATTTGTGTCTATTATATAACACACATATCTGTACTCTAAGATGTAATTCAAGACAGGTAACACAATATAATGTATTATGTTAAACTATTTGTTACCTATGAAAAATCACGGGATTTAAGATGAGTTAGGTTAAGTTGTTTTAAACTTTCGTAATGTTTAAAATCGCCACAAATGTGACGATGAAGAAAAATCATATCTTTCAATTTATAACCTGAAGCCATCGTGATATTGAAAATGTTTTTTTTTAATAATAAATTGTTAGATGTTACTAAATGAAACGATTTTTTTTGAAGATTTAAAATATTAATTAAAAATAAAAATAATAAAACTTTGTAGGTGAAGATTATTTTCTAAATTTTAAGGCACAATATACTTTAAATAAAATATAAATACTTTCATTTGTGAGTACGTAAGTGCAAATTTAAACTTTTAATTTTTTTTTCTGATTATATTTTTGGATTATCAAATAAATAAAAAAACCTCATTAAAATCCCTACCTACCTAATAAAGTAGATATAATTATAATTTGAAATTGGTGGATTAAAGCAACTATATTTTTTTTCTTGGCAGTTCAAGGTACATCCCGCGATGTTACACGGGACATTAAAAAAAATTAATTAAACCTATTTTTTTTATTTTTCATTATTATATTATACAGTTTAACGTTTTTCGTGAGAAAGGCACTCTAAATTTTCGTTCATTTAATAATATCTGGCATTTTATCTAATTCAGCTAGGAAAGTTCTTCTTTCAGGTGAAGATTTGATTAAAAATATCATACTCATACAAAAAAATATTCACTAACGTAGATTTCATTTCTGATTGCAAAAAGGTAAATGTAATTAAATTAAAATACCAGCAGGACTCTCGTGAAAAATAATTTGACACTCGTTTTTAATTCGGTGTTTTTGTAATCAACTTTTATGACAGGAATACGCATAAAAACATTTTTTAAATGTGGTCCTGTCGCTGAGAGCTGTGTTCAAAGTTTTCTTTTTGTGACACGCGTTGTTCATGTCAGAGTTTATAACAACTGTCTTATCAGTGGTATGCGCTTATAAAATCTTAAAGGATATAGAAATAATGTTGAGTGGTACTACATTGATTTAATAAAAACAGATTGTTTATGCACTCAGTAGCTGCATGACACGTTTTTGTAAAATCCTTTTTTTTTTTGGCTTTTTTTAAAGATATGCGAAATTCATTCCATTGTTTAAAAAAAAACTGTTTTGTATTATGTCAACAGTGTTGATCGTTTTATGAAATGCATATTTCGGTGAAATCATCAAAAAATCAAAAATAGTGTTAACTTATTGTTGCCATCAGGCATAAAACATCAAACATTTTCTTTAGCGGATCGAAAAATTATCGTTGTCGAAAAAAATTTTTTTTTATTCACAGCCAGCGACACATTATGTAACAACTACATTTATATGTAATAACAATTATTTTCAAATATTTAATGTTAACATCAAGGTAGAGAATTAAACCTTTAAACATTTTTTTGTGAAATAGTTTAGTAGTTTAGTTTATTCGATCATCTCATATTAAAATTCAAGAAGAGGGTTTTCAAGAATTATTATTGTAATTTTAACACACAATGGCACTTTATAAATTTTCCAAGTACTATTAAAATTAACTGCGTTTTTATGGAATTCACTCTTCTATGCTAAATTTTAATCAAGTAATTCTAATTAAGTTCAAATGGAAACTTTAGCTTCAGGGATATTTAACGAGATAATAACGTAAATAGGTAATTTTGTGAAACAGAACTTTTGGCACGGTTTTGTATCTCTCCCATTTAATATTTTACGACAGTTAAGTGTTGACATTCAAGTTGGATCATTGCAAAAGTTATAGAAAGGTATCTTTTTTTTATGTTTCCACTAGTGGCAAATATTTATCATTGACCCGGAAGCGAGTCTCTGTTGAGTTATCAATTAGAGACATACTGGTTCGTGATTTTTTTTAATAAATATTATATCTACGGTCAATATATGTACCTACTTTGTCGCGATATACATACACGTCTGTATTCAGTGAGCGAGAAGCGGAGTAAAAGGAAAATAAAGTGTACACTGTGATCCGTAGTTAGTGCAAGAAAATGCTTTTGCCGATGTCAAAGTTATTTGGCATGTAAATATAAAAATCTAGAAAGCATAATTTATATTGATTAAAAGTGGACACAATTGATGATTATTGGTTTTTTAATTAAATATATTTTTGCACTCCCTTCGATTTAAACTCAATTCTTCCGGACTTAATTTTTTCTTCTCTTGGAAAAAACACATTTTTATATTAATTTAATGGCAATATTTTTTTTAATGTTCTTCATAATCAACTATATGAAATATATCTTTGGCAGTGTTATACCCTGTTTAATTGACATCCTAAAAATAGGCAGTAATTGAGAAAACAGATTATAATTTGAAGAATAAGCTTTTCTTTGATTTGCTCAGTATTTAGTAGGTTTTAAACGTTGATTCGCATTAGCATTTGGTCGACTTTGTCAGCTATTCGCAAAGTTTAATTTGTATGAGTTAGGATGTAATTTTCTGAAGGTTCTTCGGTTTTAATAGCAATAAATCAAATTAAGTCATCACTTACGAGCCATTTATTTTTTAGTCAACTACACGTAATTAAAGAGGATAGGTCTGACATCTGGAACCTTCAAGTTTAGACTTACGGAGTTAAATACTTCGTTTGTGTGAAACCACTATTTAATTAACTTTTTCTCTCACAAGCATCGTTTTTTTAAGAAATCAAATGTAATGAGTTTATATTATATTGATAGGTCTTCGACGTAAATTTAAGTCAAACGAATTTTTTGTTCCTTAAAACTTGATTTAAGTCGTCCTAAATATATTTGTGTTTATTTTTAATAAGCCAATGTAAAAACAGAATGACAGACACTGTGAAGTTCTCGTTTTACGTCTTTTAAGCCGTGATCACGTATTCAAAAGTAACGTTCAACGTAATAGCTTCATTTTACTTGTTTATTTTCTAACTGATTGGTTTCAACCTGCTACTGCCACTTTACAAACAGGTTCATTAAACTTACGAACGTCTATAAAGGTGCAGCACTCAAAATTACACACTTTATAGAATTTTAGTACTACCAATAGTATACATGATTTTTCTGTTTATTCTATACGATCAGTTTGAAAAATGTTTAAGGCCACTTTATTGGATACATATATACATAAACCAATCGGTTTCGGCTCTACCTGAACCTTCTTCAGGGCTGAAAAAATATGTATTTTTCATATTTGTTAATACATATTTGTTCAGCCCTGAAGAAGGTTCAGGTAGAGCCGAAACCGGTTGGTTTATGTATATATGTATCCAATAAAGTGGTGTCAAAACTAAGTTACTTTTATTTAAAATTTAATTATGTCTTTCCACAAAGTGAGTGCTTCATGTCAAAGTTTAAATGTTTAAGGTTTCTAGTGAACATAAATCTTAAACTGTACATAGCCTATTAAAAAAAATGTGAATTTTGAATTTTCGCGGGCTGTGCACATTCGACTATCGATTTTTTTTTGTTATGTTGGTACACATATGTTTATCATATGTCAGCATTATCAGCCATTTTGGATTAGTGGTTTGTTTTTGACAACTGGGAAGGTTAGTCCCGTTTTTGTTTGTTCTTCGATTTCTTACTTTTGAAAAAAATGGATCAAAGAATAAAATCCATGATTTGTTTTTCCACAACTCCAGGACGCTCATCGTCTTTTGTAAAGCGCTTGTACCACTTATAAACACTTTTTTGAGACAACTTAGACTCGCCGAATGCCACAGTCAACATTTTAAGTGCGTTGGAGCACTTTATTCGATTTTTAACGCAAAATTTAATACATATTCTTGAATCCATTTTTTTCAAAAGTAAAAAAAATCGAAGGACACACAAAAACGTGACTAACCTTTCCAGTTGTCAAAAACAAACCACTTATCCAAAATGGCTGATAATGCTAACATATGATAAAAATATGTGTACCAACATAACAAAAAAAAAAATCGATAATCGAATGTACACAGCCCGCGAAAATTCGAAATTCACCTTTTCTTTTGAAAAGGCCTCTTATTCTTAATCTATATGAAATACATACTGTTTTTAGGAAAAACGTTTGAAATGACTTCTTTAATTTTCATACTGCACCTGTTGCAGACATTTTAAACAGATAAACTTGGTTAAAAAACACTTTTATTTTCAATATTTTGTCGACCGGTTTCGAAAGCACCCTTCCGTCTTAAGGACAATATTAAAATCCTATGTATTTCGTGGAATTTAAAAGAAAACAGTTAAAAAATGAATTCACTGGAAGCGTTCAACATTTCCTAACTATCCGTCTATAATTAACACATTTGTGGTATTGCTTGTATCAAAATCATAAAAAAAGAACGTAAAGCGCCATTTTTGAGTGCTGATGCTTAATTATTACTTCTGGGGCAGGTATAAAAAACTTTGAGGAATATTCTGTTATTTTTTAGCAGATTTGAATTATGATTTTACGTACCTACTTAATGTAATATGTATTTTTTTATATCGTCGCCGGAGAGGCAAAAATCTGGAGCGCCATTTCGGGAAGTTTTCACCACAGAAATTTAAAGTTTATTTTTGTTTTTAATAAATTCGTAAGTCTTCAGTACCTGATTGGACTTTTGTGGCCCTTCAGCAATCTAAAATATATTTACAATTTGGGAGAAGGCTTGACTTCAGCAACACAAGTTTGGAACCTTTTTAGCTTTTTGTCGCTTCAGGTAACTCAATGAGATCATTGAGTTACTTTATTTAACTTATTTTATAATTCAACCAGGTACTAAAGACTTATGAATTGTATTGTAAAAGAAAAAAAAATTTAAAGTGCTCTGGTGTAAACTTCCCAAAATGGTGCTTCAGCCCTTTTGCCTTTTTGGTGACGATATGCCCAAATGCCGCCAACGTCAGAGTAGATTATTCTATATTCGCTATACTATGCATGTACTCGTATGCTGTGAGCTGTGCGCGCGTTCAAGCGGCTAGTTTGTGTTAGTACATTTGTTAGTACCTAGGCTGTTATTTTATATAAATAGCAATTAGTGACATCTGTTGGTGCCTATTTTTACTATCAATTAATCCCCTGTTTTTCCTTGTGCCTACCCTGTGCACGCCACTACTTATCGACATACATGATGGCATTGTTTGTGCATATTTTGCCATTTTGATAGTGTAGTAATCCGATGTCTACTGACAATATTTAACGATGGAATGGAGGATTCTATGCAGTTAAAATAATTGTCAATTAATATGTCTCACATGGTCTTAAATAATGACAATAATCAAATAAAATGTAACACAAACATTCGTATATATAAAATAATAAATATGATAACACATGATACCTTTTAATCAAATAAAAGGTATAGTGATTTAATAAAACAAATTTATAACTTTATTCCACTTTTTTATTTTTTGACTGGACTGGTTTCAGTCTATAACGGCCATCTTTAGATTAGTACAGGTTTTTTTATTCGATGGCTTATATACTATTTTTGGGATATCAGGGGTGGTAAACCATAATTTTACTTTAATTATATTTATTAGTATTGCTGCATGATTTTACTAGTTACAAGTTACTTTTAGTTTACTATTTTATATATCTATCTGGTATGAATTTTTATTTAAGATGGGTTACAGTTGTATTTCTCTAAATATGATTTTACGATGTATTTATATAATGCAAGGTTGTGGAATACTGATTATTAATGAGTTTATTTTAGGTTTTCCCATCTTAATTGTAATGTCTAGATTTTCCATAAAATTTCCTAATTATTGGGTTACTCTCAGTATTACATGATTATATTTATTTTGCACTTTTGCAGTAGATTACTTTTATTATTATCATTTATTTGGTAAATAATTTCTCGCGAGAATTTATAAATAATAATAATAGACAGATACTTTTACATTCTTCGCAATAACAAGTTTATATTACAGTTAATAATATATCTGATTCATTAAAACAATACCATTTCTTTATCACAATCCGCCACCAATATCGTATTTCAATACTCGCCTTGTTAACAAAAATTGCTTGGAAAGGAATAATTTTAGTTCGACGTGGACAGCTATAATTCCTAGAAGTAATATGATTTATTTTGAAAATAATTCAAATTTAAGCTGAATATCGTTTCCTATTGTAAAAAATCTTTTCGCTTTCTACTAAAGTGAATCAAAGATTATTGGTCTTTAATATTAACAAATTTATCTAATTGTCAATTACTCGGCGAAATAAAATCTATACTACTAGAAGACAAAGCAAATACAAAGTGGTGATTTAGAAGTTGTGTACACAATATGAAGCCTTGTATACGAGTTTGTTATATATCTACACAAAAGTATTGCCTTGTTTGGTGCAAAAAGTTTGGTTTACTATTTGGTTGTAACATGAATGTTTTGTCGTTCTTATCCTCAGATATTACTTTAAAATAAAGCGGTGCCTCGCAAAACAGATTAAATTATGTATCATGTTTTAACGCATTTACGTGAAATAGGCATGCATAAAAATTAACGCAATTGCCACTGCGATTTCAAGTGAGAGCAGTTCATTTTCGTTTTGCTTCCAAGAAAATTGTAATATTTAACCGTTAATTAACTATTATCTCTGCCTAAGAAGGGTGTGATTAGTGCTGGGACGGATTTCATCTTCATTTTTATTCAAATACCGCACAGTAGTCCTAACAGTCCCAAGTTACTGGAAATATGGGATCCCAAATAGGGGTATTTTGTGAGAATGAAGAGAGTGGGGACGAAAAGGTAATGGAGGTACTTGATTATTCAGATCTGGTCACCAAACACGGCTAAAGACATTTCAAGCAACGTTTCGATTCTGAATGGTGGTCTTTAACCAAGGTAATACTGAACGTATCTAACGTTATAGAAATAAATCAATTATAATAAAATTTAGACATTTTTTGTAGCGCTGTTTTTTTTTGAAAAATTACCTGAAGGGCGCTGTACTAAATTTTACTAAAAAAATCCATTCTGTTAATGCCTGTGAATTACTAGAGTAAGAGTGTATTTTTTTTATTATTTTTATGATCATTCTCAGTGACATAAAAAATAATGTTTACTAGAAGAGTGAAAGCTGTACTAAAAGTTGATGAAATAAATTATCATAAGTTTTTTTAAAAATTAACTATAGAAAAAAAAATACTAAATTTGAAAAAAATAAACATAACAGAAACGCAAAGAGCATAGATTTTATTAGTAAATAATAAAAATTGATCAAACTTTTATCTAGAATAGAAACTGAAAATGAAATCATAAGACCTTCAAGAAAATAGGGTTATTGTTAAACATACCGAAATAAAAACATCATAGCTGGAAAAAAAACAACAGTACCCAGTAATAAGACTAAGTATTTTTTAAACTTTCAAATTAATTATCGTGTAAAAATAATAATAATTCTAATTTGAATAAAAAAAATGCTTGTAAATTACCTATTTATCGTATTCACATGTAAATTTATTAGGATAACGTATTGATAATAATAATAACATTTTATTTTCGCGGAACAGAGCGGTGGGTGTAATACGTTGTCATAATAATGCATATGAGTTAATAATGAAAACAATAAAAAAGATAACTTAAAAAAATATATTAAGAAAAATAACATAAAATGATAATAATAATTTAAGAGCAAATGTAAATTCATAAAAATAATAATAATGCAAAAGAGAAAAAAACATAAAATTACTTTACGGCGGATTGAGGGAAAATCTCCACCTATGATGTAGGATATGTGTATTAAATACAATTAATTATACCTACCTTTGCCCCTTATTTTTATTGAAAATCACAGTTAAAGAATTCAAATAAAATAATCTTTAATAGCACTATCGGACGTGATACTGGATTTAAGTATCTAATCTTGCAAAAATAGCGCCGTGGCGTGAATTTTATGCCTTGTGGCAGATGATCACTCACTGGGAATTTAATTGGTATTAAATCGATAAATGATTATTTATTTTGGACCAAAAATCGCCTTAAATGTCAGTTGCGTTGTTTTGCGAAACTCACCCAATGAGAAATAAAAGTAAAAATGCTCTAAAATGTAAATAATAATATATATTTTCAAATTAATGGTGTAAACAACGAATTTTATTCATATGTAACCAGCAGTAATAATATTTATCTCTAAGGTTTTATGTTATTATTATTAATATCGTTAAATTGAATAATATTTAGCATTTTTCCAACACTCAACAGTAGAATTACTCAAATAATTTGTCATACCACGTCTTTCCTAGTGGCTTCTTCATCATCCCTTTTTTAAGTTATATACCTATTCTGTTTGCCTTAATTTTTCCGTCTACCGACCTCTGTGTCTAAATAAAAAAAAATCGTAACCTTATTAATTAATATTTTTGTGCAAACAATGACTTTGTGGTTTATAATTCACTTTGAATAAGACCACGGAATTTATTAAAATATATATGACTGACCGGTTTCGTTCAGCCTAAGTTTCATCGGTCAGTTTAAAAGAAATAAAAAAATCGGTGGTTTAGTTTATACAAAGTTATTGTTTCACTTGTTAATTTAGCTTACATTAAGGGTAGTGCAAGGGTGCACTCTTTCTGAAATCTCTTCTTTCATAATTCGGTTATACATAGTTTTACTACACATGCGCCTTAGGATGACTCGTAATGCTTCGTTGAGAATTTCGTCCTCTACCAGTATCCATGTCTAACTGATATACATTAGGTTTGGTATCAGAACCCCGTTATAGACTGCCAACTTCTGTTACGTCAACAATTTTTATTAGAAACTTTTGCATTTAGTCCTCGATTGATTGAATTTACCTTATTAACCCTTCTCTAAATACCTTGACTGCTCGTGAACACACAAAGTGAAGTACACAAATCAACCCACGTGATAAATAAAAAAAATGAGAATTTAACAAAGTGCTCCAATGATCATTGATAAGATAAAATTAAATCAGCCATTGAGCAGGGTCTTTTTGGAAAAAACAGTTTTTTAGAACTCGATTTTTAAACATTGACACTATCCTCGGAAGATTAAATAACTGTCACGCATAAAAATAGTAATACCGAATAAAATAGATTGATTTTAATAATAAAAAGTTACTAATATTTGTTTTCTTATCTTACCTCCTTATTAAGTGATAAATTATACGGAACATAACGTATATTCTTATCACGTATCTTCTCTTATTAGTACTAAATGATTTATGCAAGAAGGAAATATGATCGTTAGAAGGGGTAATACATACGACACCCTCAGGACGTAATTTGTTAGTTGAGCACGGCATATTTGCAAAATCCTTATTCAGTTTTTCATTAAGAATTCGAGATACTTGTGGATGAATCAGTAATTTGAACGATTTAGTTATTGTAGCCAATACCTGACAACCCTATTTTCACAGTAAATATGTATGTATTTTTTTTACCTTTAAAAAATAATTATAACATTACGTCGTGTGCAATTTTATGACAGAAAAAAAAACTCCGAATAAAAACAACGTTATAAACGTTAAATATTTGCTTTAAACTACAGATTTCAGCCAAATTTTATGAGAATTTCATAATTCACGCCAGAGCTTCCCGTTCAAAAGTTTTCGCTGCTTCGGCATAGAGATTTTTCATTTCCACCCGGCTGTAAAAGTGAAAATTGGATACTGATTGCTGACAACACTTAGCTTTTCCGTTTCCTTTATTCTAAAACAGGATGTTCAAATAAAGCATACACATTCAACACGTATTTGACGCAGTACGTGCTAAGATTAATAACACAAAGACAACGTTTCTTAACTGGGGTTTATGTAGCCCCCCAGAGACAAAATTTCAAAAGGGCCACATGACAAAAACTAGCGTTTGAGGGGCCACATCAAGCTTTTGGTGGGAGAAGCCAGAATTAATTAATAATAATTTCCTTTGTGAATATGTACGTCCGTACGAGTGTGAACTTTCCAATTTTATAAGTGATGTTAATAGAAATTATTAATTTAAAAAAATATATATTTTCAGAAAATGCATGTTTAAATATACGAAAATATGCTTCTTGAAACAGTGTGATTTAGAGATGCCATATTGACACACACAAATATGGGTTCTCCTTAGTAGTAGAGTCTAGTTTGTAAGTCATTTTCACCAAAAAGTTGAGATACAATGCCTCAGCTATCGATATTACATGTAGGGGTGCGTCATACAAAATGTATCTGATAACGGGGACACAAGCTTTAAATAGTAAAACTCTGTTCTATCTAATGCTGTCGAAGTTTGAATAGCGCAAAGCTGTTACTCCGTGTATCGGGCAAAGCAAACAATCACGTGTCATATAAATTGATTGAAGTAATGCACTGCAAATATTAGCCAATTAAATTGCAGTGCATTTAAAATAGAGTGCAGGTGAGATTTCACATCCGATAATGCAAACAAGTTTTATTCGTTTGTGAGAAATATTATAAAAAAGTCGAATCAATTAACATTCTAATTATATTCTCTTTAATTATTTGGCGTTTAAAATCTGTGATTAAGAATAGCACACATTTACGTAGCTTATATAATCTGGCAGTTGGTTTTATACCTCGTAAGAAAATATGGATGCCAAAACCAACCTGTTAATAAGTTAACGTATTTCAGATTGCTCTTGGTGCGATTCCTGACTTAAATTTATGTTTTGCATAAACTATGGCACCTATGAATCATATTTACGGGCGTACATAATTGAAAATTACGAATAAATTATCTAAAGTTACCAGCGTTTTTTTCACAAATGAGGAAACGCATGTTGTAGTTTTTAGTTCCAGTTAGACAAAAATAATATAAAAAATAATTTCAGTGAACATTATTACTATCAATTTCACAACTTCTTTCAGCAAAACACCTATATAAACGTACATATTACAAACTTCGGGTCCAGTTAATATTTTATTGGTATCTGTGCGTTTTATCGTGTAAGATTTTTTTCAAGTAATGTATTATATTGATGTATTATAAATAATTTAAAAATTGACTGTGTGTGCCCACAACGGTTTGAAAATGCTTTGGAAGTGCAACACGACTCTGAAAAATTTAAAAAATCAAGCAAAACTGGCAGCACTCAAAAATGACGCTACACGTTACTTTATAGCATTCTAATACAATCAATACTACAAATGATTTAATTGCAAAATTTCTGGGTAAAAACGGGTAGTTAAAAAAAAAATACTGAGGTCTCCAGTGAATACAATCTTTAAAGTTCTACGAAAAACACACTAAAATGTTAGTAAAAGATGCAGTTTGAAAACCAGCAAATGCGTTTTTTAACTTTTTACCTAAAATTCCGGTGTGTATTTCATGAAGAATTAAAAAAAATTACTGCGAAAAAATTGTATTCACTGGATGCCCTTAACATGCTTACAACTACCCACATAGAATTAACACAAGCATAATTGTAGTTTTGCTTATACTAGAAAGATAAGTGTGTATTTTTGGGTGCTGACCCTTAATAATTCACAAAAAAAAAAGTTTCAAATATGTATTTAGATTTTACGAGTTAAACAAAGAGAATTTATAAGTGAAAGACGCAAGAATAGGCAAGATAAAGGAGTTTATAACCTTTGTACAAAATAAAACATCTTACACAATGTTTGGAGAAATTTAACTCTAAGCCGAATGTGATTACATTAATATTCCCTAACCCTTTCAATCTTTCATTAAGCTTCTACTCTCTAGTTAAGTTGAGTCTTAAACGTATCAAATAACACGAGAAAAACTTTCGAAGTTTCCATCGGTCCACCTAATATCTGCAACGACATTCATTTGCGGCCATTTGGGATAAGTGAACTTGTTTGAAACAGTCCGAAAAAGTCATCAGGGATGATAGAACTCGAGGAAAATAACCATCTGAAGTCTGATATAATTCTATCAAGAAAACTAAGACTTTGTGAAAAGAGAGAGAGCCTTCATTACGCTCCAACACGTTTAGTGGGTTGATTGAATTGTCGTTTTCACGAAGGGGCTCGATTTTGTTTGTGTTTTATTTCACCAAACAAACTTTTCGTATACCCCGTAATGTAGAAACCCCCGAGGGGTTGATTGGAAGTTGGAATGAAGTCTGGCGAAATAGAAGTAACGCAACGGGGTAAATTGACTTCTTTATGGACTCTTCTTAGCAATACTTACATACTATTCATAATTGGATGTAGTTATGCAGAAAGCATCCGACCTCCAAAAAAAAAGAAAACAAAAAAGGCGTTTGAAAATGATACAAAAGCATTTTGTAAAAAAAAAAACGTGAATACCGCACTAGAGTCTCAACTGCTCTCAACCGTCTAGAGCCAGTGAGACTATGACATCCTCCTTGGATAAACGATGTATGGAGAGATAGTTAATTATTTTTACCCAACCGATAAATCACTTTCTCCGGGTTTTTTCGTCGTACACCATGAGAGAAAAAGACACAACAAATATAATACTCCGCTTCTACGTACTGTCACAATGATCTTGGGCTCCTGGGTCACCGCGGGACTCCGCCCACATTCTTTTATTATGCCACTAAACTTGACACAACTAAACGGTTTTTTAGGTTTGGTGCTATATTTTTGATGATATCAATACTGTGAAAAAGTGGTTATACGAATAAACAAAACATTATGTCGATATGTGATATGAATGGATGTATAAATACCCTAGCCTTGTTCTTAGCCACGCCCATTCCGCCGAGTCAGATACAAATCATCAAAAACTGACTACACTGCCTTGGATTGATACCACTCTGTATACTCTAAGGCATCCCCAATAGGTGTATGTTGTGAGGCTGAAGGTATTGGGGAGGAGAAGGAGATGAGGAAGGGAAAGTTAAGAAGTACCTGGCTATTCAGATCCGGTCACCAAACACGGCTAAAGCCATTTCAAACAGCGTTTCAATTCTGGGCGATACTTAGAGTATCTATCACTCTGGAACGTGCCGCAAATACACTATATTTATATTTTCTATGAATTAAAGGTTTTATGACACATTTTGATTAATTCAAATTTATTTGCGCCCGCCGGGTTCGAACCCGCGAATTCTGGGTTTGTAGTCGAGTGTCTTATCACTTGACCATGCAGGCCGTCGAATTAATATGCGTAATCGGCATTTGTAAAGTGGAATACCATTTTTATAAATAGGTTATTTATAATCCATCAATGCTTTTATTTTAAAAAAATGTATATTTTATGTTATCCTACATTTTAATGTTTCAAAACTTCAATTTAAGTCAAAATATCTGGAGATATACGTTGGTAAAAAAAATGAATTACCAAAAATCTATTAAATTTAGAACTTGGGTATTTTCAGCAGATAGAAATTTCGAATTTATCTATAGGAAAAATTGTTAAACTCGATTTTGGAAAATTGTGGGTTGGATGCTTTCTGCATAACTACGTCAAATTAAGAAGCCGTTTTTGGAATTTGTGGGAGGAATATATTGATATGGTTATCACTTACGTTTTTATTTAGTTATTACTAACAATAATCGAATGGCTGAGAAAAACAAAATAAAATAACCCCATTGTGTAACATTTTTTATTTACCTCTGAATTGCAGAAGTAAATAATTGCAATTCTGTGGACATCATCGGTTGTACTCGATGTAATTAAATTATCGCATAAACACGCGGTTAAATAATTAAATATTGATCAAATTCACAGATTTAATGACCGCCAGTCGGGCTGCTGAAATCAGCGAAGAGTTTTTAACGTATCAACGAATTTATAAACGGAAAAATCTGTTGTTTGACAATTAGCGCCAATTCAAATCAGCAAAACCTTAATTAATGTAAATAGAGTAAACACAACGCTTGTTGCGTATGAGCCATGAAATTTACGCAACTGAATTATTAAATAATTATCACACGTGGATGCTAAATTTGTCATAACTTTTCTTAAAATATTAATTTGCACTTTTTAACCGCCTTTTAAAGATATTTATGGCCTTCCTTACTAATAACTAAATCCTTGTAAATGTTTGACACATATGACCTAACATACAACCTCCATGATCGAGCGGTTAAAATCCTTGGCTGCGAATACTAGATACACGGGTTCGAGGCCCGGCGTTGCCGAATAAATAAAATAAAATTTATTCAGCATTCCGCGTGTATTCGAAAATATTCTCATTTTTTTTTTGATGATTCTGATATTAATTCAAATATATTTTCGTACAAAGCAATTACTTTGTGGTTTGACATATTTAAATAAACGAAAAAACAACTATGTATAAGACCAGGAATATTATTAAAAAAATTATGACGACCGGTTTTGCTTAGTCTAAGCATCATCGGGTTACAAAATAAAAATAAATACAAAACACAAAGTGTGAAGCGAAACGCGGTCGGTCATAATTTTTTTAATAATATTATGAACTTTTTTTTTTTACGTGAATACCGCACAAGAGTCTCAACTGCTCCCAACCGTCTAGAGCCAGTGAGACTATGGCATCCCTAAATAGGGTATGTTGTGATGCTGAAGGTATTGGTGAGAAAATGAGGAAGGGGAAGGTTGGGAACTACCTGGCTATTCAGATCTGGTCACCAAACACGGCTAAAGCCATTTCAAGCAACGTTTCAATTCTGAATGGTGGTCTTTCACCAGGGCGATACTTAGAGTATCTACCACTCTGGAACGTGCTGCAAATATACTATATTTTATTATATATCAATTAAATGTGTTATGACACATGTTAATTAAATAAAAAATTTTCGCGCACGCCGGGTTCGAACCCGCGACCTTTGGATTCGTAGTCGAGCGTCTAACCACTCGACCACATCAAATACAAAGTCTTGTACAAAGTTATTTTTTCTTTAAATATGTCACACCACAAAGTAATTGCTTTCAACGAAAATATTAGTTTGAATACTTGCATACTACTAAACTCATTCTAAAAAAATACAAATAAAACACAAATAATTCTCTGAGGTCACTGAAGAGATAAATGAGCGTATTGTGGGCATCTATGTGCCGGAAATAAGCTCAATTGTTCCTTACTTCTGGTGAAATTGATCAAACATTTTCAAATGTAGAAATTCTTTGTTAAAGAGCGTCTGAATTTCATTGGCTTATATGAGGCCCGCGAGTCGATAGGTCTTTTGTAAATTGGCTACAAAAGTTTTCCTTTAAGTTGATATATATCACACTTTTAGGGATTATCTATTCAGTGTTTATTTATTTACGACCGTTCAAGGCATTTACACAAATATTTTTATTAATTTTTTTATAATATACCTACACATAGACAGTTCGAAAATATTGTACAAGAAAGAAAAAATAGTGTTGAAAAGCACTTATATCCAGAGTTACATAGTTTCATCAAATAAATCAGATTTACTAGATAGAACTGTACTAAGGTATGCTTATATTGTGATATTGACCTTCAAAATATATCGAAAATATCGGAGTATTTGTTTCCTAGAAGTTGAATTCGTCGCATTGAAGTATAAAAATATTTTGTGAGGTTGAAGTAGAATTGTCACAATAATAACTAAGTGCTGTCTTTTAACTGTCCTGCCAGGAATAGGAAATGCAATCAAATATAACAATTTAGGGGCATAAAACATTGAATTAATAATTCGAAACAAGCACGTTAAATCGCAAATATTTATACGTTCAGACAGTTTTATTAAATTTGATGAATACAGTAAGTAATCGTAATCTAGGCATTTTATATGATTACCGATTCTAAAGTGTACGTATCTTAAGAATTTATGTTGGATTCTTTCAATAGTGTTTGAAACAACATCAGAATTTGGAGATCAAACTGTGGAATCATACTCAATATGACTCTTTACAATTGACATATAAAATGTTTTGATATTAATGTAACCACAAGATACTCTTAAAATAAAGCCTAACATTTTCAAAGTTTTATTTGAAATGATATTATCAAGCGCTGAATATTTTTTACATGTATGTCTCAAAGGATTTAAACATATCATGTTTTTATGAAAATGTTAACACTTTTAGTAAATTGTTTTTACTAAGCATTCAATAAAACGGTGTATTGTTTTTCCAGCAGAACACTTTGCCGACCGGGACGAGACTAGCGGGGCCATACACATATGGAAGGAACGCCATCTTTAGAGCAAGACGGGACAGCAGCGTCACCGAGCACCATGTCATTGACTCGGCACAAGGTAAAAATTAACCTCACTAATTATCATTACTGTTATTTATTATGTCATCGATGAAAATACAAGATTGGGCAAAGTCCTAAAACGTACCAATAAAAAACGTTATTGAATTACGTTTTATAATACAAGTATAGTTCTAAGGGTAATCTTTATGGATCCAAGTTAATTAAGAACCTTCGTCTTTGGCCGAACCTAGTACACCAGTATGGGCATATTGCTTTTAATTTTCACCAAACCTAGTATACCAGTAAGGGTAAATTGCTTTTGAATTTCACCGTACCTAGTATACCAGGATGAGAAAATTGCTTTTGATTTTCACTGAACCTTGTATACTAGTATAAGCGAGTTGCCTTAGACTTTCATAAAACCTAGAATCCCAGTATGAGCGAATTTCTTTTGATTTTCACAAAACCTAGTAAGTATTCCAGTATAGGCGAATTGCCTTAGACTTTCTTCAAACCTAGTATCCCAGTATGGGCATTGCTTTCGGCTTTAACTGATCCTACATCTGTATCCTATTCTCGTAATTTTTTATCCTCCAATGATTTTTTAAAAAATCTTTTCTTTATCACCTGAAGTGTTCAAGGTTTCTTTGCGTAAGATTTTTCCAGATATCCCCAAAGGAATTAGAAATGATTTTAAAAACGTTGAATGTCACGTCGGGTGGTCTGGCGCGAGGGACTATTTTTGACATGAATATGACAGCGATATGCTTTTTTGTCTTCTTTAAAAAAAAAAACCTTAACCATTTTTGTTCTTTGCTCAGTAGTGCGCTTTTTCGTCTTTACAATTTTCCCAACTTTCTATAAAATAATCATATCACAACGAAAAAAAAAAGATATGAAAAACATATTATTTTAAATGTTAACCATATCGTCGCCGGAAAGGCAAAAGGGCCATTTCGGGAAGTTTACCCCAGAGCACTTTAAAGTCAACAATGGTTTTACAATAAAATTCGTAAGTCTTCAGCACCTGGTTGGACTTTAAAAAAAAAGTTCACCGGGCAACTCGATGCTCTCACTGAGTTACTTGGAGTGACAAAAATCTAAACAAGTGCCAAACCTGTATCGCTTGAGTCAAGCCTTCTACCAAATGGTAAATATATTTTAGATGACTGAAGGGCCACAAAAGTCTTCAGAATCAAACGAGCATCGGAGCATTCGATACAAAAAAAAAATGATCAAAACTGCACATTTAACTCATTTTAAACCAAAGTGTCGCTTTAGCCTTTTTGCCTTTCCAGCGACGATATATTCCTATTACACCAAACTCCATTGTACTTTATTAATATTGTATGGTTTTCGAGTAGGACGAAACGTATTGAGATATTAATACTTACCGTTATTTTTATTGTTATTAGAATTGAAATACATATCTATTATGTATTAAATTATCACAATAAGCAAACACTTTGTGGATTGGCACTATTAATTAAATAAAAACACACGTTATTTTAATCCACTTTCATTTTTTGTATAGGTCTACTAGTTTCGATTCAGCTGAATCTTAATCGGGACTTAAAAATATACTAATGATGGATGGATTAGTATATTTTTAAGTCCTAATGAAGATTCTGCTAAATCGAAACTAGTTGACATTTACAAAAATAAAAGTGGATTAAAACGTGTGTTTTTATTTGATTATATCTATTATGTATTATAAAAGGTATATTTAAAAATAAACAATTGCATTATATGCACTGTATGAGTTGTTCTCATCTTCATTTGAAATTTTGAGCGAAACCGGGCAGTAGAGCTAGTATATACCTTATTATACATCCAGGCCCAGCCCTGAGTCAAACGGCGCCTGGCGCAGGTAAAAATTTCGTTCGGACAGAAGATTGGTGCCAACTCGTAACAAGTATAAGACGAGAGGCGCGAGTTTTTGTTTCGCGCCGTCTGGCCGGGAACTTACGAGTTCAATTACCGTCCATAAATAGTATGGTTTTTTTTCCATTTATATCATGTATAAAGCACTGTGATTAGGTACTATCAGCACCTTGGCGATTCGCCGCCTGGAGCGGGTTGCTCCAATTGCGCCTGCACAGGACCGGCCCTGTGTACATCTGATTCTGACTCTTGATGTTAGGAGTGAATAAAAAAATTATTATAAATATAATATGGATTTGGGCTAAATGCGGAGTGGTAACGTCAATCTCATATAAATTTATTCAATGGAATTTTTATTCTGCTTAATGATTCTATGGATTAGAAGTGTCGTTCGTCGTGTGTGGTCGGGCAATTACCATGACGCGGTTTTACGAGTTGCCAGATGTAATCCTGTCGTATCGCGAAAATATATTGCGTTGTTTCGAGTTGGATTGGAGTTTGAATTAGTTGGATAATGGACATTGCTCTGGTTATTTGCTTATGTTACCTACTTTGGCTTTACAGCTGACTTTAGGCTTGCTAAATAAACACATTTATCATTGACTGGACATTTTATAGTAGATTGTGAAGGTGGTTACGGGAATAAATGGATTATGGAATGGATTTTTAATGGAACATAACTTTGATGGATGGATTTAAAAAACAACTAATCCGTCAATGTATTTTTTGTACGCTTAAACATAAACTTTTGTTAAACATAAACAGCTGATGAACTTTTAAAGCCCTAGAGTCACGTGGGGGTAAATGTAAACAATTTTTACACAAGAATTTTTATATTAAAACGCTATAGATATTTTCTAAGTATTGAAAAGATTAATTTTTAAGAAATCTCACACTCAACCTAAATTCATAAATAAAAAAAGCTCCCATGCATGTCGATTGCGCACACTTGACCCAAATGCGGGGTAAGCATACGCATTCCGTAGTGTAAGTGTTGGCACCGCGTACACTTACCCACCCTTGCAATTATCACACGTAAATTGCCCTTATCGTAGTCTGTGGACCATGCTTTACACAAAATACAGTTCATGCAATCATCTGTGGGTGAATCTTGGTATTTTTCATTGCATTTTGGGCAAAAGTAGTTCTTAGCAGACTTTTTTTTGCCCCTTTAAAATAAAAATAAAAACTCTTAGAATGCTTTCTCACATATTTCACTCTAAAAATTAAACAAAATATGTAACGCGACAAGGCGCGTGGCTCCGAATAAGTTTTCGCTCCCGTCTAAAGCACTGTCCCTCTCTAGCAATCGCGAGCTGTGTGGATACAGGGCCAGACTCCAATTGGGTAATCGCCGACGCAATTTTAGGAATTTCATCTACTACTTCCACTACGTGCTACCCGCCGGCTTATAAAAGGTGCTGCTCGTCCTCGAAACAGCAGAGAGCCAAAACAAGTCTCAAGGACTGATTACTGATTGCGCGTTGTTCCCTTTCAGGGAAGTCTTTGAGTACTTAATGACAGATCCAGAACCTAGTCTCAAGACCTGATGCTGATTGCGTGTTGTCCCCCTTCAGCAAGGTCTTGATGTATGAAATATCTGTAAACGTTCGATTGAATTGTGCGCCGTCGGCCTTTCAGTTTGTTTTGTTTGGAAAATATTGTTTGAAGTTTTAAAGTTATAAGGGAAAACCCTTTCAGTCTCTTTTCATTTATTCTTGTTTAAATATATATAATAAATACTACGTCTTTGTACCGAACTCCACTTAGTATTTTAATATAACAAATTAGTTCCATTATAAATTGCTGCCAAACGTGTGACAACGAAGGGAAAAAACTGTTATAAATATTAAATATTTTTTCGTAAGAAGCAATCACATGGTGGTTGGACATTATATTAAATAAAAGAATACTTTGTTTTAAAACCACAGAATTTATTATGATGAAGGCCAACCGGTTTCGCTTGGATCAAGCTTCGTCAGGTCAGTTATTATATGTGCCCTGACAAAGCTTGATCCAAGCGAAACCGGTTGGCCTTCATCATAATAAATTCTGTGGTTTTAAAACAATGTATTCTTTTATTTAATATTAGATATTTTGCTTCAAAATATTTTGTAGGTAGAGGTGTAAGTATTCGCACTCACATAATTGCGCACGATTACCTTCGCACACTAGCCCCATCACACCAACACACAATACATTTAAAAAATCAGATTAATCGTTATTTTGTATGAGAATAACCACATTTAACTCGTTGAACTAACACTATTTGACCAAAAATTGTCATAGACCACATCGCTCTGACACAGTTGGTTACACAATAGCACACATTAGTAACATAATGAAAATATGTGAATCACGCACAAACTTGTCGCAAGCATTGGTGCGCACACTTACACTCCGCGCACGGTTACCCCACGTGACTCTATTATAATTTTTTTTTTTTTTACCCGTGTAGCCGATTTTGTAAAATCTGCTAAATAATTGACGTCTTAAATTCCGTACTAATAGGTCTCAACTATGTGTGGTAAATTAATATATTGTTGCGTTGTGATGGGAATCAAGCCAATAATCGCAGATTTTAAAAACGAGGAATATGAAAACCGCCGTTAATATCCGGCATTCCGTCATTCCACCATCTTATAATCATTTAATGCCTTAATAAATAAAATGAAAAGGTTCTTCGTAATGTTTTATAAAATTTTTCAGAATTTTCAAGAAATGTCAAGAAATGTCAAGAAACGTCAAAAACATCTGTTTTATAAAACAACACTGGCTTATATTATCTGTCTTTTCATCAAAGTGTCAATAATTTTTCTCTTCTTACCATATTAGATCTGAACAATTCAAGAAACTCTCTCCATCAGTCTTTTCACATTAACTCAACAGGTTTTTAAGAAAAAGTGGCAGTATCTGATTTTTATTATCTCTTAATAAATTCCTTGACGTAAATTTTAAGAACATAATTTTCAGGATTTTGAAATTCAGATATTTCTTTTTCCTTCAAAGTATTTTATATTATCGCTCAATTTGCTTTAATTCGGAGAGGTTTTTAAAATCACTTAAATAAAAACGTTGGAATAAAATATCGAAGGAAAATATTTTCAAATTTCAATTGAAAATATTGTATATGAAAGTATATTTTTGTTTGGAATTATGGACATTTTCGTGATTGATTTTGACAAAAATATCTAGATTTATTTAAACCAAATATTCCAATATTTCACAGTGAAAACATTTATAAAATTCAAAATTAAAATACGAATCCAAAGGTCGAAGATTCAAATTCGGACGTGCGCAAATAATTACATAATTACTTAAATTAAATTTATAATAACAATAATAAAATAAAACAACATTTATTAATTAAAAATTAAATTTAACTTAAATGTGTTTGTTCATATTTAACCAACGTAAAACGATATTTTGTATATTTGCAGCATGTTTCAGAATGGTAGTTTCTTTAAGTATCGCCCTGATGAAAGACCATCATTCAGAATCGAAACGTTGCTTGAAATGATTAAGTGACCAGATCTGAAAAGGAAAGTATTTCCCAATCCCTCCATGTCTTTCCCCTCACAACATACCCTTATCGGTTATGCCATAGTCCCACTGGCTCCAGACAGTTAGGACCAGTCGAGACTCTTGTGCGATATTTACATTTGAAAAATATTTTTCAGTTATCAAATATTTACTAATGAAATACAATCGAAAAGTGTATTCTGTAGTAATTACGTAAATAATAACGAGCTGTTTTTTTGAAAAGATAGTGAGAACACAGAATTTTAAGATCATCTGCCTTTTTAAACGAATTTCCTGCTCAGACTTAATTTCCGCCTACGAATGTTTCCTAGCGTCGGAATGTATTCTAAGTTACCTTTTGGGGAGTCAATTATTTTCCAGGAAATGAGTTATCTCTGAACTCAGTTTCTTCATTCAACCGTTTCTGAGTGCATTTCCAGTTATTTTACGAGCAAAATCTTTTACTGTAATTTCTTGTTTTATATTTGCGTAGAAAGCAACCACTCTGTGTTTTGACATATTTAGTGAAAATTAAATAATAACTTAACTTAGACCACAGATTTAATTTTAACTTTTATGACCGACCGAATGTTAAATGTTATTGTATTTTTTTTTCACTGTTTCCTTATTTTATTTTATATTGTGTTCTCCCTCTGTATGTATAAATAACCGCATACTTTTTTTGGTTACATTTAATTTTGTACCCTGATGATGTTTAAGCTAAGCGAAACCTAAAAATCAAGTCTGTGGTGTTAAAGAATGTTATTATTTCATTTCTTGTTTTATGTTTATAATGTTCAATCGTCGGTCAATTAAGTGGAGGTATTTAATGCAATTTGAATACGATTTATCCCGGCTCCTAAAACACCGCTCGAAGAATACGACATGTATAGATAAAATACAGTGTTAATATATATCGAGTCTGGATCGTCGTTGACGTCATTCAACAACTCCTGAGCGATACCAATCGACGTTGCTTTTGCTCAAAATTTAGCAATTTCGCAACAAACTTCGCTGCCACACGTTTCATGCCCAAAACATCAGAGAAAATTGCATGGCATGAGCCGATTAATATGCCAAAATCCTCTGCAACTTCCCTAATAGTGATTCGACGATTTTCCAAAACCATTTTCTTCACTGTTTTGATTTTTTCTTCGTTTGTTGACGTGGTTGCAACTCCAGGACGCTCATCGTCATTAACATCTTCTCGGCCTTCTGTAAAGCGCTTATACCACTTATAAACACTTTTTCGAGACAAAATAGACTCGCCGAATGCCACAGTCAAAATTTTAAGTGCGTTGGAGCACTTTATTTCATTTATACGCACAATTTAATACATATTCTTTGATCCATTTTTTTCAAAATTAAAAAACCGAAGAACACACAAAAACGTGACTAACCTTTCCAGTTGTCAAAAACAAACCACTAATCCAAAATGGCTGACAATGCTAACATATGTGTACCAACATAACAAAAAAAAAAATCGATAGTCGAATGTACACAGCCCGCGAAAATTCAAAATTCACCTTTTCTTTTGAACAGGCCGTATATATAGACTTTAGTCTGTATTCTAAATTGGAGTCTTTGTAGACATAGAATAATATGAAAAAAATCTATTTATTATAATAATAAGGAATGATCTTGAATGAATAAGATACGATTGAAATTAAGGCGCTAATTTTATTTTAAGACTGGTTGCCTTACTGTCGGTTTCTTAATAGAGCACATGCCACAAAACTGAACCTGCTTGTTCTAAATGGATTATCGGAAAATATATTACCAACAGGCTTAAAGAAGGCTTAAATACTGCCTCCATTGTGCAAAGAGTTCGTAGTTTGAGATTTTAATCTCATTCAACATTTCAGCCTTTTTTCATTCACATTTACAATTATTTACCCTCTTTATAAACATATAATATTCATTAATGTTTTAGTTATTTAAAAAAGAACCTTAATAAATTAAGAATAATCAAGATTTCTTCGAAAAAAATATCGAGAATTGAAATGATTAGAAAAGAAAGAAAACATTCTTCTACCCCATAAAACTGTACGGTTATCTGATTTGTTATATTTAAAAAAAAGTAAACTTAAATGTCAGTTAAAAACATGGGTCAAAAGGTCTCTTTAGATTAAAAAATGCACACCTAAAAGCTTCCGAACCAGAATAAATAAAAACATTGTTTGAAGATTCTTCAAGCATTTTTTTTCGCGAATTTTCAGTAACAAAACATTTTCAGAGGCAATACAGTATTGTTTTTTTTTAAGTAACTCAATAGTGATGCTTTGAATGACTTGAATTTTAACTTTCCGAGTGAACAATCCACAATCGGCAGTTTTGAAAGTTACTATTTCGTAGTTGCCAAAAATAGCCATTTTATTTTTATGTGAATACCGCACAAGAGTCCCAACTGCTCTCAAGCATTTAAAGTTTGAGATTGTTATTAAAGTTTATTTTTTTCAGATTGTATGTTGATTACATCGGACGAAGGACACTTCTTCTACAAATCCGTGACAGACGAGAGCACAGTATGCGGCATCTACATGATTACCGACCCTACCAAGAGAGTGGAGATAGTCTTCACGTTTCTGGACGTTCCCTGCGAATCCTCTGGACTTGTTGCGGTAAGACTTCATTTCCCCTATTTTTGATTTCAAAATGGAAGTTATTTCATCAGATCTGACTGCTTGCGGAAGGCGTTTTTATAATACGAAGACATATATGAACAATCTGCAATCAACTATAAAAGGATGTATATCCATTCTAACATCTTCGGAGCTGCAGCCTTTGAAGAGACATGGCCGACTCTAGGAAATGCTTTCAATTCTGCCGTTCATCCCTGTTATTTTCCTTTACTTCGTTGTGCCTAAAGCATTTGCTTTTACACTATACAGCCATCTAAGATAAGGCCTTAAGATTCTTCTCTATCCCGCCGGATTTTAAGCGACCACCTTTCTTTCCTTCATGCTACGCGTCCTATTAGAAAATAATATTGTATATGTGTAAATAACATAACTTTTAATAGGCGAAACAAAAAAAAATATGCAGTGAACATTTTAACGAAGTGCTTGTTCGAAGATCACAAACGTTTACAAATCTAACTCAAACTAAAATAACCCTTCCACATATTCTCAGTGTTAAGAATAGCCTAACGGTATATGCTTTGTTAACGTAGGAAGTGTAACGTAGCTACTGTACGAGGAATAGAATTGACGTACCGTTAAATTCAAATACGTTTTCCTGGAAACGAAAATCGGGTTTAAGTCATCGAATTCTCTAACAATATATCTACTCTGACATATTCTATCGAAAGATAGTCGATGGTGCGAGAAGGGTCTACTTCAAACAGTAAAGTATATCACTCGATGAGCAAATAAGCCTGAAATAGTGTTGGGGGAATGGAACAACTTAATAGAAATATGCATTCAAGTCTAGAATCAGTGAGCATTATTTACAGTCAAAGTATTTTGTTAATAAAAATGATATCTTCAAATAAATAAGACATGCAATTAGTTTTATTATTTTACGATTGTGCTGTGTCGCACATATGGCGCAAAGAAGTTAACACGTGTAGCAATATAAACATTTTTGTTTCCATTGTCACACTCTTGTTTGAGCAAGTTACAAAAATTACCACAGAATGCACAAAATGTATGGAGTTGTCGAAATAGTTTTCTCATTACAGGCACTATTTACTTTTATTATTTTTATTTTTATTATTTTTTTTTTACGTAAATACCGCACAAGAGTCTTAACTGCTCCCAATCGTCTAGAGCCAGTGAGACTAAGTGGTGAGGGGAAGGAGATGAGGAAGGGGAAGGTTGGGAAGTACCTGGCTATTCGGATCTGGTCACCAAACACGGCTAAAGCAATTTCAAGCAACGTTTTAATTCTGAATGGTGGTCTTTCACCAGGGCGATACTTAGAGTATCTACCACTCTAGAACGTGCTGCAAATATACTATATTTTATTATATATAAATTAAATGTGTTATGACACATATTAATTAAATAAAATTTATTTTCGCACGCCGGGTTCGAACCCGCGACCTTTGGATTCGTGGTCGAGCGTCTTACCACTCAACCATGCAGGCCGTAGGTAATTTCTTAGTAAAAGTCTTTAATTTTTAGGTGTATTCGCATGTCACTTGAGTTACATATACGGCAATTGAGAAGAAAACAGTCTTGATGCGATCTTATGTGATGAAACTTCGTAATGTTGTCCCAATTTTTACTCGATCGAAAAACATCTATTATACCTTTAAAGAAGAGCTACTTGAAAGCGATAAACTTTATTCTAATAATTTAATTGACCGATGACGTCTCCAGCAGACAGTTGAAAAATATTTTTTTACTACGCAGAGCGACAAATCAAGCGCATATTTGTATATGTTTTTTATACCTATTTAAAATGGTGAAAACTCGGAATGCTTTTGATCTGTATTTTAGTTCGATACATTTTTTTTTTTTTTTCACTTGAAAGCACACCTATTGGTGACTGATCGATTTAGAAAAAAATCGCTCTCACCTTAACCGCAGGTGGCCGATGAATTAATATTTTTATTGACAGCGGGTGACCGTGATAGCCTGATCAAATCATTTGTTTTTGTTAAAGTTCAAACGAAAGCAAAAGCAATCCGCCGCGAAGTGTTTTTGGAAAATAAACGTCGTAGGAATATGAATTGTTTAATAATTATACACAAAATTATCGACATGCCCTTTCGAATGAAGTGGCTCTTGATAATTCAAATCACAACCCTCTCAGAATACATTATAATATAAATGAGGGCATTCGGGTACATCCAAAATCGAAAATGATTGCATAACAAAGCAATTCACAAACCGAAACCATTTCCTCGATAGGGATCTATTGTTTAATATTTCGGACAAACATTGAAGCACGTTTTGTAATGGAGTGTCAACCCGTATCATGTCCGAGGACAGCTGCGGTATTTCTCGATTCGGTTTCAGTACAAATTATAATTCTAACTTTGCCCACCTAAAATGGCACAGTGAAATTAGCCATCTATTTTTATGAGGTGTCTGTCTGTTATGTTAAAAAAGTACTATTTGGTATTAATTCTCCACGGATTTTTTCTCCAAAAAAATACTTTGAATCCAATGGTATTTAATTTCACCGTGGATACGTTTCCCAAAATAAAATCATTTTACTTTATGATATTTTTGTTTTGTATAACTTTTTTGTCAGTCTGAAAGGTATTTAAAAAAAATGACCTTTCTGTTTTATCTGTCACTTGATTTAAGTGGTGAATTTTATGTTGTTAAACCACCTTGTTAGAAGTTTCTTTCTGGTTTTTTCTTTTTTTTTAGTTTTACGGTCGCTAAATAGTGATGACGTAGTTTTTGACGTTATACCAATATATCAATTATTAACAAGTTCGCCTCATTCCCTTTTGATTTATCTCTCAACTATACAGTTGATTTTGGAATAATAATGATATTTGGATGATTTGTATAGCGCCGTTTTTGTGAAAAATCACCTCAAGGGCGCTGTGCAAATCTTAATTTCTACTTAATATTAATTCTTAGTTTATATAAATATACAGCAACATATGTAGTCTCGGATCTGTAGATATACTCCAAGCATTCGCATTTTCAATCCTCTCAAGATAACTTTTTGAATAACTTTTTATTATTTCTAATTTTGAAACTGTTAATTCGTGGTGGAATTCAATTTTAATGATTTAATAAAACAAATTTATAACTTTATTCCACTTTTATCTTTTATTTTTATTAATAAAAGTGGAATAAAGTTATAAATTTGTTTTATTAAATCATTTTTGAATAACGTATTAGTTTTATATTTTTATTTTAATAATTTATTTTACACGAAATGTTTACAAAAAAAAACGAAAAATCCCGATAAACTATTTCTTAGTAGTTTGTCAAACGGGTGCTCTCAACATTGTTTTTTTTATAATACACATTTTACAATACAAAGAGATAATTGAAATAAAATAAAAATAGCAACAAAAAACATCTACCACAAGCTTGGTCTTGTGATAATAAAAAAATAATAAATACAACTTACGATAATATGAAAGAATTAAATAATAATCATCATAACAAAATAATGTAAAACAACACATTTCTCTCAACAAGCCAAGTCTTTAACATATTTATTTAAAAAAAAAATTATTTTTCAAACATAATACAAAGTAGATACTACAAAACAGAGACAATACATTATATTGTTAAGTGTTATACTAATGGATATATTTTTTTATATCTAAATTTTTACTATAAAGATGTGCCCTCATAAAAAAGCTGTTCTTCTGTGTATGAGGAGGCCTTATTTATCTAGTTACTAAGAAACCTCTGTAATGATTTAAAAAAAATATTTATGTTAAGTTTTTACTTTAGTTTTTTATTGTATTTTTAATTCTTTGTTATCATCATTAATTAATCTTATTATTTCCGGTGAACTATTGAATAGTTTTATTCCTAGATATTTGTGATTTTGCTGAGCTATTGTTTTTTTTCATTTCAGAATGTTAACAATTCATTAACGGTTTTACATTTCTACGATTTTTAATTTCAGCAGATAACATATTTAAACGGCTAGGTATCATGTATCATTGAGAATGCTGGGTTTTGTCTTACGCACCGCAAGGAAGTTCAGAGACACCCGGGTTCTCAAAATTTTATATGACTCATTAGTAAGGAGTAGACTTGAGAGTGGGTCGATCGTTTGGAGTCCACACGAGGTCAAGTACTCCCTCATGTTGGAGAGGGTTCAGAAGAAATTTCTGAGATTTCTTTACTTGAGGGAGTACGGTTACTACCCGTGGCTCTATCCTACCTACTTTCTCTTGGGCATGCTCGGAACTTACCATCTAGAGGTCAGAAGGGATGTGTACATTGCAACACATTTCTTCAGATTGATTCGTGGATGGTCTGAAAACTCAGCTATCATGGAGAGCATTCATTTCTATGTTCCAGATGGTTATCTTCGCCATCGGCAGCATAGGTTGTTTTATCTCCCGGCCTGCAGGACCAACTTGCCAATGGTCATGCCAGTAGGGAGGGCAATCATGTTGTTGAATCGAATCGCTTCGGATGTCGATATATTTTGCATAAATGAAGCTTCGTTCAAACGACAAGCATTACTGCTATTTGTATAATTATTCCTTGTTTTTATTTTTTTATTTTTTTTTTATACATCATTTGGATGAAAAATTATGTTTAAATTGTCTAATTTTTTATTGTTTTATTTTTTACTGTCTTTACTTTGCATTCATTGCAATTTATATTTTTTTTAGAATTAATTGTTTTATATTTATGAATATTGTGTATTAATACACTTACTCGCTCTATTTAAAAACGCCTTAAAATAAAAATTTTGTAATGTTTTTAAATTAATAAATAACTGAATAAATAAATAACTGAATAAATAATCCAATGTTATTTTTTCATATTTATCTGTATGATTAGGTAGGATTAGTCCTACATTAAATGTAAAATCAACGTTGTATGAGTGTGTTCCGGCTTATTTATAAATATATATATAGAGTCATGAATGTGCTCAACTGTATTTTTTTACCCCAGAGTAGCTCTTACTGAAAGAATTTTGAGAATCTGATCAATGTACTGAATATTGTACTTTTAATAAAATTTTTGAGCTGATTAAACGAACTATCAAAATAACAACAAATATCGGAGAGATCCTTGTATCTGAGGATTCTTGCGTGATATTCAGACAGAAAAGAAGAAAGTAGATCTAAAAAGTTTACAAAAACAAAAACCTTCAAGAACACAACATAGAGAAGTACAAATAAACCAATAAACTCTTTTTATAAAAATATTCCTTTACAAAAGACAAAAACACTAGTATAAACATAAGTTTTAATTTATTTCGGAGGTAATCCAACTTTTCCCTTTTACATGTTTATTTTTAGAAAGCATTTAGATGTAAATGGACAGAAGGTAATAACCATTTGCGAAAAGTTCAGTTTGAGATTAAATAATTGAGGAAAATTCTGCTTGAAAAGCATTACAACTTTAACATGTTTTCATCGAATAAGAATGACGATAATAGTATAAAAGTTTAAAAAGTTACTCAAGTCGAAAACAAACGATTTATTCGTAACTATGCCATACAAATATTATAATATCAAAAGTTTTTTTTACTTAAACAATACATACTTTGTGAGTACGTACGACCGAAGAAAGGTTATATTTAAAAAAAAAAACTGATGTTAATTGAAATGATCAACTACCCTCCTACCCAAAAAAGTACCTACCTATAATTTATTTTAGCAGACATTATTCTACATTTGAAACGGGCGGATTAAATCAACTAATATTTAACACGTTATATTCCGTGATTTTAATCACTATTTATTTTTAATCTTACGGACTATTGTTCGAAAACAAAAAATACATAACACGAAATGGGAAAAAAGAGCAACAGAGAAATAACCGCACATACATAACATTATAATAAAGCAATGACAAAATATACATAAGGAAAAACATCCACATTGAAGCCAAAGTCAAGTAAAGGTTTGGTAGAGTAGTAAAGAATGACAAAAATCATTTAAACTGTTACCAAAAATGTCAAGACCATGGCTTAAGTTAACAAATCTCGACATTCTGGACAGTGGAGAATGATACCCATAATAAGTAGAGTGATGACTGAGGAACAGCAATTCATTGTTTCTGAGTCTACGGCAAGGAATGTTGAACTAGATGATTTGAAACAAAGAAGATTATCATTTTTTTTTAAATCGAACCAAATAATAAAAAAAACATTTACTACACGCACATAAAAAAATTCAAATCAGAAAAGAAAAATATTTTTTCTCGATACCGTTGTATCAGTTTTCAAAAGAAAATTCCGAATAAAAACAGAAAATCCTCGAAATATTCCACGAAACTCAGAGGTGATTTTTTTGCAATATGGACGTTCGACCGCCATTTAATCAAACACTCAGTTACTCAGACAAATACGACCTCACAATGTTATCTGGCGACCAGCTTTACTAAAGGGGTTTATTGTTCGTAACACAACGTAGTCAAGTGTTTGACAAATATGCCATCACCAAAAAACAAACATTTCTCCAAGGGATGTTTAAAATAAAATAAAATGTGTCTACGTATTTATTAAATAATAATATTTAAGATAAACGAGTTGTCTATTGCTTGTCGAGTTGGTTTCTGAAGTAACTACAACTTTCAAAAAATGGTTTTGGCGTCATGAAATTTGCATACTTTTTTCAAAAAAACTTTCCGCAACTCGCAATCATTTGCATTTATTTTGTGAATTATGCAGCTTTCAACTTTGTATTTAAAAAATATTTAAATACGAAAAAGACGCCACATTACGTGATCTATATTTTTAAATTTTTGGGTAAGAAAAAAAAAAACGACAAAATTGTCTTAAAAGTCTAGCAATAAAATTTCAGGAAGAGTGATGCAATCGGACGAGTTACATAATAAAGTATATTATTAGTTGTTTGGTTTTAAGACTTGGCTTCAAATACAACAAATAACCCAGAACGGTGATCACGATCAGCAATAGGCGAATTTATTATGTGTAGTTTTGAAACATATAATTCCATTTAAATATGAATTTATGATTAAAAAAACCTTTGTAACAAAAAAAAATAACATTGAGGAGAAAACGCAGATACAAACACTAATAAATATACAATATCAAACATAAATTGTAGAGAATTCACCTGCATCCTAACTATTCCTCATATATCGAGCACTTATAAGCAGCAATAGATGAAGCAAGGTAGATGGCGTAATACCTACATACGCATGCATTTAATATGCATGTAAAAGAGATGGTAAACGTTGTTTAAATATAATATTCAGCGAATCTTATGTCATTATCATATCCTTTACAGAATTAAAGCCCATTATTTCTAGTTAAGATAAGGGATGAAACAAGGAGTAAAGCTGAGTACAGTACCCGCATAATTATACATTTAAGGAAAAGCAAGAAGAGAAGTAATCAATAAATCAAAGAAAATAATAAAATCCAAGAAAGTTTGATTAAATAATTGGAACGATTCTTCTAATTGGGTTATGATGCCAGCAATCGTGCGCGTCCAGCTAATGTGGAATAAGTCGTTACACCTAGTTGCTCTAGGTGCTACTTTTATATGTATTAGTTCAAGCAAATCAGGGCAATCAATTATATTATTGCAGGTTTTTATGGGGTCATGAGGTCAAGGTAGGTTCTTCGGTTAGAAAAAGTGGGTACATTATTTAGTCTGAGAGCATGTTTACATATTATGTTCGTTTAGGTGCGCTCATTCTATAACTAAGGCAATGCAAACATTTCCTCTGGATGCTTTCGATATTTCCTTTACACCGGTGCCTTGCAACGGTCATCTTCTGACTGGTAAAAGTTAAAGTGAATATAAAGTAAATAAAACATTTATTTTTATTTTTAATATGAATACCGCACAAGAGTCTCAACTGCTCCCAACCGTAAAATACCAGTGAGACCATGGCATCTCCCAAATAGGGTATATTGTGAGGCTGAAAGTAGTAGAGAGGGGAAGTAGATTGGGAAGAGGAAGGTTGGGAAGTACCTGGCTATTCAGATCTGGTCACAAAACACGGCTAAAGCCATTTCAAGCAACGTTTCAATTCTGAATGATGGTCTTTCACCAGGCTGATACTTAGAGTATCTACCACTCTAGAACGTGCCGCAAATATAATTTTTGTATCAATTAAATGTGATATGACACATATTAATTAAATAAAATTTGTTGGCTTACGCCGGGTTTGAACCCGCGACCTATGGATTCGCAGTCGAGCGTCTTACCACTCGACCAGGAGGTCGTCAAATAATCTGTTTATGTCCGGAATGAACAATAACCAGAAACAATTACAACATTAATCCCAAATTAAATCTTACTGGTCTTCGGGAGAATCGAACTTGCAGTCTCATAACCTAAATTAATATTTTTCGACCACTGCACTACCACGGACGTCATGTGTACATGAAGTATATTATGTTGGCTTAAAATCCTTTGAAATGAACTTATGATCCCACGTTCAGGATAATCAAAAAGTTTTCTTTGACGAATCCCATTAGGGTGGAAAAGAGAATGGCGCTTTAATTACGTATGAGCCTAAAAGCTTGGCATCAAATAGCTTATATAAATTCATTAAAGAACAAAACATAGAGTATTTCGTGTATTTTAATCATTACAACCAAAAGGGAAGATGAGCTTGTGAATGGATAGTCCTTTCGTACCTTTTAATACTTTGATGCAGACAATTTTAATTTAGTGGAACAGAGAAATAATGTAATGGAGAAAAAAATTGGAAAAAATAAACAACCATCGAATGTTTGATTACGAAACGGTATTTCATTGTGAGAATGATACTTAATGTATAAAAAAGCTTTGGTCATTAACTCGGAGTAAGAATATATATGGAGGGAGAGCTAAATATTTTTACACAACCTATACAAATTCACGATAAATCACTTTCTCCGGGTTTTTACGTCGTAAACCGTTAGAGAAAAAGAGACAAGACAAGTTTTTAAATAATATCACACCACTTTTAGGTATGTAAAAATGTTTTCGTCTCCCGCGTCTCCAGCGACTCCGCCTACTACGTTTTGTTATGCAACATAACTCAACCGTTTTTGAGGTTATATTCTATATTTTAGTTGGTAACAATACTATGAAAGAGTGATTATACAAATAAACAAAACATTATGTCGACATGTGCTATAAATGAATTTAAAAACGGTGTGCCCATCAAAACCCTTGCCATCCACGAGTCAGGAAAAAATCAACAATCCTGACTACACTGTTTCGCAAAGCTCCTTCCCTCCTGGTATATTATTGCTCTGAGGTCATTCATGACTAGTGATAAATAAACGGTACCTACCAAAACTTATTTAAGGTTTTATTAATACATATAGATAATAAAACAAACATGGAGTCCCGAGGGAAAGTTCGGTGTCTTCGGGAGATGATTCTACAAGTCTTTAGAAAGTACAAGCACAAAAGATAAATAAAAACTTTTTGCGAAATTCTAATGTTTCAACGTACTTAAGGTACTTCTTTATACTTATGCGGTTTTCGAGGATTCAATCAGACATACCTGTAGATGTACAATGCCGCACTGCCACTCTTCACTCCCCGTGTATTTATGGGGTTAGTTTGATCTTACACTTTAGTATTCCTAATTTTCAAACTATTAATTCTTGACGGAACTCCTTTTTAATGATTTAATAATACCAAATTTTTAACTTTATTCCACTTGTTTTTATTAAGACCTGACAGGTTTTACCTAATGATTAGTATTTTCATACTGGTACAATTTGAAATATACATATATGTATATAATAATAATAATATTTTGATGATTTTTATAGCGCCGTTTTTGTGAAAAATCACCTCAAGGGCGCTGTACAGATCTTATTTTCTGTTATTACAAATTAATTCCTCGTTTAAATAAGAAAATATACAGGAACATACTTACTTGGCAGATCCTATCAGATCTAGACACACTTATTAACTTAAAATTATAATTATGATTTTTTTTCCGACTTTGGGCATGGGAGCGAAATTTAAAAATTGACTTTCTGAATTTGTTGTACAGTACAGGATTTGGTTAAAATTTGTATATTTAAAGGCGATTCGTCGAGAGACAGATTATGTTGAGATTCTTTTAATGAATTTAAGGATATGAGAGCCTGAAAGGTAGGTTTTCAGTTTGGACCGAAATTCTGTTAGGCTCGTTATACATCTTAGTTCCGGAGAAAGTTTATTCCAAGCGTTCGGCCCCGAAACTCCGAAAGCGCGATCTCCAAAATTAGTATTTGGAGATGTATATACTATTAATTTCTGGAATGGACGCATATTGAGTCTATCTCAGATGTTCACTATGAGGTTGACTCAATAAGCGTCCATTCCGGACATTGATAGTATATATATACCATAGATTTACTTAAAATTGTACCAGTCTAAAAATGAATGTCACAAGGTGAAACCGGTCAGGTCTTAATAAAAACTAGTGGAATAAAGAAAAAAATCGTATTATTAAATCATTGTACTTTACACCATAGATTTTTAGTACGTATTACTTTTGTATGAAAAAAACATCGGAAATTTGAAAAAAAAATTTTTTACTTGTACTTTAATTTAAAATCAACAATTAAAATGCAATTAACGCTCAGATACCTGGTGCAAAGAAAAACAAAATGTGATTGGCAAGAAAACATGTCGATTAGAGATTGAAGAACAAAAAACCATAGAACACTTTGAATGAAAGAGCAACGAAGGCTTCCATACAATACCCATCTATTCACCGAACAATAAATGAAAATCGGTAATAGAAAATATATTAAGTAAAACCGCAAAATTGGTATGAACGAAGTAGGTATAAGGCAACTCTTAAATAAGTGAAAATAAGTTAGGAAAATTAAGTAAATATTGTGGACATTAGATGAAAAACAGTTAATACCAATAACGTAATGCTTACTCAAAGAAGCATTTATACAGGAAATAAAAACGTGTTGTTCCAGAGCGAAAAACGTGCTGATCGAAGAACACCTGAATTAGGAACATATAAAATAGGTGCGTATAACAAATGGACGAGAATTTCAGTCGCAGAATAAAACGCAAGATATTCGAATACTTTCGACTATAAAAAATGACCGTCAATATACAATTTTACCTACAACAGATTTGTATTCAAGAGGAAATTACTATAGTAAGGAAATAAGACGGAAAAAACTACGTGCTGGAACGTCCGAACTAAAGAATCCTCGGGAGTGGTACCGTTGTAAGTAGCTAATTTAATTAGAGTTTTTTTCAAGTCTCGGGAAATGAAATTCAATATTGAAAGATTTTTTTAAGTAAAGTAGATGTATGGAATCTCCATTATATTTGAAAGAAAACAAATCCTTTTGCTTTTACCCCTTTCTTCCCTATGAAACAAATTTTAATAACGAACGTGATTTGAAAGCACTAAATATTATAAATTTTTAGTTTTTTCTGCAAATGAATTTAGTCTCCTTGAACAGAAGCAATCATCCAAACAAGCCTTTGGTTTTATTTGCGTTTTCAAAATGATTAATTGTATAATTGACTCACCTTCTTTTTTGCAACTCATCCAGCTCAAAATTTCTTGTCGTAGACTCAGAAACAATGAATTGCTGTTACTCAATCATCACTCTACTAATTATGGGTATCATTCTCCACTGTCCAGAATGACGAGACTTTTTATATTCAAGCCATGGTCTTGAATATTTTGGTACCAGTCTAAATGATTTTTGTTATTCTTTACGACTCTACCAAAACTTTGACTTGACCACGGCTTTGATTTGAATGTTTATTCTTATCTATATTTTGTCCTGTGTTTGCCATTCTTTCATTATAATATTATGTATGTGTTGTTCTTTCTATGTTGCTCTTCTTTCCCATTTCGTGTTTTGTATTTTTTTGTAATTGGACAATAGTCCGTTAGTTTATAAATAAATAAAGCCTTCCGTTGACATACTCGGTGTAACCTTAAGCGACCAGCTCAGATACTATCGAAGTCTATCGAAGATCTATCGAAGCCAGAGTTAATTTAATTTCTTAGAAGCTGGACATGCTGTACAGGGCCCACATGTAATTTAATAGTACACATCTGTTGACCTTGTACAAATTGTAAGTGCACTCCCCTATTAAATTTGGCATGGAACATCAAAATACCTCAAAAAAACACTTGACTTTGTGCAGAAACGGGTGGCTCGTTTGATAGATACCCCTATCTTAATGAACGGATTTTAATCTTTAGAAAACAGACGCCTGGTGGGAATGCAGCTCTTGTTCTACCGGTATTTTAATGGAAAGCGCTTTAAACTTGTATCATTGATCCTTTTGGCACCAGTGCACAGCCGGAAAACTAACCAAACGCACGCACTTTATTTTTACACGGTTGACATTTAATATATGAGAACGGGTCGCTTCTACGACTTTTTCTTGTGTTTAATAGCTCAGCTGTGAAATGATTTGCCGACCTCTCTATTTCCTTTTTTTCTACAACATGAGCCTTCTCAAGACTTATGTTCACTCCTTTCTTCCTCAAAAATACCCTCTACACAGCATCTCTAAAGATGACGTAAGCCCTGAGGTTATTATATCTCTGGAGTCTTCCTGTAAGGAGCTAATATAAAAAAGAATCACAGTTTAATACAATTATTAATGCTTCACAAAATACTTTTCCTCTAAATATTTGTATTTAAATTATAACAAAGTTGCCAAAGCACTCCACAACTGTCCTCGAATTTACCAGCAGGTTATTTATACCACCCATTATATTTAATTCTTAAACCCACATAATGTTTTGTGACCGAGCCTTTACTTTGTACTCACACACCGATACTTAAAAAAATGACTCACTTTTATTATATTACAATATGCACAGTGAAAATATAAACGTTCGGAATTGTTCTTTCTAAAGACGATTCTCGTGAAAATAATGCTTTTGCTTGGAAACTGAATTTAAGTGATTTTACTCCTTTCGACACTTCAGGCAAACGTAATGATTGGAATTTATAAGGTCGTCCGCTCAGATGATTCTTTATAGAAAACTAATTAACCATAGCGGTGTTTCGCGGCAGGGAAAGACAGAGAGGATGGACCTCCACACAACTCTGTCTTTCTTCAAATTTCTTTATTCAAATTGAGCATCGTCTTATAATACTCTTCTATTATTCTTACTCTTGACATTACCCGAATCAAGTACTTTATTCACTTGATCGTTTCTTCCTCAGACGTCCCCGACTTTTTCTACCATGCACATTCGCCTCATATATTCTCCCTTTTTACCAATTTCTCTAGTGTTTCTTCTCTGTAGGTACCAATATAATTTGATGATTACTGCTTCAATATCATATTGATGTTTCATTGTTCACAGTGGATCGACGGCTGGGAGCTGAACGGGCAGTACTTCCCCGCGCCCGGCGACCACCCCCGGCCGATGGACGACCGCTTCGCGGAGTTCTGCGGAGCGCGTCGAGTCAAGCAGGTGTTCATCAGCAGCCAGAACGTGGCGCTGCTGCAGTACCGCGTGCCCGCCAAAGGCAAGGGTTTCTCCATCACTGTGCGGCATGTCAAGAATCCAGCACGTGAGAATATATTTACTAATTTTTGAGTGGTTTTGATTTTTGACACCTTCTCCTATTGGCCACAGAATTAATGGCTTTTTATCACAAATATCATTTTGAAATCTACTCCGGTGTACTGAATCTCATATAACTTCTTAACCCTTTTTGTTTGGGCACAGACCAAAGCTTGTAGACAAGATGTTTAGAGTGGTTCGTCCGTATTCTAGGAAAGGCCTGCCATGTTGGCTCAGGTCTATACTTATAGCTGGCATTAAATACTTAAAAAGACGAAAATTAAATTAAGTTAATAATAATATTAAATCAATTGAGAAATGGCTAAAATCACAAATACTTATTTTAATGTCACCCCGAGTGAGAGTTTTGTGCGATATTTTAGATAAAGATTACTAAAATATTTTGAATATACTTCTCTTTTTGTAATATCAAGAACAAATTATCTGATGAAAGATTTTGGTATGAAAACGCTTTAACGTTTGATTAAATGAGGTAATTACGTCACCCCCCTTAGGATCGTTCGTTTGATTTTTTTTTACTTTGGGATAAGTTAATCACTAAATGTTGCGATACGATATTTATAAGCAAAAAATATAATTTTTGTGTAACACACTTTTTATGTAGTTGTGTACTGAAGATAACAAAAAAAAAACAAATTACCCATATATGTCGCTGGTTTGCCTATATTACGTTGTTTGTCCGACCTACTGTACTCGTATGTAGACCAGATACAGTCTCGGGAATTAGGGCTTCAACGTATAACACCTTGTTCTACAATTTTTGTGAAGAAAGCATTTTTGTTAAAAAATCCGACATGATAAATGCGTAGAAAAATTGCAAAGGTTTTTTTAACTTCAGACTTTGGAAAATCATTTCTTTTGTCTAACCTATAAAAACCCAGAATAATGATAATATTATAGTTTTTTAATGATTTATTTATACGCGACAAACCGTTATTAATTTAAAATATATAAGAAATTAGATTTGATATTTGCAAAAGAATTACTAATTGAGAAATAAAGAATTACAAGAAAGAAAGAAGAAAAAGTTCAGGCATTTTCAAGAACACGTCAATGAGGAAAGGTTCTTTAAAAATCAATACGATTTCTCTTTTAACTCTCCTCACTGGCGTAGAGTATATCAATATCGGAAGATATTTTGTTCAGAAACAATATACTCCTCCCACCGGCAGAACCATTGGCAGGTTGGTCCTACAGGCAGGAAGATAGAATAATCTATGATGACGCTGTCTTAGATACTCATCGAGAACATGGAGACTTATGGCCCTTGAGGTAATATTTCACAAAAATGGCGCTATATAAATTAGCCAAGAATTATTAAAAAAACAAGATTCTCGATATAGCCTCATAACAGTCTAAAAAAGTGAATGGCAGCATACCCATTTATTCTGAGCAGCAAGTTGAGAAGTCCGTGAATGCCTAGGAAAAAAGTTCGTTGAGTAGAGCCACGGATGGTGGCTCCACTCCCTCATGTAGATAAATATAATTTTTTTTTCAACCCTTTTCAACATTAGGGGTTCGTACCCCACCTCATGAGGATTCCAAATAGCTGAGCCACTCTTCAGCTGTGGCCTATAAAGACGTTAAGTATTCTCAAAGCTCGTAAATTATCCAAAATAAACATCACACCACAGCTAGAAACTACATTATGATTTAAATATTATGGTACAAAATTTGGTAAAGATCTTCTTGACTCCAGATATTTGTAGCGTCTATTAGAAACACCTTTTATCATTGGTCTCTCAGAATAAATTACAGCAGGTTATTAAATTCATATTGATTATTTATTAATTGACTTGGTACTTTTACCTAGCACTTTTAGCAAATTTGACACCATAGAAAATATGCATCATCGTAAGAACGATATGAAGTAATTTTAAATGTAATGTTTTGTAAATTGCTTGGAAATAATGTAAAACATCTGATTGCATATATATATAAAGTTTCAATTGCTACCCTTCTTAAGAGCGTTAATTAGTACACGTACGAGTATAATTAAATAGGTAGGCAAGTGGGGCGTGAGCATATTTATCGGTGCTAAATTATTTTTGTACAGCGCGTAAACTATAAACTGTGTTTTGTTTTCTGAAAGAGCTATCTCCAGACAATTATGTTCGGACAAAAGGTTGTTTATCGAAAAAAAGAATCTTTTTCAGGTATAAAGATGCCAAGAAGAAATTCTCCCTCGGTAATTTAGCAAGGCGATAGAAGAAGGTTGGTGCCGAAAGATATTACCTTTTTAATGAAATCAAGATTAAAATTTCTTTTGTTGTGGTATGAAAAGGCTGGGCGGTATTAATACAAGGCGGGTTACTCAAAAAATTGAGGCCAACACTGAAATGCGAGGTGGGTAGAGTTTTAATGCAAAATGTTTATGGTATTTGGTGAAATAGTAACCTTACAGTGGATAAAAAAAAAACATTTCTCTGCATTCGCTTGGAACAAAACATTGCTTCATATGAAATAATATTCTTTATATTATTATAAATATTTCAAAGTATATTTGCGGCACATTTCAGAGTGGTAGATACTCTTAGTAACGCCCTGATAAAATATCACTATTTAGAATCGAAAGGTTGCTTGATTGAAATGGCTTTAGCCATGTTTGTGATCAGATATAAATAGCCAGGTACTTCCCAACCTTAAAAAAATCTTAAACCTTAACCTTCCTCTTCACCATCTCCTTCCCCTCCCCACTACCTTCAGCCTCACAACATACCCCAATTGGATGTGCCATAGTCTCACTGGCTCTAGACGATTGGTAGCAGTTGGGACTCTTGTGCGGTATTCACTAAAAAATAAAGCTTTTATAAGCTTTTTTAATAAAAAATCAGGAATTATTTTTTTAAAGTTGTAAATTAACATTTATATTGTGTTTTCATTTGTAATTTTTTAAAAATTGTATTCTTAGAAATAAGTGAACGTCAAAAATATACGCGAAGAAATATTAATGTAATTCTAGCGCAGCCACGTGTACTCGTGCGAAATAAAATGAATGCTCAACAGCACAGAAATAATGAACCATCTGGCTGATATAAATATTGAGAACTCTAAATATTGCCAGCGAATTATCAAACGTTTTATATTAACTGCCAGCGCTAAATAAGAAAAATATCTGAAAAAATATGCGTAAAAAAGCGTGAGGTAACTTTAACACTTTCAACGACCTCTGTGTTAGGTCAGGTTAGTTCACTGTCTCTAGATCTAGAGGTTACGAGCGGCCAGGGAAGAATATTTTTGAAAATGGAAAAAAGAAATACTGCCTCAAAACCCTTGAGATGTTACATGAAACATAGTTAGTTGAAACATAAAAAAAAATAAAATCAGCCCATTCTTTCAGTAACGTAAAATGTTGAAAGCATAGAGTACAATCAATTATTTGTTAGTTTGTTGAAAACTACCTCTCAGACTCTTTTTCAGTTCCAAACTTCGTGAACCAATATTCGAAAGAATATTATTTCATGTTTATATAAGAATTTCACTGGAATCCATAAACATGAAACTCAGTTATCATCTATTTGAATGATTTGTATAGTTACTTGGATATACGAATTTTATAAAGAGAATATGAATCATTTTTTTGAAAATTCCCTCGGTACGCCCGAGAAGCAATCAGATAAAGGTCTAGTGATCAGAAAAAACTGATTTGTTATTACAATTTTTTATAAAGGTTTTGAATAAGCATTTTGTCACATTTTTGAAAATTTTAAATGTAAATTCTCTTAGTAATGTGCTACACTTAACTATTTTAAATTTATTTTGAGGTGATTTTATTTTTATTTAATTTAAATGGCTTTTAATATATAATTAATCTACTACATCAGGTGTATACTGTTTACACAAAACTGTTGACGGAAATGATACCGATAAAATCTACTTGATTTAAATGTAAAAAAGGTATATTATATTTTTTTGGGTGGATTCAGAGATATTAATAAAAACACTATATTCTTTACAAAAGTGTTTTTCGTGTACAGCGTGTGACATAAAAAAGCTAATAGAAAATAAATGTAACAGAGCTTGCGAGTAATATGGCGAAAAGTGCCCCGTCCTTACAAATGATAATAATATTTTATCGGGTATCACCGAAAGAGGCTGAAAATAAACGACCAACTCATTCATATGTCGGTCAAGGACACTTAAACATATAAAACTGTGCGATATTGCTATGGTTGTATATCTTTAGAGGACGCAGTACATCCTCGAGGAAGCACACAGTAACTACGCATAAAAAAATCACCTCCCTGATTCAAAAGTTTCTAACGAAGTAATTACACGCTTTTCAACTTAGTTAGACACCTAATTCTTTACGAGAGAAAACTTTATATCATGAATGATACCAAATATAAATAAATGATATCTTTGAAAATGGTATTCTAATATGAATAAGAGGCGTGCACTCCATAAAGGCACATAAGCACTGCCTACCCTGCCGTACTCGCATAAAAATGTGTATAATATTAGATTAAATAATCAGAAATAATTGAAAAAATAAATCTACACTTTCAAAAATACGCGCGAAATTTAGCTAATCGCACAGCCGCGAGCGCCTCCCCGACTTTCTTAGTATATCGTGTCAAAAGCAGTAACTACTAATGCTCAAACACCGCCAACGTCAGAGCAGATTATTCTATATGCACTAGGCTACACAAAATATATATGCTGCGAACTGTTGCGGGTTCAAGTGGCTCGTTCGTGTTAGAATCTTTATTAGTGTCTAGGGCAGTGCTTTTACAGAACAAACAAAAATGGCAATTAGTGATATTTGGTGGTACCTACCTCTATTTTTAATTAATTCGATATTTTTTCTACTGCCTACCCTGATCAAACTTTGTCCACGCCACTGATAAGAAGGCATACTGGGAAGGTTTAACTTTGGCATATACTGATGTACGCAAAAAAACATAAAAACATGATTTTTTTATTTATTTGATCGGTTAGTTGGTCGACTCAGAGGTCGCGGGTTTAATCCTATAATAGCTTGGTCCTTCACTATATTGCACTTGCAAATTTTCCGCTTATTATAATGGCAGTAAGAGGAATTTTATATTCCTAAGTTATTTCGTAACCCGAAATTGTTTGTCTTTCTTTAAAAAGTCAAAACCATTAATTGATATAAACATATATTTTAAATGGTTTTTGATTATTTAAAAAATCAAATAAAATGCTGAAGAAGAACTTACAAGGAAGGTATATTTGAATATAATTGTAAAGCCACTCCTGTCAGCAATAAAACAAAATTCTAAGTGACAAATGTTCAATATTTATTTATTGTTTTCCGCCCAGTAGGGCTTTTACATAGATTATAAACAATTATTATTATGATCTATCTAAAGATTATACAAAAAGTATTTGAAGCATACAGTGACATAAGCCGCTAGAAAGGAAAAAGGGCTTAAGCGACACTTTGGTCAAAAATAAGTTGAATATGCAGTTTTGATCAGGTTTTTTTCTGCATCGAATGCTCTGACTCATTTGATTCTGAATATTTTACTGCCCCTCCAGCATACTAAAATATATTTACCATTTGGGAGAAGGCTTGGCTCAAGCGATAAAAGTTTGGAACTTTTTTTTTCTGCTTTTTGTCGCTTCAGGTAAATCAGTGAGAGCATTGAGTTATCCGAGTATTGAAGACTGAATTTTATAGTAAAAGAAAATAAACTTTACAGTGCTCTGGTGTAAACTTCCCAAAATGGTGCTTTGGCCCTTTTGCCTTTCCGGCGACGATATGATAAGCAGTTTTTCAAAAATATGTAGGTAACAGTTATAAAATAAATAAAAATAAACTTAAACTAAAACTTTAATAAAAGATAAAATACTGGAACTACAGTACTTACTCTACAATAATTTGTAGAATTAAACAAAGTGCTCATGTAAATTACGCTTTATTCATTGAATAGAGTCATTAAATATATCGACAATACTATCAAACTTTTTGCCCAAATCATGTATCCTATAAGTTAGTGAGTGTGAGTAATAGTTGGTTGGGTACTTTTTGGAAAAAAAATGTTTCGTCTTGGGTTCCTCGTAGGTAGATGGCATTTTACAGCGGCGAAGATGACAAGGTTGTCAATTAGATGGTTAACGACTCTTTACAACACAACCAATATGATTATAGAGCTTCCATTCCAGACATAAATAGTGTGTAAAATGTATCATAGATTCACTTCAAATTATATCAGTCTGAAGATGTTCTTTACATGGTGAAACCAGTCCGGTTTTAAGGGTCAGCACCCAAAAATACACACTTTCTGGCTTACAAATACAAGCAATACTGGAAATAAAATAATAATACTACTTGATGAAAGAATTACATTTATTAAAACTTTCAGATCGAAGAATTATTTTTGACTTGACTTTTATTTGTAAAATTGTCCATGGTATTATAGACAGCTCTAAGTTATTGAACCCTATTTCCTTTCACATACCAACGAGAACTACTCGATCCAAAATTGTATTTAGTTGTAACAATAACATCAGGACTGAGTCTTTTAGATACTCGTTTGTACCTAGATTGCATGTAGTTGGTAATACATACGCAGAGGTGGCTGATGTATTTAACTGCACGGAATGTAGATACAAGAAGGCTATAACATCATACATCTTTAATCAATAATATTTTTATGTAGTTAAAAACTATTTTTTACTACTCTACCACTATTCTTTATTTTGTTTGTGCATATAATTCTCATTTTTTCACTTTCAATTGTAAATCTTTATTGTAAAAGCCCTCACGGGCGTATGCAATAATACAAAAAAAATCTCTTAATTACATGCGGGCAGTAAAGAAAATGTCAGTTTCCTGTGAATACAATTCTTAAACAGTAATCTTTTTATTTCTTTATGAAATACATTCTGGAATTTTAGGTGAAACCTTCAAAAATGTCTTCGCTAGTTTTTCAAACTAAACCTTTTACTGACATTTTAGTATCTTAATTAAATTTAAAAGATTTCTGATTAAAAATGTATTCATTAGAAAGTTTAGACATTTTTCTAACTAACCATAGAACATTTACAAATAAATCATTTGTAGTATTGCTTGTATTAGCATGCTACAAAGTGACGTTAAAGGCCATTTTTGGGTGCTGATGCTTAATAAAAATACAAATAAAAACAGTGAAATATAGTATTATCATTTTAATAAATTAAATTTCTCCACGAATTAACAGTTTCTAAATAAGAATGGCCAATATTTTATCGTATCCTTTAGCAATATTCTGTCAGTGGTTATTAAAACAGCATGCGGGGTGCGCAGTTAACTTTTCCAATAAGCCGCAGATGGCGAATGGCAGCGGTCGGCAGCCATATCACCCCAAAAGCCTTAAGACGTAGATGAGCAAATAGATTCACAGGGCCGACATGCTGAACAATGACTTAAACATAAAGTTAGGATCTTGTGACCTAATTGTGGCTATTCTTAGTAGGTACCTTATAAACTAAGCCTATAAAACTTTAATGGCGTTTCCCTGTTGGTTAATAGTTTAGGACCCATCAGTACGTCTAAATATTATATTACTACTTTCGACAAAATTAGTTGATGTAAGTTTGCAAACAAATTTAATTTGGCAATCAGTTTTAACTAAAACATCAATAATGAGAATAATAATTTAACATGATTTCCAAATATTTTACACAAGGGTAATAACCATCACGCCGTTTTCGTGGTGGTAGGCAGAGAGGATAAAACGCCACACAACTCTGTCTTGACAAGAACTTCTTACATTCATACGTATATTGTTTCATAAATACTCTTCTGTTATTCTCACTCTTGTCATAACCCGACACAAGTATTTGATTAACTTGATTGTACCATGACTTCCCCGACTTCTAATACCATTCTCTTTCAAGTCGTGTATTTTCTTTGCTCTCTTTTTCATTAATCCGCTCTACATGTTTAACTTAGCGATTAACTTTCTTCCGTATTCCAATCAACCGTAACTCAACCGTAACTCAAATCACTTCTGCATGAAGCTTCGTAGAAGTTTTATATCTTTGTTATCATAATGGATTTACCATAAGCTGCCCACGTAGGTTGGTATGTTTTAAAATCACAATACCTTAGTCAATATCCCTAAACTTTTTATTTTAATTTGAAAAAATCGTACACGAATATAATATATTTTAAATCTAGACAAAGTACAATCTACAAGCGTCGTTCATCAATCGAGGCATGGAACTGAAAGAGGAAGAATGAGGATAGACTAAATACTGTGTAAATGAGATCCCTGAGGCGTATGTGTGGTAAAACCATGTATGACCGTGTTAAAAATATGAATATCCGGAAAGAATGCATGGCTGATGTAAGCGTAATGAATTTTGGGTTTGGGCATGTAGGACGAATGAACGAATAAAGGAGTAATGATGCGAAAGTGAATGGAAGAAGTCGGGGACGCGTGAGGAAGACATGTCAAGTTAATCAAATTCTTGAATCAGGCCATGTCAAGAGTCAGAATAACAGAAGAGTATTTATGAAACGATGTATAAATATGAATAAAGCAAGGAGTGTGTGCCAAGACAGAGTTGTATGGCGGTTCGTCCTCTCTGCCTACCCCTGCGAGGAAACGGCATAGTTAGTTGGTAAGTTATATTATTATTATGTTTGTCGTTTTCTTGTTATTATCGTGTTCTTAAAAAAGAATCATGTTTTCGACTGATTTTCCCAATTTTGCTTGTGTGTTCATTCAACCCTCTTCCATTTGGCAGCTGTGAAGAGGGATATTTCATTTGACAACTTTAATACTCTTTTATTTTTGGGATCATTTAAGAAAGAATTTTCTACTCAATGTATTTTTAGATTGTTAGCTTTTGCGAGAGAAAGTCTCTAGTTGTATATGTGCCCGGAAATACTGAGTAGTATTTAAAAAAAACAGGCTCTTATAAGTTAGCGATTTCTATAAAACACCATTTTCGTAAATCTTTTGATTAAAAATACGATGGTGTATTTAACATTTGTCGCTTTATAATTCTTATAACAAAATGTCAAAATTAAAGTTTCCAATTATTATTCACGAGCACTTTGAGACATCCATTAAATATGTAATAGTGTTATATTATAAAAAAGTTATGAAAAGATTTAATCCAGGTCATTAAAAATAAAAAATACAGATGAAAACTTCTACAAAGAGCGAACTGTCTAATTTATCATAAGTGGTATTTAAAATGGTTTTTAGATATCTTAAAAGAATTTACTTTAAGATGAAAATTAATTACCGTTCTCTTTTAAAATGAAGCAGAAAAAAAAAGATTTACCGAGTTATGATGCGATGATTTCTGAATGATTTTATGAATTCTCGTAGAATTAATAACAAAGTGGTAGGTTTCAATACTCAAGTCATCCGCCTTTTTTCACAATGACGATCCGGTTTCAAATGATAATAACAATATATGAAAACGGTTTATGAAACGGAATTGTGTTACTTTTTAATGTACTTCTTTATTCAGAATTTCATCTTGTAAATATAGTGCAGCAAAGCTAGATGTAGAAGCATTATAATCAACTATTTTTGCTCGTTTTTGCTGTCGCTAGTCGATTGTTTAACAAGCCGAAACAACACTCGCCAGAACATGGATGATTTGTTTTTGATGTTACTTATTGATATTAATTATTGGAGGTAGATTTTCTCTGCAGGGTGTTAAATATTGTTTTATTAATTATAGTATTGTTTCAATTTTTAATTTTTTTAATTAGTTTTTAAAACACGATAAATAAAGTATTTGGTCATAATTTGACCGGTCGGTAGCTGAGTGAAAAAACGCGTCGGATTCCCACCCGGGCGTCGTGTGTTCAATTCCTCTGCTAGCTAAGTCCTCTATCATTGCACAAGCAACATCTTTCGCTTCTTATGATGGCAGTAGGAGTTTTATACAAATTTAAAAAAGTTTTTATGAGTTGTTGGTTGTTACACTTCTAATTTTATAAAGTTTTTTTGGAAAGCACCCTCATTTCTCGCACATACTCGTATGTTGCTTCGTAAATTACTCGAATATTTATCCCTTGAATGGGAGGTGATAAATACACCAAAATGTACTAAAAAGAATATATAAATCAAATACAATTTAAATAAATCTTTCTTCGATGGCTTTCTTGGTATCCGTCAACACAACACTGTTCACAACAATGTTCAGTAGCTATCAGTTAATGAATCTCTTCAACATCCAAACGGTTGTACATGATTTTAAAATACATACGTCTCAGGGATCCCATTTCTACAGCATTCAGTCTACTTTCATCCTTCACGCCTCACTGCCATACATCACTCTATCAGCACTCCATTGTAGACTGTTGTCACTTCATCGGAAATGTTTTTATTAGTGACTACTGTATAAGATAAACTAATTGTTTGTTGTTTCCCCACCCAGCCTGCAACGTCCTGCTCTACGACGTAGAGGACATCTACACCCTGCGGAACTACGGCAAGGCTTCTAATTGCTCTTTGTCCACCGTGTTCCCCGCCTCTGTGAGGGTGGTAGCTCTCAGCGTCGGGGTGGCTTCGGCTCGCACTAGCCGGGAGGTGGAAACTGGCACTATCCATAAGGTAAGGGAGAAAAGCTGCAATTTTTTCTAATTGTATTGCGCAAAATAAATAATTGAATTTGTATGAAAATTAATTTACAAGTCAACGAACAACCCTCGGGAAAGATGTTTGTTCTATTTATAAACACTAAAATATTCTAAATACCAGGTATTCCATGGTTCATTACTATTGACGGCCTCCATGGTCAAGTGGTAAGACGCTCGATTACGAATCCAAATAACTTTTATTTGATTAAAATGTGTCATAATACATTCAATTCATATGAAATACTATAGAGCATATTTGCGGCACGTTCCCGAGTGATATATACTCTAAGTATCGCCGTGGTAAAAGACCACCATTCAGAATCGAAATGTTGCTTAAAATGGCTTCAGCCGTGTTTGGTGACCAGATCTAAATAGCCAGGTACTACCCAACTATTCTTTTACAAATCTAATTCTCCTCCGCACTACCTTCAGCCTCATAATATACCCCAAATAGGGATGCATAATCTCACTGGCTCTAGACGGTAAAAAGTAGTTATGTCTCTTGTGTGGTATTCACTATAAAAAATTAAATAAAATATCACAACTCTATTTACAATGTAAAATAAGATCTCAAATTTATCTCAAATAAAGGATGAAAAATAAGCGCTGGAATACTGTGTATCAGAGATTTTTAATAAACTTAATAATAACTCTGTATTGAAGGAAATTCAGAGACCCAAGGCCCGATTGGTAAAGCTGATGAAAATCCACGTATTTCTCGAAAACTTAATTCATTTTTTAATATTTCCTTCCCTCTTGACCAACGTTTCAAACAGCCTCGCAGTGTTCACTATTCATATCTCACCATTTACATCTGCCCTGATGATGAACACATAGCAATCTGTCTGAAACGTTGAATTAAGGCTGATTCACACCAACGTCCGGTTCCGCTCAGTGCCGATATTGTTCCGCAAGAGAGCTTATTGATATGGTATGAATATCGATCAAGGAGTATGTGCCAAGACAAAGTTGTATGGCAGTATATCCTTCTGCCCACCCTTGTGATATTTAACTGCTTATTTAGTTAAATAATTATTTTGAAGTGTAAAAATACTTACAACGCAGGTTTTTTTTTTTTAAACCATTTTTTTATCAATAAATAATATTTTTAATAATTAATGATTGATTATTTAGTGATAAAAAAATGGTTTTTGATAAAAAAAACCTGCGATGTTAGTATTTTTACAATTCAAAATAATTATTTAACTAACTAAGTAGTCAAATATCACAAGGGTGGGCAGAAGGATATACTGCCACACAACTTTGTCTTGGCACATACTCCTTGATCGATATTCATACCATATCAATAAGCTCTCTTGCGGAACAATATCGGCACTGAGCGGAACCGGACGTTGGTGTGAATCAGCCTTTAAGGAGAAAAAGGCGCAACACTCCAAAATAAATCATAATGCAAGAATTATCTCCTTCTTACTGCGAAAAATCAATTGTAGCGTTATTTCGGGAAAATTACATATTTATGAAAGCAATTTTTTTTTCATGATATTTTAACTGTATATTCTTACGTTGTTCTATTTTTATATTATAAAAACTGAAACATTTTTATATTATAACACCAAAAAATTGCGTTTAATTTTAATGTGAAGTTCTGCTAAAGTGCTTACGAAATTGATTGCTTGACAGTTGCAAAGATAAAATATTTTCATTTAATAAAAAAAATAACTACCTCTTTTTTTAACCACTTATCTGATTTGATAAATGAACCCCATTTTTGTCTTTTAAGACCAGTTTTTTTTTGTGAAAAATGTCTGTTTTCCAAAAACTCAAGTGTCTATAAAATTTTTAATTATCTCAGTTCTCTCTGGTTAAGAGTTATTAGGTTGTTACAAAAAGAGGCGATTTTACATTTTAAGCATTTTTAGTCGTTTGAAACTGTTGATTTGACCATTACGTTCAGAGTAGATTCTCACAGAGTGACAAATTCATCAGTCACTTGCTGTTTATTCAGCTCACCAAACACTGGCCCAGGTATAATAGAATAAATTAAGGTCCCTTCAAAGAGAATCCCTGTTTTCGTGCGCGGAGTTTGAATAATGAAAATAGTCCCTTCACACGATTCAAGCAGGCTGGTGAAACTAAAACAGTGATCAATTGATCAGAAAAAAAGGCTTTTGAAATATTATTTTAATAATAACATTGGTTGATTCTCTCTACTCCAATAAAAAAATATCAATCGGTGAGCTCTGGGCTTATACAATTTGTACTGCTGTCTGGTTTTTCTCGGTAAATTTAACGACATAATTTTCAGCAGTAAAATAAAAAATCTAGAACAGACAATATGTTGTTTTATCTTGTTTTGTAGTACTTAAATAAACTTTAATTTTATAGATAAATTTGGAAATAACGTTTATTTAAGTCTAAAACAGACAACGTTGATTTCGAAATTCTAAACGCTGAAAGATATACATATTTTATTAGGCCAGAACCCACTCAGTAGAAAGTTTCTGCTGCTTTAAATAACAGCTTTGGCTTTATGATTGCCAATTTTGTACTTAAACATTATAAAGTTTATTTGCATCTAACATAATAATAATAAGCAAAATGATAATTCTTATTGCTAAAATAGGGACCTTAAAAGTTTTTTTTTTTTTTTCATAATGTATTTTTTTATATAAACAGAAAAAAGAATCCTTGAAAAAAACAAAGCTTCCTAAATATTTTCATAATTTAAGAAAAAAATATAAACCCTAAGCTTTACAGCATTGACCTTAAATAAGCTTAACTGAACATTGAAACAAATCAAAACTTGTATAGGTTTAGTATTTAGCTTAAATATGACATAAGCTAAACATATATAGAAATTACTTGTCTAAAATAAGTATCAGATATTTTATTTTCTTTTTAAATTTAAACATAAAATTATTTTTCTATTTTTTTCTAGCAAGAATCCGATTCATATTAATTAGGGTTTGTCATTATTTTACATACACACCAACAAGATTTATTAAGTGGACCGTCTTTAAAGCTTGGATTGGTCTTAAAAATGAAGTTATAAGTAGTACTCGTTACTAGAAATAATTATAGTTTAAACCTCTCTGATGTTCAAAACTGAAACATGAACCCAATTATTTTTGCCTCGCATTATTAAAAAGTGCTCTATCTCAGAAGTTCTAAGGAAAGTATAAACTAAGATTTAAACTTAACGATGCAAGATAAGAAAAAAATAACTGCATCTTATAGCACCTTGTTAAAGAAAGCCGTTGTTTAATACACAAGTAATTTGGTAAAATGAATTTAGGTATAAAAAAATCACGGGGATTCGACGATTGTTGTAATAGCTCAGTAGGTACGTAGTTTAAAGTAGATAACCGGTTAAAAGCATTGAATTACAAAAAAAAATCATGTTATTTTCAAATGCAGCATCATTTGAAAAAAAAAATCGAGGGAGTTCGAGTGTTACTCACTTTATTCTGGTATCGCACAGTTGTCGCTTTGATTATTATTGGCCGTTTTTAGTGGAAGTGTAAGGCAGGTATTATAATCATTAACCTTTTAGAAACTTTTCACTTTGCGAAGAATATTATTAAATGAGACATTTTAAGTTTGTATATAAACATTTATTTATAATTGCTCGAATAGAGTTTCAGTTCCACTGTACTTGGCTCGGTTAAGCCTTGTTCTATTTTAACTAGAGATATGTTACTTGGTGAACACCTGGTTGTTCTGTTAGTAATTCCAAAATAACAGTTTTCCAACTAATTGTGACCAAGTTTACTAATTATTTTTATTGAAATACATTTATTTTCAGTGCCAAAAGCGAGGTTTACCGGACTACGTTGAAATCGGAGGCTCTGCCGGCTTTGACAACATAAACCTGGAAAAGGTGGATACTGTGTGCGGACTTGACTCCACTCCAGGTAACTACAACAACATTGTTATAAACTTTCACCTCCCTTACCTCTACCGATCTACCTCCGCCTTCCCGCCCGAAACTTCTCTAATTTCATGTATTTAGGACTTTTCGCACGTTTAATGAATTACTTGTTTGCAAAATGTGGGTGGAATTAATGATTTGTAGTTACGTTGTAAGACTTAAATTGTTTTTAAATTCGCTATGCACGGAAAAAGAAAATTCGAAATGCAGTTTTTGGGAAGCTAATTTTGATTGGTGGCTATATATTTTATATAGTCACAAATTAAAATTTAAATGACTGTTTAATATATTTTTTCCTGATTTGTAATTTTTAAACAGTTTTAATGTAACGTGTATGTGGGTTTTAAACCATTGTTGTAATGAAGCTATTTTATAATACCCTTTGATTTTATCATTAAAATGCACATGTTCTATGACAAGAAATAATATATAGAGAACGCTGCCCGATATCCAAAGAACCCGTTAAAACATTACTAAATGTTATATACCACGCGAAGCTCATCTAAACTCTAAAGTTGTAAAAACAAAGGTAATCGTCATATATTTTTTACAACTTTAGAAAAATTGCAAACACGGTTAATCGCTCTAATGTTCATCAACGATGTTAAATTGAATACAAAAAAATATTTGAAGAGGTAAAATAGGTGAAGCTAATTAGATGATTTTTGCATTTTGTTTGAATTCATGTGAAAAGATATTTTAAGATTATTGGGGTTATTTCAAAAGTTAAAACATAAACTCATTGTCTTATTATATGTGTTCACAAAATTACATTTAGATATGTGGGTAGTACTGGAATTGTGACAGCAAAAGTAAAAAAAAAAACGGCGCTCAAGTAATTAAAAAAAAAACTGTTGCCCTCCCATCCGAGTTTTTTCCAACTATCTTTTATTGCCAATACCAAGTGGTTACAAAATCAATTAAAATATATATTTTGAAAAATTTTATTAACACAATGTGTAAATACATTTTGACACGTAATAAGTTCTAAATCTAAAAAAAGATTAAAGTTCTTAACAAAATCAAACCACCGAGATTTGAAATCACAAGAACTTTTAAACACAATACTATGAATAATTATTACTCTTCAAATATTTACCACATAAAAAGGCTAGATTAAAAACCTTTTTTTTTTACTTACCCCAAAGATGGTCGATCATAATGTAATGTATAAAGGTACCTTACATCATGATCGATCTTTCATCTTCATATCATGAACTATGTTAGACAATACAGTGGTTTAAGGATGAAAACAAGAGAGTATGTTTTTGTACAAATATCTCTTCAGTTATTTTTTTAACACACAGGTTTCAAATAATATTATCTTCAGGTGTCCTAACCAAATAACACCTGATATTACCGAGTTCCTTTCCCTGAAATGTTGATTTTTCCGCTCGGGATGCTTTCCCAAAGCCAATATGCTAATTCTTTGGGGAAGGAATAGAAAAGTTTTTCCGTTTGTGAATCTACGTAGCATATGGGCAAATATGCGATAAAACTAAGTTACATAGCGATGTCTCTTAGGATTTGACTAAAAAAAACTCAAATGACGCTTTATTCCTAAGTATAATAATATAATTTTTCATTCACCCATCATGAAACAAACAAAAAATTAAGAAACAAACAAAATCTGTCTTCTCGACGACCAAAAAATACTTCGTTTTAGGCAATACTAGTAATTAACCAGTCATCATATTCACCATTTCATTAATACATATATTTATTTTTGATATATTTTATTACTTATATAAAATTATAATTGAAATTATGCTGAATTCTTGGTTTTTTCTAGAGTCCATCGAGGTTCTATACTGGGACCGCCATTGTTTCTGTTGTCTATTAACGATATTGGCACAATCATCATTCAAATATTATCATTTATTATTTTCTGGTGACCTAAAACTCTACCATAAATCGAAACTTTTTGCGACTGCGTCCTTCTGAAAATTGATAGACTCCATCGCGGATTGGGCAAAAACAAACTGTCTGACGTTTATATGCAGCGGAGCATATAAACTGCTGGGTTTCGTCATTCGCAATTCTTATTCATGAGTATTCACTAATATTAAGATTAATTTACGACTAACTGGTGCTAAGTGTATTGGAGTCAAACTGTATTATTATGAACCCCGTATGAAGCATCTTACATGTTGAGCATTGAAAAGGTGCATAAAAAAATCTAACGATTTTTATTTTTGTGCCTTCGTGGATTGTATCCTTTGTTTTATCCTCGGTATGACCAACTACTATTCATTGGAAACTCGTAGATTGATCTACTAAAATATTTTTTAAATTGATTAATAGCTACGTATCGAATAGTTAGACTCTGTCACAGATCAATCCATTTGTGCCCTAGTCTCACTAAAAATAATATAAAGCATCTAGACACCCACTTGTACCTAGATTGCACGACGTAGTCAATAGATAATTTTGATATTAAAATATTCAAAGTCTTTACACATTTCTACTTCTGTAACGTTTTTTAATTTATTTTACCTCTCTATATAATATTGTTTTTGCTGACTACAAGTTACTTGTTTATTTTTGTTGTATGATCAATTTATTCATGGTATTGTAATGTTTTAATTATTTTTAATCCGATTTGATGCATGATATCGTAGATTTTAACAGTGATCGTTAAAACATTATTTAAATAATTAAATATACCGCGTAAAGTTTTTACCTACAACAAACAAACCTAAAATATATTTTTCGTGGAAAGATGTCAAAGTTTAATGACATTTTATTTTCACAAAATGAGAGATGTTATTTTTTATTTTTTGGAGGCAAACTTCTAATAGAATGATATTAATAATATCCCATTTCTATTTCAAAGCTTCGAGAGTTTGACTTTTGAGAAATTTGATTTCAGTTGAAATGCTACCCTATAATACGATGATGATTTGATAACAAGTAATTGAATCAATTTGGCATTGGTATGATATGCGAGCTCAATTTATTTCGGTTCAAAGGTCGAAACCCAAAACCCCACTGACATAGGACACAGAACTATTTACGTTCGGGAATTATATACAACATACTGTGCATATCCACAGTGTAATGTTTGTTGCTTTTACCGATGCATAAATCGAATGCAGGTGGGTTGTTTTGACATCAAATCAGATTGTATACTGATTGGATGTTTGCGATGCAGAACAAAATAGTTTTTAAAATCAACATATGCATGATAAACCATTGAAAGTAACATCGATTCAATCCGCACGAAACAGCATTGAAACCGTGAACTGTTTGAAATTTGCTCTCAGTGGAGTAGGATTTATGATTTTTTTTGCTAACTTAATGATTTTTGTTTCAGTTGAAACATTTTAGAAAAGGGCGACATTTCAATTACCCATCAAGACGCGTTGGATGGAGACGCCTAGAATAGTGATGGGTATAATTGTAATATTTTGAAATTTAAAAATTCCGTCTCCGAAATTTTTTTAAAGTTAAATCGTACTTCAAGTTAATCATTTGAATGTGGATGATGTATCGTTACTTGAAAATTCTAAGCAAACACTTTAACGATATTTCGAAAACTGTATCTCCCAATCTTGGAGTAATAATATATATGGAGAGAGAGCTAAATATTTTTACCCAACCAATACAGATTCGCGACAAATCATTTTCTCCGGGTATTTGCGTCAAATACCACGAGACAGAAAGAGACAAGAGAAGTCTTCACATAATATTTCAGCACTTCTAAGTATGTAAGAATATACTCCGTCCGCGCTAAATTTACATCATCGAGTCGCATAAATTACGATTTTGAGGTTATTTCCTATATTTATGTTGATTAAAAAACTTGCGGTGGTTATACAAATAAATCAAACATGATGGTTATATGTGCTATGCATAAATGTTCAAATAAGATCAAACAAATATAATAAATATAACTTTTCAAAGGTATATCAACAGTTTTAAATATTTTAATCGAATTTTAGAATTTTCACATTTTAAATGATATAAAGACATGAAATCAACAAAAACCTTCCATCATTATTTGGGTAAACCTTCTGTTATTAGTGTTTGTGTGATATTTTGAATTTATACATCATTTTAATGGTGTAATGATATTGTTTTCTTTAATGTGTTCAAATATGTTTATTTAAAATGTTCGAATTCCATGTGGGCGGTAACTAATAAGTCAACCAACATCCTTTAATATATCTTTGTCTCTTTCTATCGAGTCAGTATAAAGTCAACACTACTGACTACACTGTTTCAAATAGGTACTTTTTCATGTATATCCTTACTCCAAGCTCCCAATTGTATTGGTTGACTTATAACTATCCAACATTAAATCTAATTTTTCACAAAAACTGCAGAAAATGTTTTCGAATATTATTTCGAATTACAATTCACGGAAATGAATTTTCACGAAGAATCAATATATTTACGAATGTTATGTAAATCATTGAACCCCAAATGGGTGTTTTGATAAGCTCTATAAACAGCCCGGAGGCACCTTGCCGAAGCAATGGCACCCCGACCTGGCCTGGAAAGGGGGATGAAAATGATGTTGATCAAATTGGGTTACTTTTCGACGTTTTCCATGAAATCCACATTCGTTTACAGTGGCATATTACTTCGACCTTGTAAAGAACAAAAAACAACATTTTTACCCATCTGATGTTAGGACAAATCATTTTACTAATAATGCTGATTTGAAAATAACAAAAATATTACCGCTATAACTAAATATACCATACTATAATATTTTATAGTAATATAGTTTTTAAATTGAGTTTTTTTTAATCTCAGATCTCGCCACTTTTATGACGATTTTGGTTTTTCACTTCTAGGCCAATTATTTATGCTGGTATCATATATTTATTTATGCATCTATTTTTTGATTTTATGTATTTTTAAATTTATCATTTATGTATCTCTTTTTATCTAAACATGTTTCTAATTTTACTGGCATTTCCTTGTACTAATATTCAGTAGGTACTGAAATATTGTATTAACCTTTGAATTTTTACTGCCTTAAAACGGAAAATCTCTCTAGTTGGACAGTCAAAACAATTTTGTTTTGAATTTGTAACAATTGTGTTTTCTCTTTACCAAATATATATTTTTTAAATATGATAATAATAATACGGGCCGGTGCATATTCGGAAAACCTGCCAAACGCGCACCTAACATTTGTAAGCAGTTGACATTTACCACATGAGAACGGGTTGCATGTACGACTTGTCCATGTATTCAACAGCTGTGGAATGATTAGTTGGATTTCAATCCTTAGTTTCCTCAAAAAATCCTCCGCATCCTCAACCTTCCCTCCCTCTTCCTCTACCTTCCCTCGGGTCCGTCTGTGTGGAGGGCGGTGCGAGGAGAGATTGAGCCTGTGATAGACTAAGACCGCCAAAGAAGCACGGGATAGGCGCACCCAGAGGAGCCCATCGAAGAGATGGGCTATCGCTCCGACTAGGAACAGGAAAAGAATTTGATGATGAATTAAATAAAAATACACTTTGTTTGAATCCACTTTTATTTGGTAAAAATACGTTGACTAGTTCTTCGGGACTTAAAATATACTATATTTTAAATCCCGAAGAAGTTTCAGTTTTATTTTTTTATATTTTTTTATTTGAATACCGCACAAGAGTCTCAACTGCTCCCAACCGTCTGGAGCCAGTGAGACTATGGCATCCCCAAATAGGGTATGTTGTGAGGCTGAAGGTAGTGGGGAGGGGAAGGAGATTGTGAAGAGGAAGGTTGGGAAGTACCTGGTTATTCAGATCTGGTCACCAAACACGGCTAAAGCCATTTCAAGCAACGTTTCGATTCTGAATGGTGGTCTTTCACCAGGGCGATACTTAAAGCATCTACCACTCTGAAAATATGCTTTATTATTATTTTTATATGAATTAAATGTGTTATGACACATATTAATTAAATAAAAGTTATTGGCGCACGCCGGGTTTGAACCAGCGACCATCGGATTCGTAGTCGAGCGTCTTAGCACTCGACCATGGAGGCCGTTGAATCGAAACTAGTCGACGTATTTATA